>OY757943.1:37691443-37836443 GCA_963585895.1 Sepioteuthis lessoniana
TAGGAGAAGGAAAACTCTGAATTTAAACCAGTTATTCTCAGCTTAAAGATTGATTTTGTTTCAAGGATGAGGTAAATACATAAGTGCATAAATTGTGGTTGGTAGGAGGCATCTAATTGTTCTGGGTGAGTATTCACATAAAAAGGTTGGGAAATGCTGGAGTAGATGCTCTTGATTGGAGCACATAAAATGAAGACAAATTTTTCATAATAAAAGCAGCATTAGGTACTGAACACACTGTATCTCTTAATTGGCTAAAACCCCTAATATTTTCTCAAACACTCACACACTATTGACAAAAACACAAAGTACAGAAAATACCACCACCATAACCCAAATGAACAGCATACACATGAACAGTCACATGTTAAGCAGATGTGTACTATTTGCAGCGAATAATGACTATCACTAACATTTACACACACACAAAGTTCCTCGGGTAGCTCTGCTAATTGGTTGCATGTTAGTAGAATAAGCTGACTCTATCTAGGGAGTGAGACGTATACCTTCATTGCTGTTACTCCTTGGTCCTCTCAGACCTTGAGTGACTTGGTAAATAGATCTGTTTAAAGATTTTTTATTTGATTGAACCAGTACAAAAAATCACTCTTAAGAAACAACTACAAAAAATGTACAATGAATGCAATAACCAAGCCCCAAGCATAAAATAACCCTAGAGGGGTTGATATGCCATTAAAATCAATCAATTTGGTGGGGATTGTATGTGAGGATTAAAGTTTAGGAAGTTAAACTTTTGATACAAAGAAGAAGCATGCTCCATGCCTTGCTAACCTACTGGATAAGACATGCATTTTGCAGCCTCCTGAAAGGAACAGTCTATACACTACAAGTTTAATAATAATCCATGAGCTGAATAAAAATTTAAAAAAAATTTCTAAGTTCTATAGAAGAACTCAATAAATCTCTTTAACAAATGATATAAAATCTGTTTATTATATTTGTGCTGTACCTCACAGAAGCGATTGTGTTTTTTTAAATTTTTTTAAATTTTTATTTTACTGAGAGAAAAACAAAACAAAAAATTTTTCTTTCCTTTCTTTTATGTAAGTTGCCAGGAATATTGATTTATCCATTTTCGTACAGTGTATTTGACAACAAATTTAATGGCTAGAATGTGCTTTTGACCATAAGATAAAAAAGCTTGCAAATAACAAAAAAAAACAAAATTAAAGTTTCACAATTACAATATGAGAATACACTATTGGCATCAGTGGGAATATCACACAAGAATGTTTATAAAACAATCTTTCATTAATTGATAATTATAAAAAGGACTGTTTTTAATAAAGTTTTAAAAGTAGTTTTTTTTAAGAGGGCACTTTTTCCCACAAGATCCAAAATTTTAAAGTAAGGTGGATTAAAGTTGCATCTTGCCCTCACGTATTAAGTATATTTGGGTGACTCAAGTTGCTCTTTGCACCTAAAGGGTTAAAAGTAATCATATTGGTTTGGGCCAAATTTTTTATTTAAATTCTCTTACCATTTTTCTTTTGTAGTGGTGCCCTCCATGCATGCGATTATTGCCAGAGTTCAGAAAAGCTTCAAAGAGTTATGGACAGAAAATATTCTTTGGTACAGTGGATTGCACAGTTCATTCAAATTTATGCAGAGATGTGAGTCTAATCATTTCTTTATTGTTTAAAATGAGCTTGTGAGTCATATAAAGTTTATTGGTAAGGAAAAAGGAAGCGGTGAGATGATTTCAAATTCTGATGGACTGCATTCAGTTTTGCTCTAACACCTTTTGGGAAATGCATGAATCCACTTCTCTCTTGACCTATGAGTATAATAGCTCAGCTGATTGGGTTCTCTTGCCATAGTTGTAGGCAACCAGTCTAAGAGAAAGAAAACTCTGGATTCAAATCAGCTGGGTTGCACTTGAGAATTGACCTTGTCATACCCTGCCCATAATGAAGGGTTGAAGTGAATATATTTACATATTATTCATATAAAAAGATAGAATGAAAACTATACAATAATAAAAATTCTTTTGAAATTGGTGCATAATTTTTAATACCACTAATAAGTGAAGGTAGAACTCTCAACAAGCAGGAGTGCCAGGCTATCTTAAATCTGATTGGTTGTTACATGTATCTATTATGTATATGTTACATGACATGCAAATCTAAAACTTATCACAGTTACTTTTATATATAGAATGAATATGACAACTTGAGTTCAAATCCTGGACAATGCTGTTTGCATTTTACATAGTGCTAATATCCTTTGGAAAGGCATTAATCCAACTATTCTCTTTCCAGTTATGGGTAAATAGTAGGGCAAATTAGGGTCTTTAACCTTGGCAATCAGTCAAGGAGAAGGAAGACTCTGAATTCAAACCCATTAAAATCGGCTTAAAAATTGACCTTGTGTCACATCCTGCTTGTGGTGGAGTTGGGTAAATTTTGTGTAAATTTTAAAAAACTTGTTTCATTGAATTGTTTTGTTAAAATATTTCAGATAAATTATTTCCTATTTAATTGTTGTTGTAGATATTTGTTGTACTTCTTATTTTTTAAATTTCTGTTAATGTTTTACATAGATGTCCTGTAAAATTTTGAAAACCTCTTTTTTTCATAGTACAACATTCGATCTTATCCAACCACGATTTTTTACAATGAAAGTGTCCCACATCATTACCATGGAAATCATTTTGCCCAAGATATGGTGGAATTTATTGAGGTAAGTTTTTATTTATCTAGTTTTATGAAATTTTTTATCTGTCTTTTACAGTTCTAGATATGATATTTAAACTATATCTGGTGGTGAGGCTCCAATTCTGAGAAAGGATTGGATAAATACATATGCTATTTAGATAGGTACTTCAGCTTAGTAATTAATAGCCCAGATATTTATCTGTGTCACTACACCATTTTGAATGTATGTTTTGTTTCATTTACATTTAAAAAATTTTCTTTTTTCAGGATACATTACATCCTCCTGTAGAACAGCTGACTCCACTTAACTTTGAGCCAAATGTCTTAAAACGAGGTGCAAATGAAATTTGGGTGGTGGATTTCTTTGCTCCTTGGTGTGGTCCCTGCCAGCAATTGGCTCCTGAATGGCGAAAACTTTCTAAGGTCAGTGTCAAACTTTCAATATTGATCTTTTTGTCTGTATTAGGTTGAGTCAAATTTTAAATTTGATTTTTTTACTTAATCATGTTTTAAGTTTAACGAATTTTTAAATTTTTTTGTTTCTTGTAATTTTTTAAATTTATCAATTTTTGTTCCAACTGGTGTAGAATATTCTTTTTATAATTGGGCTCACAGGGTATAGTAAAATAAGGCTCTGTCTGAAATATCCTCTGTGTGTTTTGTTATTTTTGTTTTGTTTTGTTTTCTCTTTCTTGATTTCAATTAAATTTTTTTTTGGTAGATGTTTAAATCGCACACCTATGTACATGTAGCAGAAGTGAACTGCAAGAAATATCGACGCTTATGTCAAGATCAAGGTGTTAATTCTTATCCAACAATGAGGCTCTATCCACTGTCAAAGTCAAATTCATACATGTAAGTATAAAAGCTAATTAATATCAAGTATGTGCAAAAGTTTCCAGCTCACTTTTTTTGAATGTAAATATTTACCATATTCATTGGTAAAATTAAGCAAGGTACCAAGAAAAATTGTTTGGTAATTGACAACCATTGTATAACATTCAATTTGCCATGAAAACACAGCTTTAAAGTGCCATTTCAGCAGGGAATAGAATATACTGACTGTATGTCCTCCACCCTCACAAAAAAAGTGTGTCCTGGCTATGATACTAAATGGCATCTGATGGTCAGGCTCCAGTTCTGGACTGCTCTGTCGGCTGGGGCTGTAAAATATGCCGACTGCACTTCTGCAGAGAGGTAAAAAAAAAAAACCTAATGAGGCTATCTGTTGGCTGTGGGTGGCAACCTGTAATACTTAAGGACAGGATCCTGGTGGCTGAGCCGTCCGTGATGTGACAATTAAAGAGTTCACATGACTTGCAACACTTCTCTTTGGCCCTTACTGGGCTAGATGGGTGGTCAAAGAGGCCCAATTCGATCAATCGGCTGGTCATGTCAGCCCTCTTTCATATTTTTGCAAGATTCTGAATTTGAAGGCAATGGCTGTCGGGTCAATCATGCTAAGGAAAGACCTATACTCATTCCTGTCTGTGGGTGAGTAATTATCTTAGGAATGAAAACCCAGAGACAAAATTAAACTGTCTACCATCAGCATGAGTAGACTGGCTATATAGCCCTGATGTTACGAAGCAAATGGGTTTTCCCCTCAGCACATCTTGTTGGGCTTTGTGGTGGGTGGGGAGCATAGTCAATGAAACTCAAACTTTCTTTATAGCTCTAGAAAATATGACCCAAGTAAAAACCAAAAAAATCTCAAGCGACCATACATAGTCGGACAACTCCAAAGAAAAAATACAATATCAACCATCTTTCCCAAAATTCATAATACTTGAGTTGGTTGACAATACTCCATTAACTAAACTATCCCTATTTCTTATACAGAAGATCATATCTTCTGACATCAATCCAAAAATTTAAGAAATGGCACAATTATGATTGAAACCGAAAATAGGAAACACACAAACTTTCTATTAAATATGAAAACTTTCCATGATCTAAAAATAAAAATGTATCCCCCATAAAACCCTAAATTTCTCTGAAGGAATTATAAGAAACAAAGAACTCTCCCAGTGTTCAAGGGAAGAAATAATAGACAAACTAAAAAACCAAGATGTAACTGGTATAAAAAGAATCACCATCAAAAAAGAAAATCAAATGATACAAACACTTATATATTAACCTTCAACTCGCCTATTATCCCCAAAGAAATAAAAATTGGTTATACTAATGAAAAAATAGAACAATATATTCCAAACCCACTCAGATGCTTTAAATGCAAAAAATTTGGCCACCATGGAAATATATGCAATGGACGCCCTGTATGTGGTAAATGTAGAGAGAGAGAATCAAACCACACCACCACTGACTGCAAACTCAACAACAAATGTGCCAATGCCGGTGAAGACCACCTATCCTATTCCAGAACATACCCAGTCTGGGAAAAAGAAAAAGAAATCTTAACTATAAAACACTCCAGAAACCTTTCCTATCCAGAAGCCTGAAAAATAGTTGAAGGCTACATTAAAAAAAAAAAACCTTCTCCCAAAACAAATGAAAGTCAGATAGTAAAAAAGAAGGAAAAAAATAACAAAGAACTAATCTTCAAAGTACGCTTATTAAAGCCTCAAGACTGGCCAAAATTCATACAAGAAATACAACCCATACTATTAAAACTTTCCACTAACAGTACAAACCCTCAACCAATGGCTGAACATAGCCTGGAAAAAACATCCCAATACATTGAAACAAACCCCTTGTTCCAACCTCCAAGAGAAGAAATAAGAACCATCTCTCCACATAAAAACCAACCAAACCCCAAAAACCTGAGTAAAGAATCTACTTTAAGCAGTTCAAATGCACAGAACAAACCCCTCATTGAAACGGAACAAAATCAAACAGAAAACAAGACCATAACTGAACCCTTAAATAAAATATACCATATAAAAAATGCAAACCAAAAAGAACCATCAAACCAAAAAAGGAGCAGATCAAGCCAATGGTCAACCACCAAAATCAGAATTAAAAGTAAAATGAAATCCTCTCCAGAAAAAAAGAAACAATCTGAAAATTAAAAGAATATAACAGAAAGTACCCTCCACCTTTAGACAGGATGGAGACCCAAGATACTTTACCCTCCAGCCACAACCAGTCCACAAACCAAACATGACTCACAAAACATCTCCCTTACAAGGGAATTACAATGGGGCCAAAACAAACTTACAAAACAAATAAAATCATACAGTTGAACATAAGAGGCACAAAAGCCAACCTTAACAAACTAACACTTATCATTAAAAACTTACGCCCAAGTGTTATATGCCTCCAAGAAACCTTTTTAAAGAAAACGACAAATTAAATATAAGGCAACACACTATATATAATCAAATAAATAAACGCACAATTAGAGTATCAGGAGGTACATCTATTATTGCAAAAAATACTCTACTGCAAACCTACAGGCAATTGCAGTTTCAGTAACTCTACACAAAACAATCAGTATATGCTCACTATACATACCCCCTAATAACAACATAATTGAACAAAGGTTTAATACAACAACTCTTAAAACTTTTCATACTCATAGTCATAACCAAATATAGTCATAACCAAATATGAGGCAGCAAAGATACAAATGAAAGAGGCTGTACAATAGAAAACTTCATGAACAAAAACAACCTACATCTTCTAAATAATAGATCCTCCACCTACCTTCATCCTGAAACAGGTAATAGATTTGACCTTAAGGGATCCTACAATTTATTTAGATTATAATCGGAAAATCAACAAGGATAACTGTGGAAGTGACCACTAGAAAGTCTTGGACCTGAACTAGAATAAAAATACCACGTTGAAACCTACAAAAGGCCAAATGGGAACACTTTCAGAGACTTTGCCATGTCAATTCAACACCAAAAGCTAATACAAACCAAGAAGACCATAACACATATTTAACAAAAAACATTCCTATCTATTGCAGAGGAATGTATACCAAAATCATCCTCTCAACCTAAATTCAATAATGAGTGTAAAAAAGCAGTTAGAGTATGCCGTGCCACACTCAGAAAATTCAAAACGAACCCAACAAAAGAGAATCTTGAATTCTTTAAAAATTGCAGAGCTAGAGCATGAAGAACAATTAAAGAATCAAAAAGAGAAACTTGGAAAAACTTCACATAAAAAATAAACAACTGCACAAAGACCAAAACAGTATGGAATATGATTAAAAAAATATTGCGTAAGAATAACAGCACCCCCCTCCCCACCAAAACACCTTATAAAAAAAGACCAAACAAAAGCAACAAACTAAAAAGAGATAGTAAACCTCCTAGCATAAACCTTTTCCCCAAACTCTTTGTCCAGAAACCTCAATCAAAGTAACAAATTGAAAGAAGAAGAAAAATAAACTTTCACTCAAATACAAAAATCTACAACCAACTGTTTACCGTGTCAGAACTAAAAACCTCTCAAAGAAAATCTCATAATACAACTACTGGACCGGATGAGATTCCATATGAATTCTTACTTTTGAAGAATTTTAAACCATTCTATTGTTCTAATACACCTAAATAACAATCAAATATAAAACATGCTTATTTTCACAGAACCTTAATTTATTCAATATAAAAATGAACAGCATTGTGAAATGCTTAAACTTAGGAATTGAAGGCTCATTATACGTAGACAACTTCCTAATCTGTTGCAAATCAAAACATATTAGGACACTAGAACATCGGCTCCAACAATGTCTTAATAAGATAAACAACTGGACCATTAAAAACGGTTTAAAATTCTTCAAAAGTAAAACACAATGTATGCATTTCTGCAATCTCCACAAAATGTATAATGACCTGTACTTAAACTAGATTCAACCAAAATCCCCAATGTTGAAGAACACAAATTCCTGGGAATTATCTTTGGAAAAAATTACCATTCAAACCCCACATCAAATACTTAAGATCAAAGTGTAATAAAACAATCCAACTCCTTAGAGTAATAACATATACAGACTGGGGTGTGGATAAAAAAAAACCTACCAAAACTCCACTGAACATTAATATGATCCAAACTTAGCTATGGCCCATTCATCTGTGGATTGGCCATAAAATCCTGCTTAAAAACAATTAAATACTCTTCACTATCAAGGACTGCAGCTGGGATATAAAAAGCTTGTACACCAAGGTGACTGAACCTCCGCTATCAATCAGAAGACAAAAACTAGGTTTACAATACTATATCAAATTGGCCTCATACCTTTCAAACTCTGCCAACAATGTCCTCCACTGCCCACAACACAAAACCTTCTTTGAAACAAAAATGAACACCATTAAATCTTAGTCTCCGAAATGAAAATCTCGTCACTGAAATGCAAATATATAAAATACAAATTCTTAAATCCACCACCTCAAAAACCCTACCCTGGTTATTGAAACAATCAAAAGTACTGCTAAATTTAACAAAATACCATAAAGAAAACCCACACCCTACTATCTTCTATGAAGAATTCCTTCAACTTAAAAATAACTGCCCCTACCATATCCATATTTATACTGACTGTTCCAAAAACGGAAATAAAGCCTCATGCACTACCATCCAACATGACACGAAAATAACAAAATAACAACACTTCTATTTACAGTACAGAAGCTAAAGCCATAAATCTGGCACTCAACATTATAACTCAGAATACACCAAATTCATCATTTTTTTCTGACTCTTTATCAGTCTTAACATTCCTAAAAACCCAAAAACTGGATAATCCCCTAACCATGCAATTACTGAACAGATTAGAATTCCTATCAAAAACCAAACAGATGAAGCGAACGACAAAGCTGATGCAGCAGCCAAGACAGCTTGGGAGATGCACATAGACAAAAGCATAGTTTCCATATACTGATTTAAAAGTAGAAATAAAAAAAACTTTATCCAAAACAAATGGCAATTAAGATGGAACAACAAACTGTAATCTATAAAAGCCAAAATAGAAAATGGAAGAAGAATAATCTCTACCCTGCAGGAATTTCTATATCCCATAGAAATTCCTGCAGGGTAGAGATTATTCTATCCCATCTATGTATTGGACGCACAGATATCATCCACTCATACCTACTCAAACAAGAACAACCACCATGGTGTGTGGGATGTCACGCTCCATATTCAGTAAAACACTTATTGATAGATTGCATCAACCTTACACCAAAAAGACAATATTGCTTTACTGTAAACAATATAAAAGAACTATTTGAACATGTTGAAGTTGACAAAATACTTGCATTTTTAAAAGCAGTTGGTCTATATAAAAAAATTTAAATCTTCAACATTTCATTTATTTATATGTACTTTATACAAACACTAGAATGAATATTAAACACTTTGAACAACAAAGCTGATAACCAAGTCAACTGAAGTTGGCATTAAATAACCTACAAGGTTTGATATGCCATAAAACAATCAATCAATCCAGTTCTGGAGATCTGGGCGTGTCATTACACCTAGGTCCACTTTGATCTGGAGTTAGGTTCCCATCTATGGGTCAAATAGATCTGTTTAATATTTATTTGTATTCTGTAGGATTATTTACTTCTATATAACAGTAAATTATATTAAGAATAGTTATTTGAAGTTATAATTGTTTATAATGGATTATTATTTGCTACTTGAAACAATATAACTGTATGCAAATAAATGAATATCATTTAATAGGAATAATTACTTTAAACTATATAATTATTAGTATTAGATAGGAATACTTGAAATTATACAACTTATAGGATTACTTGATGTATAACTTTGCAAAAATAAACTACATAAAAAATGTAAACATAAAAATGTTCATAGCATGTAATTTCCTAACCTCTTGATGGATTGACATGATATTTATATCAATCACAGCTTTAAAAAAATGAAATTAAAATAACCAGTCAAAAAGAAAAGTCTTCATTTGGTTCTTGTAATTTTTCAGTAGCTTGATGAAATTTAAAAAAAAAAAATTATTTTTTTTATTTATTTATTTTTTTAATTTAAAAAAAATTTGTTTTTATTTTTTTCAAGCCATTATAATGGTTGGCACAGGGATGCTGATTCCTTACATGCTTGGGTCTTTGAAAATCTTCCCAGCAAAGTTGAAACTCTTCATTACAGTAATTTCCATTCTAAATTCATGGATTCACAAACTCCATGGATCATCGACTTTTATGCCTCTTGGTGTGGACATTGTCAATTATTCAAGCCACAATTTGAAATAGTTGCAGAGGTGAGCAATTTATTTTGTTATTTCATTACCTGAATTAAAAATGTTAGAACCAGCTGAAGTCTGAAATGCTTAAATTGAAAGAAAGAAATTGTCAAAACAAACTTGGAATGTTCATGTTTTACCTATAAGAGCTTCAATGAGTACACATGAAATGTTTAGTAGCACATTTAACGTAATTGTTAGGAAATGGAATTGGTGACTGGTTCAAATCCTGGATGAGATCATTTGGATTTCACTTTGCACTAATGCCCTTTGGAAAGGCATGAATCCATTTGTTCTTACCTATAACTATGGGTAAATAGGGCAGACTGAGTTTTTTAGCCTCTGAATTCAAACTAGTTGTACTTTGAAAATTGACCTTGTGTTGCATCCCACCTGTAGCAATAGGGTTATGTAAATACCGATGGGGCACAAAGGGAAATTGGATAAATGCTCCATCAAATTGGTTTTCATGTTTTATTTCTCTTCTTTGTTCATCACTCTTGGCCAGTTCTCAAGATGGCATCTAGAGTCAGCATGGAATTGATGAATGTAGATCTGTGTCCCATGTAGGAGTCTACTGGTGAACTTTGCTTATGAGTTTCTCTCTTTCCCTGGCAGTGTGGCCAGCATATCTTGTTCTTACTTGGATTGTTTTTAAGATAAGAGGCAAGTGACCATACATCCGCTATGTTGTGGAGTGTTGCTTCCAGAATTCTCATCTAGTTTTTTTCCCAGCACTTTATTAAAGTCTAGGTGGTGCAGCTGCACAATAGTATTGACAAAGCTATACCATGGAAGAATTCCTGTTTTATTAGAGATTTTAGATTTCTCAATGGTTAATAATCTGTTGATAGCAGTCCATGCTTTTCTTAGTTGTATGTTGATATCGCTTTCATTAGATAAAATACAGTAAGTCTTCACTGGTCTTCTTCTACCAAGGTTAACTATAGATATCGCTGCCATTTTACTATTACTTGTCTTAGTAAGCTGAATGAATTGTTAATTCATTATCTGTGTGTGTGTGAATCTTTCTTGTGCATGCTCTCTCATACTTTTTTTCTTTATCACTATGGCCTGCTTTTGAAAATGCCACAGTCAAGGTAACTGAGGATTGGACAAAGTACAGGGAGGGTTGGGTTCATACCCTTCCTAAAGGATTCAGTGTGAAAGTTATAAAATGTCCTGTTTATTACTTATCTAATGGGTCCTAGTCCTGCTTAGAATAAGCTAACTATATCCCTCCCCCAACTTTGCAGAAGGGTTAGACACCTCAATTCTCTAGTTTGTGTTCTGAGTATTATCCTAAACTGTATCTGATAATGAGACTCTAATTCTGGGGTGTGTGAAGTAGCCTTTCATTGTCATTACTCCCAGATTCACTCTAACCCAGAGTGGTAGTAACTATTAGGGTCTTATCTATGGTTCAACTAAATCTGTTTAGAAATTAATCCTATTTGATAGAACTGTATAATGAAGGCTATTCCCTAACTTCTCAATATAAAATAACCTTAGATGGATTTGACATGCTGTTAAAATAATCTGAGTGAACAATTTTCATAACTAATAATTTCCTAAAAATTGACGATTTAATTAAAAATTAGTTTTTATTCACTTTGTTTATTCCAGTTCATTGCCACGCTTTTTTCAGCTCAAATGCCTTAGAACAAAGGTGGCTTTAATTTTGTGGGGGAATTGATTTTGAAATTAAACAAAATCAGTCTTTAGTAAATCAACCGTTTGCATGTACAATTTTTTCTCGTTATTGATCACATGGGAGTTAACTCTTATCTTTGTGTATTGATTGTCTCCCTTTGCTAAGTCCTCATTAGATCATGATTTTTCTTTATTTAACAGAAATTAGATGGCCTTGTTCATGCAGGTAAAGTTGACTGCGAACAGGAATACGGATTGTGCCAAGAATATGGAATCTCAGCTTATCCCACAGTCCGTCTCTTTTTGAGAGACAGCAACAGTGTACGAGAAGTAAGTAAAATAGAATGACAAACATGCATATTCTAATTTTAACTTTCTATTTTCGTGTTTCTCTCTCTAGGAGTGTCTCTCTCTTTTGTTCTGAGTGTATCTCTCTTTATCTAATACTGTCTATATATATATATATATATATATATATATATATATATATATATATATATATATGGTTGTGCATAGCTGTTAGGTTATATCTGCATGTATATGTGTGTGTCATCTCTCTCTCTCTGGCTCTGTGTGTGTGTCTCTCTCTCTCTCTTGTTGCTTGTGTTTCTCTATTTGTGTGTGTGTCTCTCTCTCTCTCTTTCTGGCAATATGGGTTTTGTGTTGCTCTGTCTCTCTCTGGTACTGTGTCTGTCTATCTCTCCCCTACCTATCTGTCTTTGATGCTGTCACTCTTGGATTCTGTGTATGATTCTCTCTCTCTTAATGGTTGTGTATTTCCATTGCAGAATGGAATTGAAATTGAAACTCAAGATGCTGAAGAAATTGTGAATTTTGTGAAGAGCAAATTAAGAAGTAAAAGAATTGATAAGGTAAATTTTGTCTCCTTTAAAACTAAAAAAGAAATATATATAAAGTCTGTCTATGTACATCAGAAATTGTTTTTGATGACACAGCTTTTTGACATTTGAATCTTTTCTCTTGAACTATGACAGCCTCAAATTAAGGTCAGAGATCTCACCTACTGAATTTGTTTTGCAAGTACACAGAATTAATATCACAAATAAGGAAAGAGATGGAAAATAGATGGATGGTAAATATAAAAAGGAGGAGGAGAGATAAAGATTGAGGAGGAAAACAGGGAGAAAATGCAAGTTGAGAAAAGTTCCATTTGCAGTTGTAATAGTATTTCTTCTTCAGTCAATATTAAAAGGTGAAGAGCCACATATGGAGTTGAGTTATAAGATTCAACATATCAAATGCTAATTCTGAGAATAAAACTTGTAAATGGTTGATATCTAGGCACCTAGTCAATAAAGATTACTGAAATCCAGTTTTCAGCAATTTACAGTCATAAGATGCAGTTTTCCTACAGGCAAACTTCAAATTAAATGGACGACATGGGTACGGTAATTAGATTTATGTTGCCCTCAGATGCAAAGTCAAATCACTGAGTATTTCAGATTAGAAGTTGTCTCTGTAGAGGAAGAAAGAAAAGGATATCCTGTGTTTAATGAAACAGTAGTCATTGATTTGACTCCCAATCAGACAATTTTCCCCCCACCCCCATTGGTTTGTTTCTTGCAACCTCAATATTTCTCCATGATAATCAAGGACTTAAAAACTTTTCATTGCCCACACTTCCCCCTTATGAATATTGAAATGTCAAATTTATTGTTTGAATTCTTCTGAGAATAAAACTCTTTGCTTTTCTTTTCAGACACATGATGAGTTCTAAATGACTTGAAGAGTGAAGATCTTTATTTTCCCCCCACTGGGCAACGAGAAACTTCATTCCTTCTAGAACAAAAAAAATTAAAAAATCTGATGCGAACAACAGCAGCTAGAACAAAAAAAAATAGTGTCTGTCTTTTTTTTTTTTCCTCCATTCCCAAAATTTTTTATCATTTGAAAAAGAAAGAAAAAAATGATATAAAAATATTTTTAATTAAATGTTTTTGTCCAAAAACTCTTACATCATATATTTTAGTGACCTCTATGAGAGGCGGTGGGGGAACTTTTTATGTTTTAGAAACATAAAACAGTTTTAAAAAAATTGAAACAAAACAAAAAATGCTCATCTAAAAATGAGGTTAATGAACTAAAAATATTGTACAAAAAAGAAAAAATAAAGACTAATTTTTGGTAATTAAGATAGTCACCTCCATTGAATAATTTTGTTTTTGAAAATGGCGCTATGAATATTGTATATTTATTTTTTCTTTTTTAGTTCAAATAAAATAAATAAAAATTGGAATTGTGGGTGACTTGAACTTTGGAGGATAAAATTTATTGATGAATTTGAATGAGAAAATTTTGTGTGGGTATGTCAAATTTGGGTAAAGGGGAAAAGATTGTGAATGACTGCCAGCATAAAGGAATGACAATGTTTTTTTTCTCTTTAATCAATCTGAACAATTATCAGGGGTTGTGCATTGAAATCCTTGAATTGAAGACTTGGTAAAAAATGTTTCAGTTTCTGGTGTCATTAAATCTACAACAACAAAATGACATGGATAAAATTCCTACTTGGAGTTGGTGTGGTTTTATTTTATTTTTTTTATTGAGACCTTTATTTTTATTTTCATTTTTTTTTGTAAACATTTCATGAAAAATGTTTCTTTTCTTTTATCCCATCTTCTGAAAAACATTTACTTTTATGGAAACACATTTGTTAAACAAAAAGAATCCCTGTATAAAACACAAAAATGCATAATGATGATATAAAACTTGTATTTATGTGTTTTTTTATGAAGACACAAGAAAAATAAAAAATGTTTCCATATTCATTTTTTGTGTGTGTATTTGTGATTTATTTATTTAATTTTTAAGCAAAAGAAAGTGATTTCAGTTAACAAAAATTATTATTATATGATTATTTAAAAAAATAGTTATTTTGAAATCCTATCAGATTTAATATTCCCTCAAATAAATAAAAAGTAAAAACTTGTTTAGGACTTTTTGAACTTTGTGGGAGTGAATGGAAATTTGGTTGGCCATTTTTATTTTACTAAGCTTTTTGATTAGATGTGGTACAAGGCCGTATGTATAGGGCACCCAGTGAGACTTGAATTCATTTGTGAATGTTTGCTAGTCTAGCTTAAGAACCATTAAGGCACTCATGGCCATTTTGTTTAATGGCATATCAATCCTTGTGGGTCATTAAATCTTGTTTACAAGATTTCTAAGGTTTTTTTTTTTTAAGTGTTAGGACTTGCTCGTTAGAATGGAAGAATACTTAAAACCATTAAACTAACTCAAATAATTTTATTGGATATTAATTATTTGTTTGACCACAGTTCAATGGTTTTGAGTATTTTCTATTAAACATTAGGAATACTTTATATTTAGAATTACTATGTAATATAAATAATTTGTCCACAGTTATATGGTTTCAAATAATTAATAATAATCATTAGTAACCAATAGCACAATTCTATTTTACGAAAAATGAATTCAAAACCTGGGGAGTGTTATTGCTGCACAATTCTTCTGTTATCAGTTTATCCAAGAAATGTGGCAGGCTCTACTCAAACTTCACTACTATAAACAAATCCTTTGTGTAGATAATCTAAGAGTTCATATTTTCAACTGAACTGTTGGGTAAGAATTGATGTGTGTGTGTGTAATATATATATATATATGTGTGTGTGTATATATATATATAAAATAATTCCTACATGGCCAAGAGCGAGTTGACCTTGGTTTCACCTAAATGGCTCTTCAGGATCATTCTGCCCAGTGCAATCCTGAAGAGTCGTTTAGGTGAAACCTAGGTCACCTCACTCTTGGCCATGTAGGAATTATTTTCATATTAGCTCAATCTCCTGTATTGAGCACTTTATTACGTTTTAGCTTAGGTAATTCTGTCGGTATTTTTTCTGTTGACTAAACATATGTGCTCGATTATTTTCAAGTAGCACGTGTTTTTTTTTCTTTTTTCTTTTTCTTTTTTTTTTTTTTTCTTTTTTACTGAATTATTTTTTCCCCAGTTCATAGAATTTGTAAATTGTACATTCTGGGTTTTTTCACGCCAAAGGAATTATAGATTAGATATAAAGATTAAAATATATGTGTAGTTGGGCAGCAGTCTTTCATTTAAGCATGTTTTATTAAATAGACACATTTTGTCTATATAATTTTATTAAGATTCTTTCAAGTTTCCTGATAAGTGTCTTGGTTTCAGGTTGGAATTAGTGGATGGATTTACCAAAATTGTTCTGAGCACTTTCGGACCTTACATTCGATTAGAAGTTGCTTGCATGTATCCAGAGAGGATATTATTCCATTGTTTGGTTTATGGGTTTTAAGGATTTCGATAAGTTCTTTTTGTAGATTTAATGTTATAATTATGGGAAAGATATGGAGTAATTAGTAATAGTTTTTGTAAGTTGGTATGTTGGTGTTGTGACCTTGTTAATTTTGACCTATAAGTTCACAGGTAACAACACCGACATACCCATTTACAAAAACTACTAATGATCAAATTACACCATACCTTGCCCATAAAGAACTTATCGAAATCCTTAAAACCCATAAACCAAACAATGGAATAATATCCTATGAAAGGTCCAAAAGTGCTTGGAACAATTTTGGTAAATTCATCCACCAATTCCAACCTGAAACTAAGATACTTATTAGGAAACTTGAAAGGATCTTAATAAAATTATATAGACAAAATGTGTCTTTATTATTTAATTAAAAAAAAAAAAAAATTGATTATTTATATATATATATATATATATATATATATCTATATATATATATATCTCTATCTCAATTAATTTTTTTTATTTAAAAAAAAATTCTAACAGGCATTTTATATATATATGCTAGTGAGTATTTTAAGTAAATTGAATATTAAATTACTAACCATCTAATGGTAAATCAAATGTTATATGTTTGGAAATTAAATTCTTTAAAGTGGGGTTACTCATAGCATCCACCAAAATACCACATACTGTCTATGACGAGGCATAAATGGATCACAAATACGTCTTGCTAAACAGTGAGTTAAGTGAAGATTGCTCTCTCTTGAGCCTTGTGCATGACTGCATATATATGTATATGTATTTTTTCTTGCAGTAATATATATTCATTAAGTCTTTTACTAGTCTAACTTATAGGCATCAGATAGTCCTAAATAGTCACCCATATAAGTACTGAGTTGTTTCATTACTGCTTAACTGCCGTAATTGGGCCGGGAACGGTGTAACTTTATCATTAGATCATTTTTGAGAACACTAAATATGGGGCTGTAAGGGAAATAACTCTAGATAAGGGGAAATAACTCAAAAATATAACCACTATTAAGAAAGTTCTTTTAGCATAACAATCATTTAAAATATTTTTCGAATAAAAATCTGACCTCGACGCAACAAAAAGTCCGAATTCTTATCTTAATTTGATATAAATATAGGAATAAATAGTTATTTACTAAGCTTATCATACTTCTGGTTTTGTGACACAATTATCTACAATTACACTACGATAGTTTCCCAATTGTGTGGTAAAAATTTACGGACCTTCGTCAAGGGAATTTGAAATGATTTATAGCACACAAGTTCTCCTTCGTGACAACTTTACCGCGATTTTTGTTCCATCTAATCGCTCTCTCGCTTTAGCCGTATTATATATATTATATATTATTATATTATAGCCGTATTGGAATTATAAGAAACAATTACTTTATTTTTTTAAAAATTCCATAAAATCTAACTTTGCTTAAAAAGCAAACAAGTATGTATAAGGCTACCTTGACCAGAAATCGATGGCGTTAGATATGGTGGAATGTGGTGCCACTTTGCAAATAACAAGCTCTCATGGTTTTTTTCTGGCTTAAATTCTAAAACGTATATAAAGAAAATAGAAAAACAAAATAATCCAAAAGTGATAAATTTGTTATCATAGAAAGTCAACACTTCTGTTTTAATAAACCTTCGTTAGGACTTTAAGATGGCGAAAAATGTTGCTTATTATTAATAGCAAATTATAATCAATGTTTTTTATTCACTAGTTCATAGCAACTGTTTCATATTCAATACAATTATTCAAATGGACATTTTTTCTGTTACTCTGAACACTTAACTTTTTTTCATTCTAAAAATATTTTCTGGACACTCTTTTATTGTTCTTATTTTTTAAATTTTGGAATCTGTTTTCATTTCTACATTTTGTAATTAATTCATGTCTTCTGTCCAAAATTTTTTTTTTCTTTAAATGATATTTCTTTTTTTGAAAGCATTTTTATTCGGTCGATAGATTCTTTTCCCTATGCATATTTTCCTTTAAACTGTATTGAAATTTGCTCTGTAATATCTTGATTCCCTGCAATTAAACATATTCAGTATCTTATAAGCAAATTTAAATTTACGAGGGAAGTTGAAAAAGTTTTAAGCCTTACCAAGAAAGAGGAAACCATAGCTGAACATCTTTGCTGTGGTAGCACACTATCACTTCTTATAAAACTATAAAAGCTAATACAGATTTCTGTCTTAATTTCTGTGAAGGTGAAGCCTATACAAATGTGAGAAGTGTGCGATAAATCTAAAATCTTGGTAAGGTTTAGAACTTTTTTAAAACTCCGTCTATGTCGCTATACAGCAATTTAATTTTAGCAAGGCTAATATCAAACATGAGCAATGCTCATTTCGTCCTTTTTCTTGTTTATTTTTGGGCTGACTACTAATTTTAGTATCCCGCATTAGTTTACTACCAACAAAAATTTATAAATTACATATATGTTATAAATTATTTCTTGCATTGAAATTTGTACTATACAGTTTCAATTTCATTTAGCACTAAGAGGGAATGCCCATGGTCTAATTTTCCCAGTTGGCTGGGTCTGTAGAATACATCGATTGCTCCTCTACTGAGGGGTAAGACCTCACTCTCAGCGAGTGTCCAGATTATGACTCTAAACAATTATGGTGAGGTTCCAGTAATACTGGAGCTTTAGGGAATATGGAGCACCCCCTTCATTGCCATCGCTCCCAGGTCCACTCTGGTAGGAAGTGGTAGCACCTGATAGGGTCATATCTATGGGTCAGATAGAACTAAAATGCGTACTTATACTAAACTGAACTGCTTGGAATAGAACTGTTTTGACATTTACACTACGTACTTATACTAAGCTAAATTGTTTGAAATAGAACTGTTTTTTGAAATTGAAACTGTACTTTCGCTTAACTGAATTGTTTGAAATAGAACTGTTTTGACATTTAACTGTATGTAAACCAAAACTACACTTATGATAAACTGAATTGTTTGAATTTGAACTGTTTGACTAAACTGAATAGCTTGAAATAGAAATATTTTGACAATTAAACTGTAAACAAACAAACAAACAAACAAACAAACGTGCGTACTTATGCTAAACTGAATTGTTTGAAACAGAACCTGCAAATATGTCATAATACAAACCAAACCGTGATCTAATGAATAATGTATTGGTCTTGTGACGGCAAATTGACTAAAATCCCAAATCGGGACTTCATTTTTGCACGTGTGGAGACGGGGCAGGTTGGCACTCGATCCCCTATAGAATAAGTCCTCGTTCAGAGTTTTTCTCTCAGGCATATAAGAACTGGCATATTATGTGAGGGATTAATTTAGGGCTAGACTGACCGCCACTGGCAAGGGGTTCCAAATTTCACACTATCCACACACCCACCAGGCCGCTTTCCTTCCTTCCCCTAGACAATGGAAGATATGGACCTCTAGGTTGAGACGTAATAATATTATATTGTAGTAGTCGGCAACTCCGGTTTCCCGTGTGATATTTTAAAGGAATTTATAGGACAATTTTAAACAAGATAACATAAGGCGAATAGAAGCTGAAAAGGAAATGTGACACAACAAATTCGCAGCAGAACTGCAAAGAACAAACTTCGACCACGTGGTAACATTAAAATACATGAATCCTTTACTATACAAAGAGATACACTTTCAAAGTGTCAAATATATATATAATGAATTGAACAGTCCATGGACATAAATGTCTTTCTTCTTTTCTGTTCTTTCGTGTTTCTTCAAATTGAGAGAGAGAGAGTGGTATATAAAATTTGGGTATAAAGGAGAAATAGTCCCAAAGTTACTTATCTTATTTTTCGACGAGGTTCCACTGGAGAATCTTTCTTCTTTCACGGGCTAATAGACTTTATGCTATTTTTTTACATTGGCTTGAAGAACCTGGGGTCCCTCGTGTCTCAGATATTCTTTTGTCTTCAACCAGGAATACTGGCTGTGGTCCGTCTGCCCGCTACGAACCCTGCCAAACAACTGACTTTTTTACTTTCTATTTCCGCTGACGGGAAGGAGTTCCCACTTCCGTTTTGGGGTCCCAGCCAATCATTTGGCTTCTACCTTCCTCCCCTGGTCAGGCGATTTTGTTAGGGCTACTAGATGTCACCCCAGTCAGGTTACTTTTAATTCAAACTTCTGTTGGTCTTCACCCCGACCTACATTCTTTCTTAACGGTTTGCCACTGTTAATTCCAACGAGAGGATAGCTGTCATCCCACTTTCATCGTCTCAGTGGGATATCACGTGACAGTCTGTACATCGTAGTAAACGAGCTTGAACTCCAGTCACACAATTATGCTCACTTTGAGAAAGCTATAAACTCCATCACTCCAGTAATGAGCTAATTAGTACCACGACTGTCCTTCTACAAGGATGGCTTTGGCATTAAATAACTCATGAAGTTTGATGTCATTAAACAACAACAACAACAACAACAAAAATCAAATCATTCAGTACTATTCCTTTCTGTATGGTAAAAAATAGGTTTCATTACAGAATTAAAAAGAATTTCATCCAAGTTATTTTACTTATATTGTGCAGCAATTGAATTTAATACAGTTGATAGGTCCTACTCTTTTTCTTTTTTCTAGGATCAACTATTTACTAATTTTTAGTTGTATACAACTACTATAATGCTAAAAATAGTTTTTTCTCGCTTCCCTTTTCTTCTTCCGCTTCTGTAGTTATCCATTGCTTTGTACCGGGGATATTTAGTATCTATATTCATTTCAAAGTTTCATCTGATGATTGGATCCAAATTGATTCATGAAACTTTTAGTAATTAGACTCTTTTAATAAAAGGTGACATTTTAATTTCTTTTAGATTTTATCCTCCTGTGTTAGAGCTGGGGAATATGCTGACTGCGTCTCTGCAGAGAGGTAAGACCTCCAAATCAGGCCCACCTGTTGGATGTGAGTGGTGACCCGTAATGCTAATGGTACGATATTGTTTACTAAGCTTTTCATTATTTTGAAAATAAAGGTCATGTTTCTTACAGTGCAAGCTGTTAAGTGGTCACCCATTTAAGTTCTGAGTAGACTCATAGCTGCTAAACCTCCGTGATGTGGCGGGAATCAGTGTTTTTCGTGTCACTTGACTATTTTGGACCAGTAGTGATTAAAATAGGGGAAAAGAAAATGTAAGGGAAATAACTCTAAAATTTCAAGGGAGGTAACTCAAATTTTATGTGTGTGTGCTTTTTTTCATTAAAAAATATTATGCAGTGCTTAATATAAAAGCAAGTAGACCCGAGACTCGAATTGATGACACACTTCAGCCGGTTGTGGCACAACGGTGCGCATCAGGTCGGATGCCTGACATTGGTGCCAGAGAAGCCCGACATTCGCGTCATGCGGCCGAGACTGACATACTCCTCGAGCCTCAGGTGGTCGTCCACCGGGATCTAACCCTCTTCAGATGTGCTAGGTTTATCACGTGGCGCCTGAGGCAGCTCTTTTTAGGGGAATGCCAACGCGGCCCGAGGCATCTTTGAGAATGCTGGGCGTGTCTGGGTTACGGCCTTGTGCCCGTACTCACCTTAAAAAAGCCTTGTTCTACATTCGTTCGGTTGGTTAGACGTACGACAAATACTGTTACCAAACCTCTCTGTCTGTTTACCAGTATCTCTCGAAACACACACACACACACACATATATATATTTTTATAATATCCAGTCAGCGTCCGAAGACAGTGGGTGTGGATTATTCTTGTATAGAATATATGAGGAATATCATATAAATCCATGTGAGTGCTCAATGTATGGCTATTGTTACATCCCTTATTTCTTTGCAGGTACATAACAAAATTCATATTTAGAGTGTATATAGTGTTGTCATAATAAATTCATTTCAGCGGACGAGTATAGTAATATTCTCCACCGAAATAAATTTATTATGACAACTTGACCAGGTTTGAGTTTCCATCTAATTACACTATATATGTATATATATAAGGCAATTATCTCTCGAAACACACCCCTATATATATATATATATATATATATATATATATATCAAGGAAAACTCGACATGAATCTATTTCGATAAATAAGTACGAACTGCTTCCTCAGATGGTGTATAATTTCAATGGAAATTATAAACATAGCTATTCCGGGGAAAGAAACTTTCTCATTAGACATTTAAAGATTTATATCAGAAATTAGAAATAAAGAAAAAATTAATAATAAACTCAATTTAACCCAATAAATTATAATATAGTTGTAATTCTGTTATAATATATATATATATATATATATATATATTGAGTACTGCGTTAAAATAAAGTTCAAATCATGAATGACGCCATGTATCTTACAAAGCGCTAATGCCTTTTAGAAAGATATGAATCCAACTCCCTGTCGCACAGAGTATAGCTAAGTAGTAGGGCAGACTGAAGTCTTTAATCTTGGTATAGAAACCAATCTTGGAGAAGGAAAACTCTGAAGTGAAGCAAGCATAACCTAGCTTAATTGATTGGGTGTCGAATCCTGCTCATGTGAAGCGATAGGGTGAATATTAAGATTTCTATAAAATAGTTAAACTATAGAATTTCCAGGAGGTCAGCTAGTGACCTTTACAAGATATATTTACTTAGCAGATTTTGGCTACGAAGTACAGCAGTGAGTGATAATTTTTCTGTATATATTTTTATATAAAGAATTATCTTAATTATGCACCGATGTGTTCGGGTTTCTTCATCTTGATTATTTTGCAGTCACATTGTTTCCTTTAAGTAGAATAAGAACAATCAACCCCACTGGATTGAATAAAAGTTTTACTTCGGAATTTCCCAAAAGTTAACGACTACGACAGACGCCTGACGAAGGCTAGAGAGTGAACAGGTCGAAATCATGTTGCTATAATAACAACCAAGACGTATTGATCAATCCACCCAGTCGTTGGGGCATAGAGTACGCTGACTATATCCCTTGCAGAAGAGTAAGACTCCCCCTAAAAAGATGCCACTGAACTGCATCTGATGGTGAGGCTCCAGTTCTATAGATCTTGGGAGTGTAGAGTATCCTTTCATTGCCAATATTCTCAGGTCCACACTGACCAGGAGTGGTAGTACCTCTTATTGTTCCCTCCATGGGTCAAATAGATCTCTTTGAAAATTATTAGTATTAGATAGGAATACTTGATATTATATAAGTGTGTACAAATTATTTGCATAAAGAATAGCTACTTGAAGCTCTAATTGTTTACTAAAGATGTTTACTATTGATTATTTGAACTCATATAACTATGAGCAAACAAATAGTTATTATAAAATATAACTAACTACTTGAAATTGAATAATTGTCAGTTTTAGACAGGAATACTTGGAACCATACAACTGTGTGCAAATTATTTGTATTTGATTGGAATTCTTGATATCATATAAATATGGCAAAAAAAAAACAACAAAAAACAAACAAAAACTCTAAAACAATTACACAAAAATATCAATATAAATATACACGTACTCATGTGAACACGCTCACACCTGCATGCATATGCATTATTACATCTAAATATATGCATATGCATTATTGCATCTAAATATATGCATATGCATTATTACATTTAAATATGTGCATTCAGAGACAGAAGGGATTATAGAGTCATATAAACAATCGAGAGAAATTTGAAGGATACGTTACCGTTCTGGGAAAAAAACATTCCACGTCCATCTTGGAAAAGGGACGCTTCTGTTATGTCATGATCATTTATATGGAAGGAAAGTCTGAAACGAAACGCAAGGAATTTCGACAAGTTTCTTTTCCTTTTTCTTTTTCAAATATTTGTGAAGATGAGATGATTTTTGTTAAAGTAATTTTTCTTCAACCCTATTAGAGAATCGTCTCTACTCCAATAATTGTGTATAGATTATTAATACTAGATAGAAATACTTGAAACCATATAATTGTGTTAGATTATTATAATTAGATCGGAATACTTGAAATCATATAATTCTGTATGAATTATAATGATTAGAAATACTTGAAACGATACAACTGTGTTCAAATTATTTGTATTGGATAGGAATACTTGATATATAACTGTTCTAGCGATTCGTCTCTACCCGCTGTCTGAGTACCTCCTTGTGCAAGCTGACTTTAAACACTCATATAACTTTCTGATTGACTCCTTCAATTCAACTAATCCTTTTCTATTATGATCTTCTTTGACATCACCGTCGTCTTTTTAGAGAACTTTCTCGGTGGGGTTTAGAATACGTTTACTGTATCTATGGAAGAGGAGTACAACTCCCCCCCCCAATAAAAAGAAAGAAAAAAGTGGTGCCTGGTTATGACTCTAAATTACATCCGATGATGAAACTACAGTTCTGGAGATCTGAAGAGTGTGGAACACCACTTCATTGCCATTATTCCCAGTTCTCCGCTGACCTGAAGAGGTAGTACTTGTTAAGGTCCTATATATGAGTCAAATAAATCCTTTTGAAAATTATTTGTATTAGATCGGAATACTTGATATCATATCCTCCTCATCACCAAGTCACCCTGCTTGCACGGATTTCGCTGACTCCCTTTCATCATACGTCCCAATCATTCATCGCTCCCGGCAGGTCTTCTAAATTGCATCCTGTGTCTGTACAGAGTTGTTGTAGATAAGTTCTTGTTGGTCGGTCAACATTTTCACATCCATGTGAAGGGATCCATAGGAGAACGTCGCTTATGAATTCGTCCTTACTTCTCCAGTAGAGTCCTACATGTCTTGTTCGTCTTATTTGGATAGTTTTAGAGATAAGAGGTAGGTAGCCATACAGCTGCTGTTTTGTGGGATGTTGCTTCCAGGATTTGCTCGATATAGTTCGTAGCATTCTTGTACAGTTCCCGTCTAGCTTTTTCTCTATATGCTTTATCAGCGTCCATGTGGTGCATCCACACAATATAAATAAATAAATCACTTGTATCAAGAATAGCTATTAAGGATTATTATTATCATCATCATCATTATTATTTACTTAAAACAATATAACTGTGTGCAAACAAATAATTATGATGAGATATAATTAATCGAAACCACAAAATTATTAGTTTTGTATAGGAATACTTGAAACCATACAACTGTGCAAATTATTTATAATAGATATGGATACATGATATATAAGAGTAAATTATTTGTATTAAGAATAGTTGCTTGAAGCTATGATTGCTTAGTAAGGATTATTATTATAAGTTACTTGAAACCATACAACTATGTGCAAATTATTTGTATTAGATAAAAATACTTGATTTCATATAACTGTGTGCAAACAAATGATTATAGACAAATAAATGGAATAGAACATTGAAAATATAGTCATGACAGTAACCAAACATTCATAAATGAATCAAATTTTGGCATTAAATAACCCATAATGAGTTGATATGCCGTAAAACAAATAAACCAAGCCAAACGCACACACACACACACACACACACACACACACACACACACATATATATATATATATATATTGAATTATTTCTGATTTTAGAATAAACTTTTGTTCCTAAATTAATGAATATAAACAGTGTGTTTAAAATATGATCCCCGAGAATCTCTGCGTTCATCCCATCGATCAACAAGTTTATTTATGCCTGTAGCATAAAACTAAAAAGGTTTTGATGCCAAGAAATCTTTCACTTTAGTTTCTGCTTCTTTAAAACAGAATGTTTTTTGGCGTAATGTGTTCTGGTGCTTGAAAAAACGGTTGTCGGTGGGTGAGAGATCAGAAGAATATGGTGGATGTAGCAAAGTCTCATATCTCAAATTATAGAGATTTCGCAGTGTCATCCGGGCAACATTTGGCCGAGAATTGTCATGAAATAAAATAAAACCTCGTCAATTGACCAGTGCTGGTCACATTTTGATTAAACTAAACTTGCATTTTTACTCTCTTCATCTTCAAGATTCAAATCCCTACTAAGGAACTTCTAAAACAGCACCATATTTTCCGATCACAAATGGATCCTTTACTCCATGCTCTGTTGATATTGGCTGTTGTTTGAGAGGTTTACGATTAAGCGTGAACTTGGGCAAAAAAGGTAAATGCATCACTTCTTTTTTTTCATGTTCAGGATTAAAAGAATTAAACCTTCAAAATCAAATTCTGAAAGAAATGATAGAAAATTAACACAGACGATACTTTCATGATTAGGAAGTTTTTTTTTAATACAACTTCTATGAAAATAATAAGTTAGAATAGAGTTTGAATAGTTTATACTAAATCGAATAGCATTTTCCGAACAACTTAACACACACACACACACACACACACACACACACACACACACACACACACACACACATATATAGACATATTTATATCAGTGGCGTGTCCTGAAAATATGTAGTCGTAAGCAAATGACACTGTTATAGTTTTAGACAAAAGTGAATAATTTTTATTACTTTAGTACTTAAATAAAAAGTGTTTGTGTTTGCAGTTATTAACTTCGGAGAGAAACAAATTTCATGTATTCATAACAGTTGGCACAATATCACTGAGTCGATCTTAAATACTTTATGATACAATTGAAATAAACGATATAATAAACTTGATAAATAAAAAATATTGTTTATGTTATACAAAATAATTTTTATTGGTTAAGTAATTTATCTATCTCAGTCAGCACATATTTTATTTTAGTCTGTTCATATCTATCTATCTATCTATCTATCTATCTAATTCCTATAATTTCTGTCTATTCAAAAATCCACTCTCAAACATTTTCAATGATTTTCCATTTGTGCGTGTTGTCTGCCATCTCAGGTACACCTTCCCTATGCCAAAATGAGTTGACAAATCTATTTCTTCTTACATAAGGAAACCAAACAAATTTTTTCATGTTCTCTTGTGTGATCTAGTTGTCTGTCATCTAAATTAATCCCTCCACACCAATATGAGTTGTTAAATCTACTTATTCTCACGTTATGAAACAAGCTAGGAAATATTCATGTTCTGTAGTGTGAGTTAATTTTCTAAAATATATGTCAACTTTCCACCACAATAGTTCTTTGAAACAAATCGTTTCTTTTTGAGAATTTTTTAAAATGTATATAAGATTGGATCTTTTGATCTCGAGGAGAAAGTGACTGCAATATTAAAGTAAATTAATATCACAGTTCCCTTCTCTCAAGGGAAGCATGATCAAGGGCTGGGGGAAATTATCAAGTTTAAGGAAAATATTAGCCAGGAAAATAGTTCTGTCGCGTACTATAGAAAGGTAGTTCGCAGATCACATGTGGTTGGCGGGATGTATGTTGAAGATGTTTACTAATGTTTACTATAATAAAGAAATATTTTGAAGATTACTTACTTCTATAAACTGAGGGTGAGAGAATGGCTTGTCCTAAAGGTTACCATTCAGGTGTGGCATAAGGTAGACATTCAGATACACTATAGCCACGTGTCATAGAAGATGGGTTGATATATAGGAACACTACAACAATATTGGAATTGTTTTTGTACGATACACCCAACTGAGACGCTAATCTTAACAAGCAATTCAGGATTTACCAAAGAAATTGAAAAAAATCAAATTTTGTAAAAAACATTTTTAGAATTGAAAAATATCAAAACATAAAAAATTGAATTAAGTTCATATATGTATATGAATTCTCAGGTCTACTGAAAAATTGGCATACGTTGTCACAGTATAGACACGTATTTACTTGTAGGTTGCCGAGGAAAGATCTGTGTAAAATCAGTTTCTTTGGTTTATGCATAAGACTTTTACTGTTTTGTAACTCCCCGTTAAACATATGTTTGGATAGCCAACATCCTTCATCCTTTATTTAATCATTTCCACAAATCTCTCTCAGGTTGTTTTTGATGATATTTTTAAAACGTTTTGTAAAACATTTGCTTGGGTAACGTAACATCCTTCATCCAATCATTTACTGAACTCGATACGATTTAACTGTGTGCAACTAAAATCTTTAATGATAAATTAGATAGGAATACTTGCTAAATAAAATTTCCTATGATAAATAGCAATACATGAAACCATTTAACTGTGTACAAATAGAACCATTAGTGTTAGATCGTATAAGCCATTTAACTGTGTACAAACAAATGTGCTCATTTGGTATTAAATAACCCACAAGGGCTGATAGGCCATGAAACACATCTGATTGCATCTTAACACTGGATGTAATAGCTCGCTGAATATAAATGTTATTTGGTCCTAGAGTAACAGTTGATTTTTAGGAACTTTTCAGACAAACTTGATGGAATCATTCCAAGGTTTTGGTGTGACATGTCGTCAAAGTCTTGGAAGAGTATAAAAGAGCAGATATAAAACATGATTTATTGATATTAAGCACGCTTTTTTAATATCTGGGATACTTTCCGTCCCGAATGTATAGATCATGAACACCTTGTTTATATGTCCTTGAAAATGACAAATGATGGGAAAAAGTGTTTAGGAAAAAGATTTCGGACAATTTTTCATCAAATTGAATTAAATTCAAAAAATTGTGGCAGGCCAGTAATGAGACCGGTTTGGATATCATCGCTGAAAGAGAACGGGAAAGGCGTTTCATATAGGCAATAACTCATAATGAAAAGAAACAGCCTTAATCATAATTCGAACCTGGTTAGTCAACTCCTAATACAGCACGTTGCCAGAGGGTGGGCCATCTATTCAGTGTTGCGGAGAGGGGGGGGAGTAAATTTGGAAGGGGAAGTAGAAAGGAGTGTATGAATACAAATGGTTTATGTTGTAAGAATTAGCATATAAAATTAGTTTACGTCACATGTATAGAAGGGATGTGATTTGGGGGGTGGGGATGGGAGAGCCCCTAGTCCCTCCCCTTGGCGACTGGTCTGCCCAAGCTCGAATGAAAGACTTTGGGTAATGTTTGCGTGTGTGTCCCACACGCAAGTACGCACACATTTTAAAGTCAGCCATCATTAATGCGTGTCAGGAATCCGATAGGCCAAAATACCCGTCCCTCATTTCCCCTCATTCGAAAATTGTGTTTGTTTCCCTTCACCTTCTTAGTCAAAAATCGTCTGTAAAACTAGAGACGCGTCTGGAATTAACCAGACTAAAACAAAAATAATTTCAAACCATCCACACAACTATTTACCCCCTTCCCCTATTCATGAGGCGTTTTACCCGCTTCCTCTATTTGGTGAGTTCTCTTGTCCGTTGAAATCGTCTACAGCTGCGTGGAATCAACCTCTCCGGTTTCTAACCGCGCCTATTTCACCCCTCCTCGCTTCACCTCTTCCTTATATATATATATATATTGACTTTCTTCGTAAGTATGTATATATACATTGGTAAATCACACACACACACACACGCACACGCAGACGCGTGCACACACACACACATACACACACCTGTGTGTGTGTGTGTGAGAGAGAGAGAGAGAGAGAGTGTGTGTGTGTGTGTGTGTTTCACCTCCTCATGTCAGCCACATGACTAGACGTTTCATGTATTTGTAAAAATAAATCTTCAGATGGAACATGCCTGATGAAGCATGTTTCATCTGAATATTGTAATGTTTTTACAAATACATGAAACATATAGTCATGAGACTTGCATGAAGAAACATTTATTTTAGGTTTTATCCTGCTCTACTGGCCAGTTATTGAGCACTTTTTCTGATTTTAGAAACAATATTTTTATAACGGTTTATTCATTTCGCTATATATATATATATATATATATATATGTGTGTGTGTGTGTGTGTGTGTGCGTGTGTGTTTTAATGGCATTTCAGCTATTGATATACATATGTGTATGTATGCATGCGCGCATATTTTTATGTGAATGTGAACGCCCAAGTTTATCAATCAGTAGTTCCAAATCTATTTATTTTTGAGGGTTACTTCAACTACCACGACTACTACTACTACTAACGGAATACAAGAATACTCATGCTTAGCTGAATTGCTCGAAATAGAACTGTTTTGATATTTAAACTGCGTACTTATGCAAAACTGATTTGTTTGAAATAGAACTGTTTTTGACACTGAAACTGTATTTACGCTAAACTGATTAAGAAAAATTAGAACTGTTTGACTAAACTGAACAGCTTGAAATAGAAATGTTTTTGACAATTAAACTGTGTACACAACTAAACTGAATTGTTTGGAATAGAACTGATTATTTGTATAAAAATGGATTTGACGTTAAATAATCTACAAATTTGATATGCCATAAAACCCAAACAACCAACCAACCGACCTAGAAAATAAGTAAAGCTGGCCAACGTAATCGAGGGCGACCAGAAGGCTCCCTTTTCAATAGCTACTACATCGAGGTGTAGGGGAGGGTGTTACTCTTTTCCCTGGATTGCTCCACTTTACCCTTGATACATACCTTATATTACTGAGTGTTAAGCAAGGAGGTATGAAGTACCATTTTTAAAGTCTTTGGTATGACGCGACCTGGGATTGAAACCATGTCTCCCGGACCATTGGCGAACAGTCTACCCATTAGGCCAATGAGCCGGGTTACCTAGAAAATAAGACTCATGAAATTCTCCGTGACAATGTGATACAAACAGATCACCCAGTTATGTCCAGAAAGACAGACTTTGTGTTAATTAACAAGAAAAAAATCACTTGTTATCTTATAGATTTCGCCGTTCCAGTGAACCATGAAGTGAAAATAGAAGAAATCACTTTGGTTTCTTTTCTTTCTTCGTTTAATAGTATATCAACCTTTGTGGGTTATCTAATGCTAAGCCATCCTTGGAGACGAAGAATAGGAGTAGCATTTAACCCAGAGTTGGCCGGGAATAAGGGAGTTTCCTATCTTTCCCAAGAGTATTAGTCCGAAAGTGAATATAACAGCATAACTAGAATTCGAACTCACTTCGATGCCGCACGTTACTCCCCCACTAAAAACATAAACTAACAGATAAAAAATTACTGGATCTTGCTAGAGAGTTGAAAAAGCTGTGGTGGCGGTGATATGAATTTTCGTTGATGCCCTTAGAACAGTTTCCAAAAGTCTGGCAAAAAGACTGAGAATATGATGATCAAAGTAAGAATCGAGACTTTTCAGACCACAGGTCAACTAAAATACTCAGTAAAGTCCTGAAGACTTGCTGTCACTTAGATTCCCGTGATAGATCACTAGCTAAAGTTGATGTGAAAAACTTGAATAATGATAATAATAAAGCGAATGTAGCAAACTAGCGCAAAGGGAATATAAAAGTAGACACGGCCGGGTGGAAAAATGATCCATTAGGAATTGAGGAAGAGATTAAAATTTGATCATTCAACCAAATGGTACATGCACATACTAGAATCCATCTTGTAGAATGAGATGTAAAAAATTCTCTGGGATTTTAAGGTACAAACAGGTCAGCTAAACCTGGCCAGAAGACCAGACAACCGAGTAGTAATTGATCACAAAAAAAAAAGAAAAGAAAAAAAAAAAAAAAGAGAACTTGCTGTATAGTAGACTTTATCATCTCAACAGACCACTGAGTGAAAATCAAAGAAAGCGAAACGAGTGACAAATACCTGGACCTTGCTAGAGAACTAAAAAAAGCAGGGAAATATGAGGGTGACGGTGATACCAGTTGTAGTTGGAGGGCTTAGAACAGTATCCAAGGGTTTGGAAAGGGGTAGGGACTGGAAGAGTTGAAAACCGGAGGACAAATGGAGTGTATTCAAACTGTAACATTGTTGAGATCAGCTAGAATACTGAGGAGAGTCCAGGAGACTAGAGAAAAGTTGCTGTCATTCAGACTCCTGTGAAAGGCTGTCCGTTAAGGCTAATATGAAAAACTCGAGAAAAGTAAAATAACAATGATAAAAATAATCGAAACATAACTGGATGCAAACGGAAAGACGCCACGAATTTTCTAAATTTGTTATTTTCATTGATAGGCTGAAATTTTAACTTGTTTCTAAATATTCAAAAAATCTCTGCTATAATATCGAAGTAAAATTTAGTGTTTTTCTTTACCTATCTTATCTATATATATATATATATGAAGAAAAAAAAAGCAAGAAATGTGATAAGAATATGAAGAGAAGAGAAACTTTAGTAGTAGCACTTTCCTCTTCCCTGACTCCAAGTCACGTGACTGGAACTTTTTTTGATAAAAAGCGACGGTTAGTGATGTTTAAATTATTTTTAAATATTTGCAAAACGGTCGGAAGAGACTGAAAACATTGATGGTTACGAAGGTAAACACGTCTCAAATTTTCTAAATTTATTTTCTTCGATGATTTGTTGAAATTTTCGCTTGTTTCTAAATATTTCAAAATCTCTACCGTATTATCGAAGGAAAAATTAGTATTTTCCGGCCCATTGCCATAATGGTTAGAGCGTTCACCAGTGGTCCGGGAGATCGGGGTTCAATACCAGGTCGAGTCATACCAAAGATCAAAAATGGTACTTGATGCCTCCTTGCTTAAACACTCAGTTTTATACGGTACAGATCAAGGGTAAGTGGAGTAATCCAAGGAAAGGAATAGTGCCTTCCCTTACACCACGTTATAGTAACTATTGAAAAGGAAGCATTCGGGTCACCTTCGACTACGGTCAACTAACAAACTATATATATATATAGATAGATAAAAAAAAGCTGGATAATTTTATAAGAATATGAAGAATAGAAAAAATTTTGTAACAGTATATTCCTCTTCTCCGCCTCGAGTCACGTGACTGGGACTTTTTTGACAAAAAGCCGTTGAACAAAATGTGGTATATAGGTATGTTTAAAGAAGTTTGGAATATATGGGAAAAGGTGAACAAAGATCGAACATTGTCGAATATTACTAAATGGCTCGGATTTAAACCAGTTTAAATAAGTAATAAATGAAGATTTAAACCTGATTTAGGAAAAACGTGACTGTTGAACTTTTACTAAGTTAAAACTTAGTAAGTTTAAAAACCAGGTTATGTATGTGACAGGATCACAGATAATAGTCAACCCCTAGATCTGGGATAGCCACAATATACTACCCATGAAAAACGACCAATCCACATCTAAATCGACCCAGATAACAGGTCTGAGTGACATGATCACCAAGGACTCCCTTGAAACCCAATATGTACTTGGAATATTGGCGGCAGATATAATAAAACTATCGGAAGAAAATAAAAATATCAGAGACAAACGAGAAAACTTCTGGAAGCCGAACCTCACTGCTGATATCTCATCAAAGGGATAAACACCGAAAGATGATATAGACTATATGTGTCAAGAAAAGAAGGAGGAAGAGAATTCGCCAGATTGCGTGGATGAAACAATATGAAGACTCGGGAACTACATTAAAAAGAGCAAAGAAAGAATGATTACAACAGCCAGTAACAGCATTGAAAATTTAAGGACAAACTGAACAACTACAAAAACTTAGAAACAGAAATGGAAAGAAAAACAACTGTACGGGAATTTCAAGTGACGATCTGGCGAAATTTCACACAAAAAGACCAAGGCATGGCTAAGAAATCTCGAGAGAGAAATTGATTCTCTTTTGATAGCAGCACAAAACAACGCCATGAGGACCAATTATATTAAAGCGAAAACTAATTATACGGAACAGAATAACAATTGTTGGTTGTGTGGTAACAAGGGACTAAACAATTAATTACATAATGAACGAATGTAGCAAATTAGCGCAAAAGGAGTATAAGACTAGATACAACTGAGTGAGGAAGGTGATTCACTGGGAATTGTGCAAGCAATTGAAATTCGATCATACTACTAAATAGTACATGCAAAAACCAGAATCTGTTCTGAAGAATAAGACGCGTAAAATTCTCTGGGATTTTGATAAAAACAGATTATCTAATCCCATCCAGACGACCAGATTTAGTGATAATTCACAAAAAAGAAAAAGGAAAAAAACAAACTAAAACTCTGTGATCCGCTGGGACTTTGCCGCACTATACAAACGGATCTCCTAATCCCGGCCAGAAGACCAGACCTCATAATAATCGACAAAAGAAAGAGAATCTGCAAAATTGTTGACTTTGCTGTCCCGGCGGACCACAGAATAAATTTGAAGGAAAGTGAAAAGAAGTATAAGTACCTCGACCTTGCTAGAGAATTGAAAAAACTATGGAACATGAAAGTAACGATTGTGCCAATTGTGATTGGTGCGTTAGGCACAGTAACTAAAGGATTATTAAAGGGCCTGGAGGACTTGAAAGTTGGTGGACGGGTAGAGACTATCCAAACGACAGCATTGCTGAGGACGGCCAGAATACTGAGACGAGTCCTGGAGACTTGAGGAGACTTGCTGTCACTCAAACTCCAGTGAAAAACCATCAGCTAACACTGATGTGAAAAACTCTAGAGGAGTAATAATAATAATAATGATTATTATTAGTTGTCGGTCTGAGGTTAGTATCTGTACAATTGAAATCTTTCTTTTCTGCCAAAGTGATTAAAAGAGTAGAAAAAAAGCAAAAAAAAAACAAAAAACAAAAAGTGGGGAGGGACGGAAACGAAAGAATGTTCGCCCTTATGGTCCGAGAATTTAAATCAAAAGTAGCGGTAGCTGGCGGAGCTATACTCACGTGCAATAATCCAATGCTGACGACCCAAGAAGGTAACTAAATTATCGCTCAAATGTTGGTATTAATAAGCATGTTTTCTGTCGTTTTTTTAATATTATTACTATTATTATTTGTCTGTCTAATAGTAACCAGATTGAAATAATCCTTACAGGACTTAATCTTACAATAACTGGTTCCCACTAGTCGACTGCCTTAAATAGCGTAAGCACATATGATAACTCAGAAATACTAGCCAATTGCTCAGGACCTACAGTATCTCTGAATTTCAAAAGTAGCATAAATGTGAACTTAAGTTAAAAGTAAAGAAAGTACGGATGGGAAGGACAAGAATTAGAAAAAGAAAAAGAAAGCAGAAAGGAAAACAATTTTTTTCGTGTTTGTGTCCAACTTTGGAAGCCATGGGAAGCAGCATGGTGGATGTGAAGGAAGTTAGTTTAATCCAGTGACGGATCAACAGCACGCTTCATCAGATGCTGGGCGGACGAACCCACAATTCAACAGCCAGTATCAAACAGTTCAGTCAGAAAACTACTGCTACTGCTACTACAAGTGTGGCAACTGCTGATGAGGTTAACATAGCTATTTTTTGTGACCCGATGAAGTGTTCTCTTGTTTTAGAAAACTAGGTCACGTCTGCGTCAGGCGCGCAGATTTAAAACAACCCCTGGGTCTTGTATTGCTACAATATACCACTCATGATAAAAGTGTTGAATATAACACAACGTGGGACCCAGGCCTGGGTGTCATGATTGGCTGGTGCTCTCCTGGGAGATCCAGTCGTCATCCTGCGAATGTTAGCTGTTCTTTTTTCAGGTACGAATGACGATCTAAGGAACCTCAGAAATCAGAGACACAAACACAAAACATAGACTAGGGAAGACAATCAAATTGCACTGCATTGCTATTTTAGGAACAACCCTACATAAAGAGGATATAGAGAAAGAATGATAGAGATCTGGCAAGAATGCACTAGTTTTCAGACAAGCCAAAGACTCGCTGACCAAGTTAGAACAATAATAAAGAGAGGTTGGTTTTCAGACCTTGAAATAATAGAAATATACCAGAAAACAAATAATGAATAAAATAGTAATACAACATCAGACACACTAAGTATTGACAAACAAGAACAGTCTAACCGAAATGAACCAACTTCTAAAAATAGAAACAACACACAACCAAACAACACACAACCAAACAACACAGAGCAAATACTAACAAAAGAACAAAAAGTAAATCAGGAAAATTTAAAGAGAATTATGAATGGAAAAAAGACTACTACTATCACTAAGAAACATAGAATGGAGAAACGGAAAAAAATCAAGTACTAACACATATATCAACAAATAATATTGATTTTTGCAGGAGCGAAATTAGTTTGTGAGAAAATTGGGGTCTCCTTAAAAAGCACAAAGAAAAAAAATCAAAACCTGGATGGTAAATTTGACTGGAAACAGAGATAAAAAAAATTTACGAAAACAGGCTAAAATGATGAAACAAAGGAAAAACATGTTGAGATAAAAAGGAAAAAGCAACAAAAGAAAAAATAACAATACAACTAAACCAGAAAGTACTAGCGAAAGAAGGAAGATTAAAAAGATATCGAGAAAGGTTACAATACAGACAAAACATGACATTCCAAAGTAACGAAAAGAAATCCCACAAACAAGTTGAAGGAGATGACACGAAAACATGACAACAACCGGATGCAAGAAAAACCGAACAATTTTGGAGTAATATATGGCAACAAAGAAAAAAAGCCAAACGGATAAGCAACATGGCAAAAGAATGAGAAGGACTCAAAGGAGGTCCGAAAGCGGAAATACTCATCGATTTATTCAGAACAACCCTAAAAAAACATCAAATTGGAAAATGCCTGACCATGATGGAATACATGGATTCTAGGTCAAGAAATTCGCCTCCATTCACGACAGACTAGCACTCGAAATGAACAGATGCCTATAAGGAGCACACGTTCCCGAATGGATCACCAAAGAAAAGACCACATTGATTCAGAACCCCCCCTCAAAGGAACTTCCCCAAACAACTACAGACCCATAACCTGCCTAATGTCGAAAATATTCCCAGCACAAACAAGGGAAGAGATTGACTACTTGTTAACAAGCTACAGATTGTTCCCTGAGGAACAGAAAGGATGCCGCAAAGGATCCAGAGGCATAGGAGAGCTACTCTACATAGATCAGCATATTCTCAACGATAGCAAGACCAGACAGAAAAATCTAGCTATGGCCTGGATTGACTACAAAAGGTATATGATATGGTCCCGCAAAGCTGGATAATGAAATGCCTCAAAATGTACAAAATATCCGATGAAGTCATAAACTTTATCGAGAAAACCATGAAAACCTAGAAAGTGGAATCGACAGCAGGAGGGAAAAGCTTAGTTGAAGTGAAGATCCAAAGAGGTATTTTTCGAGGAGATTTACTATTACAGTTACTATTCATAATTGCCATGATGCCACTTAACCAGATACTCAGAAAATTCACAGTCGGATAAAAACTTAGTAAATCGCAGGAAAAGATTAATCTCCAAATGTATATGGACTGCATCAAACTGTTTGCAAAAAATGAAAAAGAACTAGAAATTCTAATACACGCAGTGAGAACATACAGTCAGGACATAGGGATGGAATTTGGTATAGAAAAATGTGCCATGCTTGTAATGAAAAGCGGCCAACGACACTTGACAGACGGAAAGGAACTACCAAATCAAGAAAAAATTAGAACTCTCGGAGAAAAGGAAACCAACAAATACTTGGGAATATTGGAATATTGGAAGCTGACACCATCAAACAAGTGGAAATGAAAGAAAAAATTAAGAAAGGGTATCTCAGGAGAACCAGAAAGCTACTCGAGACAAAACTATGTTGCAGAAACCTTATCAAAGGAATAAATACCTGGGCTGTATCTCTCGTAAGATATTCTCGACCATTCTTGAAGAGGACCAGAGAAGAACTTAAGCAAATGGACCAAAGAACAAGAAGCCTAATGACCATGCATAAGGCATTACACCCCAGAGATGACGTTGACAGACTATATGTATCAAGAAAAGAAGGAGGAAGAGAACTTACCAGCATTGAAGACAATGTTGACGCATCACTACAATGACTCGAAGACTACAGAGAAAAGCACGGAGAAGGACTGATTACATCCACCAGAAAAAATACTGACAACACTAAGACCAACAGAATGACAATAACTAGAAAATAAGAATGGGAAGAAAAATAACTCTATGGACGTTTTAAACGGCTAATAAGCAACATCTCACACGAGAAAACCTGGACGTGACAAAGAAAAGAGAGAAACTGAATCTCTTCTGATAGCAGCACAAACAATGCTATAAGAACCAATCATATCAAAGCGAAAATAGAAGATGTATCAAAATAGCAAATGTAGGTTATGTGGTGATCGAGACGAAACCATCAATCACATAATCAGTGAATGCAGCAAATTGGCCCAGAAGGAGTATAAGACTGGGTGGGCAAGGTGATCCACTGGGAGTTGTGTAAGAAATTTAAATTTGATTATACGAACATATGCACAACCCAATATCTGTTCTGGAGAATGAGACACATAAACTCCCATGAGATTTTGACATACAAACGGATCACCTAATCTTAGTCAGACGACCAGACCTTATAATAATCAACAACAAAAAAAAAGAAAAAAAAGAAAAAAAGAGAGTGAGAGAACATGTAAAATTGTGGACTTTGCTGCCTCAGCTGACTACAGAATAAAATTGAAAGAAAACTAAAAGAGGATAAGTACCTGGACCTTGCAAGAGAGTTGAAAAAAAAAAACTGTAAGTGACAGTTATGCCAATTGTGATTGGTGCTTTTGGTACAGTCACAAAGAATTATTAAAGGGATTGGAGGACTTGGAAATAAGAGGACGAGTGGAGACCATGCAAAATACAGCATTATTGAGGACAGCCAGAATACTGAGAAGAGTCCTGGAAACTTGAAGAGATTTGCTGTCTCTCAAACTCCAGTGAAAGACCATCAGTTAACGCTGATGTGAAAAACTCCCATAATAATAATAATAATAATAATAACCAATTTCATCAATAAAGTTTGACATTGAAGCTTGATTAAAATCGTTTATATTAGATAAAGGAGTTTGTGTTTAATAAAAATCTAATTTTACGAGATACGTCAAACCATTTCTGTTGTTACTATAATCAAACGATTTGATAAACCAACTAAAAAAGTTACTGAATCATTAAATCTCTAAGACGCTTGTTATTTAATTAATCTTAGCGCAGATCCTTCATGGGATTCTAAAGGATTGTATTTTAATGTGATCCTTTTATGAGATGTTATAGATTTTAAGAAAGGAAAATAAAAAGATATACACGTGTATGATCGGTTATTAAGTTCAAATATTCTATCTCAGTTTCCCAGTAATATTTGGTGTTCCTATTATTTGGGCCTTTACTTATTCCATTAGAAATTCGAATCGTACTGGAAAAGTCACTAGTTATTCCTGTAGTACGAGGTAAAAAGTTTCTAACAAAATATATGCAGACGAAAATCTGAAATTGATCGCCAACGCAAGTGAAAGAAATACAAGAATACCATGGCTGTTTGTCATGTGATCAGAGGGAATATTTGCAGTACAAAAGCAACTCATGTAAGTTAATGACAATAAATTTTAATAATAGATGATCCGAACGCAGGAAGACAAAAGAAAAAAAAAACAAAAAACAAAAAAACAAAACAAAATAAAAAAAAAAAAACCCGGAAAAGCAAAAGAAAAAAAAAGAAAAGAAAGAAAAAGGGAAAAAGTAAAAAAAAAAGAGAAAACAAGAAAAGGTAAAAGAAAAAAGAAACGGTAAGAGGAAAAACGATAAAATTATGAAAAAAAAAGGAAAAGTGTAAACGTAAGAAAGAAAGAAAGAAAGAAAAAAAAGAAAGTTGGTTGATTGGTTGGATGTGTTTTAGGACATATTAAACCTTGTGGGTTTAATAATGCTAAATCCTGTTTAGACATACATATTGTAAATACGATTTGTAAATGAGTAGTTTGTCGGTAACATCATTTTTAAATGAGTCAGAGTTCATTCATTTGCACACAAATCGTTTCAAGTATTACAATATAATATTAATAATTCAGTTTAAAAGTCATTTGTTTGCATCTAGTTAAATGGTTTTATTACTCTGAATCAGAGTGGACCTGGGAGTAATGGCAATGATGAGATATTCCACATTCCTCAAAGCTGAAGAGCAGGATCCTCATCATCAGATGGTTTAATGTCATATCCAGAACACTCGTTGGGAAGAGGGTCTTACCTATCTTTTTAGCCGAGTCGGCTGGGCTAAAAAGAAAAAAAAGATTAAAAAAAAGGAAATACGTGAAAGTCAAAAGTCATAAAACTCAAAAGTCTTAAAACTCAAAAGTCTTAAAAGTCAAAGGTGCACTTTAAAGTAGACAATTCAAGAGTTTGGTTGGGTATTTCAAAGCAATTGTTGTCAAGATAACTGACAATGGAAGAAGGCACAGGGATATGGATTGACGTCTTTTAAAAAAACAGAAGCAGGTAAAATTCGAATCCAGTTGGCTAGATCTGGATTCTGTGCTGATAACCAGATGCACATCCTCGTCTCTTGAATTTATTTATTTCTACGTGTACGTATGCACCTTCTGAACGGGTACATTTGCAGATATGCATCTGAATTTGTATTTTGATTAAATCCAGTTGTAAATTATGGTCGTAATTTCTGGGGAAAGTGCACCCTTAATAAAAGCTTCACCGTGAAAATTTTATTTCTTTTTTTTTATTATCAGGAATGCGCTACTTGAGTCAAATGTTGCTTGGTTGTGTTTTATCAACCGTTGTAGGTTATTTAATGCCAAATCTTCTTTATACATATGTATTAAATATATATAATTTGATTTGGTTGGGTTTTATGACATGTCAACCCTTGAAGGTTATTTCATGCCACATCCTATTCATACATATATATCAAATATATATGATTTGGTTTGGTTGGGTTCTATGACATATCAACCGTTGTAGGTTGTTTAATGCGAAATCCTGTTTATACATATTAATTAAACATATATGATTTATTAACGAACTGTTTGTAGGTAACGATTTTTAAACGAACCAGAGTTCATTTTTTTGCACACTAATAGTTTCAAATATTGCTATCTTACACTAATATTTCTATTCTCACCCAGACAAATGGTTTCAAGTATTGCTATCTAACATTAATAATTATTCTTGATATAATTCGTTGGACGTACCCAGTTAAATGATTAAACAATTCTATTTGATCCATCGATGGGAACCTATCAGTTACTACAATTCCGAATCAGAGTGAACCAAATAATCATAGCAATAAAGGGCTACTCCACATTCTCCAAACCTCTAGGACTGAAGTTTCATCATCATATCCAGGACACTCGATGGCGGAGGGCGGGTCTTACTCATCAGCAGAGATACAATCGGCGGTTCTACAGGCTTAAGTCAAAGATGTAATCGTTTTTGATATATATATATATATATATATATGTGTGTGTGTGTGTGTGTGTGTGTGCAAATATTAAAAAAACAAGATCTTCAGAGGATGATTTTATTTATAATTGAATTATTTGCCAACGTTAAACGTTTCGGTTTTTACATAAAACCTTCATTAGGACATTTGAATATTTGATGTATTTCCTGAATTAAATTTGATTTGATTTTTTAGTTTTTAAATTAAACAAACAAGTAAAGCCTCCCCCCAGCAAAAAGCAAAAAAAAAAAAAACCCAATCCAAAAAGATTTTAGCATTCTAATTCCATCTGTGGTGTTTTTTCAAAACTGTGTCATGTAATTAGAGTTCAAAATTAAAAAAAAAATGTAACGTATTTCCTTCAATCATCCACTGAATACATTACTTGTGCATTGTACTACATGGACGCTCACTAAACGTATGGAGAAAAAACTTGACGGCAATTACACAAGAATGCTGCGAGCAATATTGAACAAGTCCTGAAGGCAGCACCCCACAAAGCAGCAGCTGTACGGCCACCTACCACCCATCATGAAAACTATCCAAGTTAGACGAACCAACATGTGGGACACTGCTGGAGAAGTGGGGACGAACTCATAAGCGACATACTCCTGTGGACCCCTTAACATAGACGAGCAAAGGCAGGACGACCAGCTAGAACCTATGCAGAAGAGCTCGGTACAGATACAGGATATTGCCTTGAAGACCTACCTGGAGCGATGGACGATAGAGACGGGTGGCGAGAGAGGGTCAGTGAGATCCGTGCTGGCAGCACGACACAATGATGATGACATATATTATAAACTTTACATTGATCACTCAAATTGGATAATTCCGTTTAAGCATGTCTATAGTATCGATTGATATGTAAGACTAATTTATTTGTTGAATGGCATACCAATCGTCGTGGGTTATTTAATGCCAAAGCCATCCTTGTAGATTTGTTTGCTTAATGTGTGTGTGTGTGTATGTGTGTTAAATATATATATATATGTGTGTGTGTGTTAAATATATATATGTATATATATACATGTGTGTGTGTGTTAAATATATATATATATATATATATATATATATATATATACATGTGTGTGTGTGTGTCATATATATATATATATATATATATATATATATGTATGTATTGGTTTGGTTTGGTTTGGTTGTTTTTCATGGTATATCAGCCTTTCTGGTTACTCAATGCCAAATCCTGTATATATATATATATATATATATATATATATATATATATGTGTGTGTGTAAGTATGTATATACGTTTGTTTGAGAGTATGAATGTGTGTGTGTGTGTGTGTGTGTATTTACGCAAAAAGAGACTGACAGAAACTGTATTTTATAAATACATTTTTATCTGCATAAGTTGAATTTATTTTTCATATATATGAAAGTCGCACGTACGCACGCACGCGTGCGCACACACACACACACACACACACACACACACACACACACACACACACACACACACATACATATATATATATATATATATATATATTAGTTAATTTAGATAAGCTGTAGTATTAATTGGCCCAACGCATGTTTTCATTCAATCTAAATGACTAATGCAATAGCCTGTACACACGTGTCTGCAAACATATTCATGCACACGCACACACATGCACAACGCATCTCCAGATTGATGCACATGTTAAAGTCTGACTAAGCATTTTCTCTCGAGCCAGACGCTTAGTCTTTTCACAGAGGATATTTTCCCAACCTTCCCTTCCCATTTTTTGCATTTATTTATTTATCTAAGGGTCATTTAAAGTCAAATTTATCTGCGTTTATACTGCGTTCTCATTTCATATATGAAGAAATTAACAAGAAATGACCTTCCCATTAAAAAATCCTGCTTGGTTACTTATATGAATAATCAACAACCATTAAAATATATAGCAAATATAAAGTGAGGGGTTAGTTCTTTATCAAAACTAAATTATAAACGGATGTTTCCTTTGGTCTTTTCTGTTTTAAAACCAGAAAGGAATATACGTAGCTTAAAAAACACTGACTGTATCTCCTGTAGAGGGGTAAGACCTCCCCATTGATAAAATACTTTTTCTAATACCAAATGTAATGAGATCTGCTAAATCTGAGGAGATCTGCCAAATCTGAGGAGATCAAGGGAATTTGGAGTACTTCTTCATTATAATTACTCCTAGGTTCACTTTGACCTGGAGTGTTAGTACCCATTAAGGTCCCATCTAAAGGCTAAATACATCTGTTAGGAAATAATAAGTATTAGTTAAGACTAACTGCAAACAAATGTTTATTAATACATAGAATTATAAATGGTTGGAAGACTTGAAACCAAAAGATTATTATCATTGATTACTTGAAACCTTACAATTACTTATAAATTATTAGTGTTCGATAGGAAAACTTGAAATCATATTGGTGTGAGCAAAGAAATGATTTTCATTTGATATAATTATTAAAGGTAGAAAGATTTAAAACCTTAGGATTATTATCAATTACTTGAAAGTATGTAATTGCTTGCAAATTATTGATATTTGATAAGAATACTTGGTATCAAACAAACGACTATTATTAAATAGAAATAGTTACTTAAAACCATAAAATTATTGACAGGAATACATAAAACTGTGTAAATCACTTGTAGGAACACTTGATATCATAAAACTGTGTGAAAAAAAAAAGAAAAGAAAAAAACTCTCAAGAAATAAGTGCCTCAAAAGATGTAAATATTAATGTACAATAAATGTGATTTTCTAAACTCTAGGCATAAAATGATCCCAGAGAGGTTGATATGCCATTAAAATCAGTCCGAATAGACAACATGAGTTGTGGGCTAACATATCCCTACTGATGAAATGTTTAGTTAAAGGACCTTACACGATAATAAGCTCATCTACTCGCTCTGAAATGTATCCAAATTCAAACCCTTGTTTAAGCTGTTTACATTTCTCTTCGGTCAAACGCCCCTGAGAAAGGCAGAAATCCATCATTTTCCCATTTGCTATGTGTGGAATAGTAGGGCAGATTGGGCTATTTAGCCTAAAGATGGCAACCAGTCTATGAGGAGGATGACTAAATTTACACCAGTTGTATTCCGCACAAAAATTGACCTTGTGTCATATCCTGTCTGTGGCGAAGGGGTTGAGTAAATATATACTTATCTAATCATGTTGAATGCAAAGGGTCAGACAATACAAGCTTGCATTACAAAGCGTCTCACTGCTGAGTTACAGCAAGAACGATTGTCATGTTCCCTCTGATTGCTTGCCAAGATATATGAAAATTCCTGAACGTCTTCAATAAATTCTAGATAGAGATGGACAAATAAACTGATATCAATCTACTTGGATAGATAGATATGAACAGATTGAGATATATATCATTTGTCTAAATTCTGAGATAAACCTTGATATTTTTAATCATTTAGTTCATTCGCCAATGGCCCGGGAGACCTGGGTTCAATCCCAGGTCGAGTCATACCAAAGACTTTAAAAATGGTACTTGATACCACCTTGCTTAACACTCAGCATTATAAGGTACGGTTCAAGGGTAAAGTAGAGCAATCCTGGGAATGGAGAAGCGCCCTCCCCTACACCTTGGTGTAGTAGCTATCGAAAAGGGAGCCTTCGGGTCACCCTCGACTATGGTCGCTAACTTTACTTAGTTCATTCAAACTATAGTCTTCATTTTGCTATATTTAAGAAGTTTCGGCCAATGCATCATTCGGCCTTCTTCTGGAGTTTCATATCGAACTCGAACCAAATCCTTTATTCAATTTACGGTGGAAAATTGTTTTAATTCCGTTAACTATAACTGGGTACAAGTGTTACGCTGTAATTAGTATACCTTGTTATTTACTTATAGTCAGGATTGAACCTGAAACCTTCTGTTGATTTCACTTAGAAGTATTTTAACCAAACGCTAATATCCGTAGCACCATGTGCCCTACTGAACAATTTAGAGTGAATTTTTGGAACTTATAGACCTAATGTCTTTCTCAACCTATGAGATACTACTTATTACTATTATGAATGATTTTTACCTTAGCTCATATTACAATTTTTTTCAAAGGAATAAAGACTTGTCATCAAATCACTATAGAGTGATATAAACATAATCTTACCAGCAGACAAAAGCAACGTTACTGTGGCATACTCCAACAAATTTGAAAAGGTGGCATACTCCAACAAATTTGCAGACTTGATTGGCAATGGTGGCTATTGTAAAGTAAAAATGTACCCAACCCTAAAGAGAAAAAGGAAGCTGTCACAGATCTTTTGTAAGAACGAAGATCTAAAACCTCAAATGAAATACTTACAACTAACACAACACTACAGCAAGCAAGCACGCATATATGGCCTTCCTAAGATTCATAAGGATGGTATTCCATTTAGACCCAAGAACCCAGCTCACTTCTTGGAAAAAATCAGTAATGCCCCCATTCAAACCATATAGCTGGTTGGTTGGTTGGTTTTTATGGTATATCAATATTTGTAAGTTATTTAATGCCAAGTTCATTTTTATACGAATAATCAATTCTTTTTCAAACAATTCAGCTTAGCATGAGTACACAGTTCAATTGTCAAAAACATTTCTATTTCAAGAACGTCAGTTCAGTCAAACAGTTCTATTTCAAACAATTCAGTTTAGTATAGATACAGTTTTTGTTTACACACAGTTAAATGTTAAAACTGATCTATTCCAAACAATTCGGTTTGGCATAAGTATGCAATTAGGTTTTATTTGACCCATAGATAGGGCCCTATCAAGTGCTACCACTCTGGACCAAAGTGGACCTGGGAGCGATGGCAATGATAGGGTACTCTGCATTCCCCAAAGCTCCAGCATTACTGGAACCTCACCATCAGATTGTTTAGTGTCATATCCAGGACACTCGTTGGGGAGGGAGGGTCTTACCCCTCTGCAGAGAAGCAGTTGATGTATTCTACAGCTCCAGCCGACTACAAAACCATATAGTGAATCTAGATGTAGTAAATCTGTTCACAAGTGTACCCACTAAGGAATCACTAACAGTGGTACGGGGTAAGTTGGCTGCCGATCCCTCAATGGATAATAACCTAATAGATAATCTTATTATGTTAACTTTCCGTGTGGAAACGACCTACTTCGAAATGGGGTCTCACATATACCGATCAGAATAAGGACCAGTCATAGGATCACCGTTGTTCCCTGTACTAGTCGACGTATACATGGAATACTTCGTAGAAATGGTATTAAGATCTACGACACTTAAATAATCAACGTGGCTTAGATACGAAGATGATACCTTCATTCTCTTGACGCATCGAACGAAACGTTGTGAATATAACCATAAAAGATGAAGACAATAGTCTGAATACAGATAGACATAAAGGTAGATTGATAGATATCAGTAGAATGCGTGGATAGATAGATGACAATCAAGTTCTATTGTTATCAAGTGTAAACTGTCTTGAAGTGATTTGCACATGATAGATGGAAGGTAGGATGAGTGCGCCATTCTATGGGGAAGGAGACTTTCTTTTAGTTTCCCGAAAAAAGGACTTTAAAAGGAAACAATTTTTACTTAGCCATCCCCAACTTCCAACCAACAATTACCACTCTCATCATCTTTAACTCACAGATCCCCAAATACTTCGAAAAACTCTACTCTGCCTTTTTTCTTTTTGTTTACCTGTTTTGGAAATTCAGTTTGCAGAAAGATTTTCTACGGAAAAATGACGTTGGGGTTTGTTCAGATGTCGAGAATGTGATTGACAACTTAGTATTGGCATACTCACACACACACACACACACACACACGAGCGTGCATGGACCCACTCACACACACACACACACACACACACACGCACGGACGCACGCACTCACACATATACATATATACGCATAAACATACACCCACAAAAATCTATAAAAGAAAAGTATTGAACCCCCTAATCCCCACGGCTCTTCTTCTACAAGGATGGCTCTTGCATTAAATAACCCACGAAGGTTGATATGCGATTAAACAAATACCCCGAACAGATGTATAATAATGTATGTAGTTTGTTTTAGATATAGTATGTAAAGAGTGCGCAATATCGGTGATGGAACAAAATATATATATATATATATATATAGAGAGAGAGACTGAGAGAGAGAGAGAGAGAGAGAGGAAGAGTGAGAGAAAAGAAGAGAGAGAAAGAGAATATACGGATATATTATTATTATCAATTATTATATACATACGTACAATTATATATACTTACACATACCAACATATAGACACATAGTTATGTATATACACACACACATTCATATATATACATGTATTCAAATGTGTACATGCACAAGCATAGACGCGCACTCATACACAAACACAGTCATATGTTGTTGGTTTTGGCCTTAACTAACGAGCAAATAAAACGTATTTCTTGTGCAGGTACCCTGATAGCTGATGAGGCCAGTCAATACGAAGTAGACTTATTCTGCCTCAGAGGATGCAAGAGCAGGACGAGGAATAGGATGAAGATGATTTTTGTCTTATAGCTCTAACTCTTCTGCATTTAGCTATATAAACTATTTTTTATCGCTCTAATAAGTAACGCAATAAAAACTAGATTATTTTCAATTAGGTTAAAATTTTAAGTAAAGTATATATATATATATTTCATACATATGAAAATTGATGTATAATTCCTTAAATGTTTAAATTAAGATAAACTTTCGGTAATACCCTCGGAAAAGGGCAGAAAACACATACTTGGAGAGAAGAATAAAATTTATATATTACAGAAAAAGTAATACATTGTCGTCAGAGTAGCTTTGTTACTGACTCACTGAGTAAATTTCTGTCAAATGTTATATCTTTATTGGAAGTGTCCATTCTGTATCAAAATAGGGATTATAACACAACACTTTCTTTCATCGGAATAGGTATAACCCTCTATTAAATTGTATGCCATCTGAAGAAGCAATCTATGCAAACAGATTGTTGAAATGAATTCATAATGGATAAACATCTGTTGAGTTTTAGTGAATATTAATGATATAATTGCTCTGTATGCGATTTCTTTTTATATATTGATAGCGCTACATTGAGTACTCTGTTAGAATATATTGATAAATGCTATTGTTCCTTATAAGTTTATTTTTTGATTTGATTTATATATATATATATATATATATCCAGTGATCAATATCGGTGATACAGCATATATATCTAATCTGAGAGGGCGTAGATATAGAGTCAAAAACGATCACATAAACGAGAAACTGATTGTCACCAAGTGCCGTTTGATTCTATGTCTATGCTATGCTAGCTTAAATATATACGTATATATATATTTATAATTAATGAGGAAAAATACAATTTGTAAAAAAATTACACCTATTTCATCTGAGGTATTTCCAAACTGTCTTTTTCATGGGGTTTCGTTACAAACTTATATATATATATATATATAAGTTTGTATATAAATATATATATCTAATATATATATCGATTATATATTCATTTATTTATTATTATTATATTATATAATAGCTCTATCCTAGATATGGGTCACTCTCCATATTATACTGCACTTGGTTCGACACAAACCCACAAAGTGATTTAGTGACACCAACACTTTTATAATATATATATATATTTATATATATATATATATATGTGTGTGTGTGTGTGTGTGTGTGTGTGTGTGTGTGTGTGTGTGTGTGTGTGTGTGATTAATAAGTTATAATTTGTAGGTTACATTATTTTTAAACAAGTAATTAGAGCCTATTTGTTTGCACGCAAATGGTTACAAGTATTGCTATCTAACACTAATAATAAACATTTAGCATTATAAGGTACGGATCCAGGGTTAGTGTAACAATCCAGGGAAAGTAGTACACCAGTGTAGTACCTACTGAAAAGGAATCTTCGGGTCGCACTCTACTACGGTCAGCCAACTTACTTACAATATATATATATATATATATATATGTATGTATGTATGTATATATATATATGTGTCATTTTCAATTATTTTTGTTGATTATATTATTAATTTCACAATTTTGAAATAGAAACTTATCTCATCAACAATTTGACTCAGAATGGTATTTATAGTTAAATACGCGCTGTTAATATGAATACTGTGGAATTTCCGCAACTTTCGGTCTCATTTCATTACTAAACTTACCTAGAATTTGGTGTCGGTCATTCAACCCGTTCTTCTTCTTCTTCTTCTTCTTCTTCTTCTTCTTCTTCTTCTTCTTCTTCTTCTTCTAACAATACAGATTCACACTTCCTTTGACACTTTCTTTTCTTAAAACTCTTTCCATATGTTATGATTTCAATGTCAATTCAATGGCTTCTCTGTTACCTATAGGATTTAGATTGACTAAATCGTCTCTCTTTCCCTCTCTTTCTTTGTCTCTGCCTGTCTGTCTGTCTGTTTGTCGCGCGTGCGCGCACGCACACACACATACACACACACACACACATATATATATATTATAATAACTAACAATATATGTGTATCGCATATATCTCTATCTTATATATAAATTTACATATGTGTGTGTGTGTGTGTGTGTATATATATATCTGTGTGGTATATATTTATATATCTATATATGCCATATATGTCATAAATATGTATATACGTGGGTGTGGGTGCTTCTGTGCATACAAAAAACAGAGAGAGAGAGAGAGAGAGAGAGAGAGAGAGAGAGTGGAGGAGTATAAGAGTTTATATATAGTAGCAATCAGAAAGACATAAATACGGACAATGTCTCAAGTTTTAAAAATAGCTGGTATGGCTATCCTTTCAGACCAAAAAAAAAAAAAAAAAAAGTAATGGCTGAGTAAACGACTTAGTATGAGTCTAATTTCACACAATCAAACGTTCTTTTTCCCCCTCACCCACACCCATACTTTTCCTTTCCTCTTTTGTTCTTTTTGTTCTTTTTTTGTTTTTGTATGTGTAGTACATCCTTAATAGGATAGGCTACGATCACTGGTCATTCAATAAATCGACGTGGGTGGTCAACATCATAATTTACTATCATCATTATGATAATCTTTCAGGCGAGAATCATTATGGGAAATGATAATCGCCATATGACATTCTTCTCCGTTAATTATGGCGCTTATAACATATGACGTCATTTGGCCAACGCGCCACGGCCGCCCACATAACTGCGCATGCGCCAATCCATACAAGACGAACGCACTTGTCTGTTTTGGCATCGAGTACATTATTATTATTATTATTATTATTATTATTATTATTATTACTTGAGAGACTTTTTCCTTTTTTTCCAGTAAAATCAGGTTTCACTTTAAACAGATAAAAACAAATACTTTTTATTCACACAAAATAAAGAAAACTGTTATGTTTCTAATGAAGATGAAATTGCATATATATATATATATATGTATATATATATATTGTATATTGAAATTGTATATATATGTATATATAAGAGATATACTTATATCTAAATTGTTACATATTCATATTTTTGTTTGATAATGAATAATACCTAATAATATCTGTTTTGATTTTGCGGTGTTCCGCTGCCAAGATGCAATGCTATCAGAGTTAATCTCACAGGAGAAATTCAATAACTCACACACACACTCTCTCTCTAAAAAATGAGCACATAACTTATATATTCATTAAATTTTATTCCTGGTTACAGAGTTTGCTGTGTATTTTGAAAACAGATAATATCTAAAAAAAAATATACGCTTTGATTGTATCATGTTTCACTAGAAATAATAAAATTAAAATTCTAGTATCTGGTTTATGATAAAATGTTTGGGTTTACTTATCTAGTGGTGATAATCTACTATATATATATATATATATATATATATATATATATATATATATATATATATATATGAGGGTTATTCAATTGATAAGGGAAATGTTTTAGAAAAAAGTAAAATAATTTTTATTCAGAATTTTTTTTCCATAAATTTAAACTTCAAACTCTGCATTGTTTGGAATTGGTTTATAGCAAAATTATTTTGATCTCGCAAAAATATTTGTTTTAAGGCTATTTAAAAATCACAGTGCTCCAGGATTGAACAGAGGCCTATCATCAAATTTTTGCTGGCCGAGAAATGCAAACGATGTGTAATTTATAAAAAAAATGTGTGATGAATCAGAAGAAGCATGTTTTAGTAAAAAAAATATCTTTACAAATGGGCTAAATATGAGTTTTCAATCACGAGCTTGAGTCGAAAAAACATCGCATAGAAAGAACCCGGTCAAGAAACAGTTCCGGGCACTACAGTCAGTGTAGGTCATGCTGACAGTCTTCCGGAATAGGGTACATCACCATTGGTTTCGTTGAAAAAGAGGCGACTGTAAACAGTGCTTCCTATTGCCAACTTCTTCGGCAATATTTCAACTTATTTATTGAATGACTCGTGTTTATATATATATATATATATATAGTTGAGTCAAATAGTTGAGTAGATTGGAATCTCTAGCTTTGGTGGGGTGACCGGTTTAGGAGAGAGAACAACTCTGAATTCAAAACCTGAGCAGTGTTCTTTAAGAGAATCTGTCACTCATTGGTGCACGATACTTCAGTTATCAGTTTAACCAAAAGTCGGCCTGGTTCTACATAAACCTTCACCACTGTAAACAAATCACCTGTGTAAATCAACGGTTCACATCTTTAGCTGAACCGTTGGGCCCTCATAGGTCGAGATCGACAAGAGAGTTTATTATATATACGAGGTCTGTCTACTGGGTGTGTAGAGTGAGCTATGGACGAAAGAGGGATAAGCGAAGCGTGTTGTCATCTAAAATGATATTTTGGGAGTATATAACAGTAATCTCAGTTTTCTGTAACCATTTCATTTTTTCACATGTTTTTGTTTACCCCTCTGAAGTATCGTGAAGGAAGAGATACACAAAGAAATACAGAGTTAAATCCTTTCAATTGGTTAAACAATACAATCCAGAGTATATACAATATTCACAGATGTCGATATTCAACAACTGCCGACCGCTACGCGTGAGTCACCTTTTATACATCAGGACTACCAGATGTCAGGTTGTACGAGTCACGTTACAATACCCTCTTCTTTTTCACATCATTCATCTATGAGCACCGAGATACGAACGGTGAATACTGGGCAAAGAATAACCCTGAAATTTTTGGTTCGGATGGAGAAAACTCAGTCGCAAGCATTTGAAATGCAAGTGTACGGAGGTAACAATAAGTTGCGTATACATTTTTTTAAGTGACACAAGAGGTTCAAAGAGGAACGTGAAGAGGTGAAAGGTGACTCTAAGAGCGGGAGGCCTTCAACAAGCAGGATTAAGGTCAATTTCGGGGGAGTAAGGTCAAGCTAACAAAGGAAAGAAGCAGAAAGGACCCTGCAAAAACAATTACTGGCGTTGATTACGCTGATGACATAGCACTTCTGGCAAATACACCCCCCAAGCCGAAACCCCGCAACATAATCCGGAACGAGCCGTTGCAGGCATCGGCCTCCGTGTCAATGCACACAAAACGGAATATATGTGCTTTATTCAAACCGGCGACATCTCCACACTAAACGGTAGCCCTCTGAAACTAGTCGACAAGTTCACCTACCTAGGAAGCAGTGTCTCATCAACCGAGACAGACATCGATACACGAATAGCAAAGGCATGGACAGCTATCGATAGGCTATCGGTCATATGGAAGTCAGACCTGACCGATAAAATGAAACGCAGTTTCTTCTAAGCAGCGGTCGTGTCGATACTGGATGCACTACTTGGACGCTAACTAAACGGATGGAGAAAAAGCTTGACGGCAACTACACAAGAATGCTGCAAGCAATATTGATTAAGTCCTGGAGGCAACATCTTACAAAACAGTAGCTGTATAGCCACTTACCACCTACCACGAAAACTATCCAAGTTAGACGAACCAGACATGCGGGACACTGCTGGAGAAGTAGGGAGGAGCTCATAAGTGATGTACTCTTGTGGACCCCTTCCCATGGCCGAGCAAAGGCAGGGCGACCAGCTAAACCTACATACCGCAGCTCTGTGTAGATACAGGATGTAGCCCTGAGGACCTACCGTAAGCGATGAACGATAGGGAGGGTGGCGAGAGAGGGTCAGGGATATCTGTGCTGATGGTGCGACATGATGATGATGATGATAAAGGTTGACTGTAAGTCAACTGAACATTAAAAAGAACAAAGTTTCGATGATGATCATCAAAGATTTCGGTGTTTGAAAAGTAACAGAACTGAGAGTGTTGAACATTTGACAGTTCCTGGCCGAGAGGAACATCTCCGCCCTGGAACGACCACCTTATTTACCTGGACTTGTTCCATGTAATTTTTTCTTTATCTCAAGCTCAAACGGATCATCAAGAGGACGCGTTTTGAAGACGTGGAGGCCATCAAGCAGACCGTAACGACGGAGCAAAGGGTATCCCAGAAGAATCCTTCAAGCAGTGCGTAGAAGCGTGGCATAGAAGAATGGGAAAGTGCATCAGATTCGAGGGAAAATTAATTTGAAGGAGAAGTCATGTAGTTTGTTATTTGGAATTGAAATAAATTGTTTGTGACACCACTTTCATTACTCTTCAGACACACCTTGTGTATATATATATATATATATATATATATATGCGTGCGTGTGTGTAAAGAGAGGGAGAGGCCGTTATAGCAGTCAGTACTATGAGATTATTGAATTTGGTCTGATATGAATACGATTTTCGCCTCCACTAGAGAGAGAGACAGAGAGAGAGAGAGAGAGGGAGAGGGAGTCGAATTATATGAATACTTAAAGATTTTCTCACACATCATTTTTGTTTGTTTTGTTTTGTTTTGTTTTCGATTAGTAATTTCCACCTCTTATTGACTCATCATTTTCCATGTGACCAAATTATTCATTTTGTCCGGCAACCTTTTAGATGTTTAAAAATTTCCTCACTTGAAATGTACGGGGCAGTAATTCTTCTTTGAGTTCGGTTTAATTATTTACAAAAACTTATAATAGTCTGGTACAAGGCCTCAGAAATAAGGAAAACCATTGATGATCGAAAGTGACTTCTGTGATTTTCAACTTCCCAGGTTACATTCCTCTGCTTTTGACTCGAATATTTGTAATTTACCCCCATGGGAGCAAAGTGTCTTCTGAACCGCTGTTATATTTTAATCATTTAGCGTGTTTAGCCACACTGAAGAGTTGTGATACAATGAAACAATCTGTCTGTGGATAACAATATATATGCGCCCCCTTGTGGGTTAAGCGCTCGAGTGGGGAATTGCCGGTTACCACGTACGCGTAAATGTAAAGCTCTTCTCAGGAATTGAGCGCTCCAGCAGCCGATAGCGTATATGTGAATATATACCTAAAAAATTCCTTCCTTACGCTGAGTTTGACGATAGTCGGGGTAAGATATCTGACTGGCATAAAGTCAACCGGGTTTCGATCCCAGCTTGAAGGATCTCGCGTGTCTAGCCACATTGAAGAGTTATGATACAACGAAACAGTCTGTCCGTGGATGACACTATATATATATAAGTAATGTTACCTAACACCTACACACACACACATATATATGCTAAACTACTTAATTTGAATCTTCCTAATGAGAACTTCTTCTTCTTCTTCTTCTTCTTCTTCTTCTTCTTCTTCTTCTTCTTCTTCTTCTTCTTCTTCTTCTCTCTCTCCCTGTATATATATATATATATATATATATATATAAGTTCTATTAGCATAGACACAGTGTCAACAGCGCTTGGTGATTGTCAGTTACTCGCCTATGCGGTATGGTCCGATGATCGTATCGACAAGAAACTGACAGATCATCGGACCATATTATCTCATAGGCGAGAAACTGACGGTCACCAAGCGCCGTTGACTTTGTTTAACCTATACTAACTTAGATATAAATGCTCGATCTCTGGTATTGACCATTCTTTATTTATAAATATACTAAACTATATATATATATACTTATCTGATTCATGGTTAAAGAATAAAGATAAGCTTTATCTGGAACAAAGTCGAATACGAAGGGAGTCGAATGGAGGATAAGGATGAATAGGCGAACTTTTCAGTCGATATGTTTTTTTTTCTGTTTTCTTTTTCTTCCTTGGTTTTATGATTCAGCACCTCGATCTGTAGTCTTTCTATGAAGACGATAGAAACATTTTGACATGTGGTTGTTTTAAAAGAGAACGCGTATTCATATTTTATGAATTGCGGTAAAAAAAAAATGTACTGTTTAATTGACTATCAAGACCTGTTCACTGATCCAAACCTTTTTAGGTCAATGAGTTGGTACTACCTGCGGGACGGATCCCCGGTAACTAGTTTTACATTTACTTATTTTTAATGATTTTCGATACTACACTGCTTATTCATTTCCTGTTGTGATTATCAAATGATTCAGTAGGTTGTTTATCCCAAAACTTTACTGAAAAAGGAGGAAAAAAAAAAAAGAAAAGAAAAAAAGAAAAATCATAGTATTGCTATGAAGTAAATTGAAAGGACATTCGGCCATTGCAGTTTTTATCAAAATAACTATGTATAATTACCAGATTAATTAATGTCATTATTACATTTCGGTTGATTCTTTCTCTGCATTTCCTCGTAATTGTTTAAAATCCAATGTAGACCAATTTTTAAAGATTTAAATACGCTCACTGTATTCCCTATAGAGGAGTGAGATCACCCCTCTAAAAAAAGTGTCTTCGGTATAACACCAAACTACATCTGGTGGCAAGGCTCCAATTCTGAAGATCTGAGGAGTGTGGAGTATCCTGTCATTGCTATTACCACCTGATCCACTCTGACCTGTATTGCTAGTATCTGTAAGGGTCTTGGCTGTGTTTCAGATAGATCGGTTTATAAATGATACGTATTCAATAGAAATGCCTGATACCTTATTATTGAAAATTAATTTGTATTAAGAATAGTTACTTGAAGTTATAATGATTTTCATCGGATTGTTATTATTATTAGTTACTTGGAACTATATAACTGTGTGCAAACTAATGACTTTTATTAAATAGAAATGATTATTTGAAATCATATGATTATTAGTATTAGATAAAAATACTTGAAACCATAAAACTGTGTGACAATTTAAATGTATTAGATATAAATACTTGATATCATATAACTGTGTGCGAAAAAAATCTTAAGAAACAACTAGACAAAAAATGTGAATATAAAAGTACAGTAAATACAATTTCTTTACTTCTAGACATAAAATAACCCAAGATGGGTTGACGTACCGTTAAAATCAATCTATCAATCTGTTTTTCGGCAAGTGTAGAAAGTCTTTGAATTTTTGGCTTTCCCGTTAGATAAGTTCATTTGTGTCCCATTGTAACTGAAGGTAGCAAGGAATATGACTTTTTTTTTCATTTTGGAGAGAAAATAACGTTACTAATTGAGGAATAAAACGGTTTCAAAAATTTGAAAGCACCTCCCACCCAAAAAAACAAACAAACAAAAAACAGGAAAGAAGTCAGTCAAATGATGTGTGTTAGAAAAGGATTCAAAAACCTCAGTTCCAGAATTTATTAGATGACTCAATGTACTGATTGAAACGATTTCAATAGAGAAGAAAACAAAATCTCTATTAATGAATTAGGTAATAAATAGATAAATAAATAAAAACATGTACAAAAACTCACTATAATTCGTATTGAAGGGTATTGATCGATTTTTGATTCGTATCATAACTTGTGATTTACAAAAGGATTTTGCATAAAAAAAGACCTACCCAGATTCCCTCTTCATACTTAAAAAAATACTAAGGTGAGTTTAAAGTTTTGGCCATATTTTGTGTATGTGTTAATTTGTTGTGCGTTTATTACATGACCGGAACAGTTGTTGGTAACTTTTGTGGCTGGTAGTGTTGTAACAAAGTAACTTTGGTACTTAGGTTTATTGTTGGAGAAGTGGACAAAGTCAGATTTCTAGGAGGAAGAAATCGAGTCATTCAAATGAGTATGGCCAAAATTGAAATCAATTTGAAGTTGTGAAATGCACGGGGTGGGATTGAACTCGAAAATAGCCAAGTAAAATCAAGTAAAAGTTGGTATAACCGAAATTCACTCTTTTTACGCATCTACCAACTTTGTTCAGAGCTTCGTATTCGCTCTTTATCTGAACATGTCAGGAAAACATTGGGATCGGAAAAATGTTGAATTATTGTTTTGTTAAAAAGAAAATCACTGGTTTTTGGGAGGTTTAAAGAAGGACTGATGTCATAACGTCTATTTTCTCTAGGATGAAAAGATTATTGTTTTCTTTCAAAAATAATTACGAATAGAATTGAGACGTTGAGATGTGATTGTATTTTTGAGGACGGTCACCTGGAGAGTCCATTGTCGGTTGATATCAGTATTTATTTTATTGCAGACCGGAAAAATTGGGATGAGGAATCCTTGCTTTGTCCACAGTTCCAAGCAATAGTAAGTAAAGTTGGCGACCATAGTCGAGGGTGACCCGAAGGCACCTTTTTCGATAGCTAATACTCCAAGGTGTAGGGAGGACGCTACTCCTTTCCCAGGATTTCTCCACTTTACCCTTGATCCGTACCTTATAATGCTGAGTGTTAAGCAAGGAGGCATCAAGTACCATTTTTAAAGTCTTTGGTATGACTCGACCTGGGATTGAACCCAGGTCTCCCGGGCCATTGCAGAACACTCTAACCATTACACCAATGTCCGGTACATTCCAAGCAATAATCAACCTTTAAAAGAAATGTATCCGTTTATATAAAGGTGCAGATTTTCTATCACCGACTTCCTTTTGAACCCGCAGGAATTTGATTGGAAAACCACGGCCTGATGATTTAAATCATAAGATTTTGTCATTTTGTACACAACGCCAATTAGTTGAGATGTTATTCATTTTGGCATCGTATAGAAGGTTCGAACCCTCTGCTGAGTCAGGGAGAGTCCTACTGGCTTAATGGCTAAAGTACTAGATAGTGGCTTCTAAGTAAGCGAGTTCGAACTCCAGTTGCCCTATTACCTTCAATTTTGGACTAATACTCTTGGGAAAGGTATTGAATCTCCTCATCCCCCGCCAGCTAAGGTTTTTTTTTTAAAGGGAGAGTTATCTCCCCTAACGAATGATTGACTCTTCAGAGAAAAAAGGGTAAGGACAGACAACAAGATAACTGCTTGACGACAGGCACGTGTAGAGACAGCGCTAATCCATACAAGTCCTACTGTACAACTGTCGGTGAGAAAATAAAAAGAATATTGTTGTGTTTAAAATATATTCAACTGTTTTTTGTTGTATTTTGTTGTTCCTAAATACTTGGGATATAAAAGGGTTAAATAGTACCATTGCTGTTGTTCTACAAGGATGGCTTTGGCATTAAATAACCCACGAAGATTGATGTGCCATTAAATAAAGAAATCAAATAAAACCAAACCTGCTCATATCCCTTTGATGTAGTGTTAGAAGACAACACCAAGCAGTGGGGAGTTACATGTGCGTCGATGTGTATGGTAACATGTGAACTCGTACCAGGGTTGACAGCACGAAACAGTTACAGTATTGTCGTAGTTGGTGCGTTGACACGTTGTGCATTGCTTCACTATGTGTGTAAATTGAAGGCCGCACAGATGAACGTGTAACGTAGTCTAATTCGGGAACTTATGCTTTATGAGTTTAAATGGGTCCATAACGCTGCAGAAGAAACCAAAAATATTTGTTGCACGAAAAGTAAAGGCATATTTGATCACAGTACAGTAATCAGATGGTTTAAGAAATTTTGCTCGGGTTGCAAGATCCTTGACGATCAGGCAAGGTCAAGTAGGCCAAAAAATGTAGATTTAAAGCTTTTCTAAGCCATAGAAGCAAATCTAGTGAGTAGCACTCGGAGAGTATCAGGCGACCTCGGCATCTCATAGTCCAGCATCTCATAGTCCGGCAAAAGTACTTGCAGCTGAAGAACTGCGACTCAAGTTGCCGAAATCTTGCAGAACTTTTGACTCACCTGTGTAACTTTACTAAAATTGAATTACAGTATCACCTATAAATAAGTATATCCCAATAATTCTTTTTTACCCAACCCCTTCGCCATTGGCAGGATGTGACACAAGGTCAATTCTTAAGCAGAATTTTCTTTCTCCTAAATCGGTAGCCTTACTAAGGCTAAAGAACTCAATTTGCCCTACTATTTAACCACAGCTAGAACGAGAGTAGATATATTCATTCCATTCCTAAGTGAAACAGCCCTTTCGAGGTATTTGAACTCCGGTTGCTGATTCCATTTGATAACCATTATGCTAAGCGCGTCCCTTTCCTTTGCATGATACATTAACACACCAAAAGTACAGGGTGGAACGATAAAATTGTCACCCGAGAAAAGACGACATGATTCCATTTCCGTTTAATGAAAACCGGTTTTCTTTTTTTGTTGCAGACCATCTACTAGTTGGCCAGTTGTGTACAAATCCCAAGAGCGATAGGAGCCTTCTATCATGTCTGAAAGTGACACAATGTTCAAAGAGCGAGATCGGAGATGCGCCGCTGTACAACTCATGCTCTTTACCGATCCAAGTTATGACAATAGAACCATTGCCAGCACCCTCAAAATGCAAATCTGGATTGCCACGAATAACAGGGACGTTCCCAGGGTGATGAAAACAAAGTTTCCGGCTACGGTTATGGTCTTTGGTGTGGTTTCAAGTGAGGGCCACATCATTCCACCTCACATCTTCGAAGTCGGCTTGAAAGTCAACACCAAAGTGTATCTGGATGTGCTGAAGAGTGTAGTGATCCCCTGGTGCAATCAGGTGGCCGGTGGCAGACTCTGGGTGTGGCAGCAGGACTCGGCGCCGGTCCACGAGTCCAAAGAGACCCAGGCTTGGCTTCAGAAGGAGTGCTACGACTTTGTACCCTTCTCTCACTGGCCCCCCTCCTCCCCCGACCTGAACTCGCTGGACAACTTCGTTTGGTCATACGTTGAGAACATCACCAACATGACTTCCCACAACACCAAAGCCAGCCTGATCGCCACCATCTGCCGAGTATTCGCAGAGCTCCCGCCGGCGCTTGGGGAAAAGCCATGCTCCCAGTTCCAGATCCGTATCGATGTGGTGATTGAGATTGAAGGCGGCTACATTGAATAGATGTCAGCTGTACTACATAATCAAGTTACCTGAATTGATTTTTTCAATAAAAGTTTTAAAATAAAGCTGTAGTGTTGTTTTCTTTAGGACGACAATTTTATCGTTCCACCCTGTACACATTGAAGCGAAACTAGTTTCAAAATGCTTCAAAGTTGAAAATAAAACAATATAAAATCCAAATAATAATATTAAATTTAATAATCATATGAGAGTTTATGTTTGTCATCACGCCAATCATTATAATTTCTCAAGTAAGATAAACATCGTAGTAAGTAGCTGGTCGACCGTAGTTGAGGGCGACTCGAAGGCTCCCTTTTTAACAGCTACAACACCGAGGTGTAGGGGAGGGAGCTACTTCTTTCCTTGGATTGCTCCACTTACTTTTGATCTGTACCTTACGATGTTGAGTATTAAGCAAGGAGGCATCAAGTACTATTTTCGAGTCTTCGGTATGACTCGACCCGGGATTGAAACTCGGTCTCCTAGGCCATTGGCGAACACTCGAACCATTATGCCTCTTGTCATTAATTATAACGTAAATTCTATAAATAAAATACATCTTGACAGCCAACTTAATTGCCAAAAATGGTTCCCTTTAAGTGAATTTAAAAAGGATAATGGAATATATATATATATATAAGAGAGAGAGAGAGAGAGAGAGGGGGGGGACACTTCTATTCCTCTTTCCTTTTGGACATCTCTTTTTTAAAAGTCCATTCTGATTACGCTATTCCTCTAGGGTTACATGTCAATTTGACACTCTTGTCTTCTTTTTTCATACCGTAGAATTTAATTCAAAAACTTATCCATATATATATATATATATATATATATATATATAAATGTATATCATCAAGTCACACTGTTTTTCCTAAATATCTCTCTCTATCCGTCCCTATCATCAATCGCTCATCTTGTATCCACGTAGAGCTGTTGTAAGTAAGCTCCTGTTGGTCGGCCAACACTGGCACGTCCATGCATACGTGTCGATAGGAGAACGTCACTTAAAGCTTCGTCCTAACTTCTCCATCAGTGCCTCGCATGTCTTGTCTCGTCTTACTTGGATGGTTTTAGAGAAGGGAGGTAAGTGGCCGTACAGCTCTTGTTTTGTAAAGTGTTGCTTTTAGGATTTGTTCAATATATCTCGTAGAATATTTGTGCAGTTCCCGTCTAGCTTTTTCTCTATACGCTTCATCAGCGTCCATGTGGTACATCCATAGAGTAATATTGACATAAGACACAACCGTTGCTTGGTAGAAATCCTGTTTTATTTGAATATATATATATATATATATATATATATATATATATATATATATATGGTGTTTTTGCATCAGTATAAAATGCTTTTTTGAATCAAGACAGTGCTCAAATACTGGTCAGTAGAGCAAGATAAATAAACCTAAAATAATCTCACCTCTAAATTTCTTTTACTGATAAAACCTATGTTATTCTCTGTAGGCTTTAACCAGTTACTTTGAGGGAAGTGTTGAAGTTTCTATTGCTTTTGAAGTTCATTTTGTTTTTGAAGTTCTTGTTTTAGATGTTTTTCTTGCTTTTGAAGTTCCTCTTGTTTTTGAAGTTCCTCCTGCTTTTGAAGTTTCTCTTGTTTTTGAAATTCCTCTTGTTTTTAAAGTTTCTCGTGTTCTTGAAGTTCCTTTTGCTTTAGACGTTCCTCTTGCTTTATCACTTTCTTTTGTTTTTTAAATTCCTCTTGTTTTGAACTTCCTCTTGTCTCTGAAGTTTCCTTTTTCTTGAACTTCATCTTGTTTTTGGAGTTTCTATTCTTTTGAAGTTCCTATTGTTTTAGAAGTTTCCCTTGCTTTTGAAGTTCAACATGTATTTGAAGTTTCTCTTGCTGTTGAAGTTCCTCTTGTTTTAGAAGTTCCTACCGTATTTCAAATTCCTCTTATTTTAGCAGTGTAACTGTCTTTTGAATTTCTTTTAGATTTTGAAGTTTCTCTTGTTTTTGAAGATTCTCTAATTTTCGAAGTTCGTCCATTTTTTGAAGTTGCTCTTGTTCTTGAAGTTTCCCTTGTTTGTGAAGTTCCACTTGCATTTGAATTTTTTTCTTATTTTTAAAGTTTCTCGTTTTAGAACTTTCTCTTTCTATTGAAGTTCCTTTTGGTAAAATTGCTCGTGTTTTTAATCATCCTCTTGTTTTGAAGTTCCTCGTTTTAGAAGTCCTTATTCTTTTTGAAATTTCTCTTGCTTTTGAAGTTCTTTTTGTATTTGAATTTTTTTTTAAAGTTCCCGTTGTTTTTTTTTAAGTTTATCCTGTTTTGAAATTCTTCTTTTGTAATTCCTCAAGTTTTTGAAATTCCTTTTAAAGTTTCTCTAGTTTTTGAAGTTTATTTGATTTTTGAAGTTTCTCTTGTTTTCGAAGTTTCTCTTGTTTTTGAAGTTTAATAGGTTTTTGAAGTTTTTCTTGTTTTTTAAAATCTCTTTTGTTTTAGAATATTCTTTTGCTTTTAAAGTTCCTTTACTATTTGAAGTTTCTTTTATTTTAGAAGTTAATCTTGCATTTTGAATTTCTCCTGTTCTTGAGGTTCCTTGTATTTTAAAGTTTCTTTTGATTTTAAGTTCCGCTTGCTTTTGAAGTTATACTTCTTTTTGAAGTTGCTCTGCTTTTTTTATGCTTCTCTTGTTTTTTATGTTCCTTTTGCTTTAGAATTTTTTTTAGTGTTGAAGTTCCTCTTCTTTTTAAGTTTTTCTTGCTTTTGAAATTCCGCTTGTTTTTGAAGTAACTCTTGTTTTTGAAGTTACTTTTGTTATCCTCCAGGGAAATGATCGGTGGTTTCTTATAAAATTTACAAATTCTATTGGCCAAACCAAATTTTCCCCACATTTTTCATCGGAAGATTTTTGTTCAAATACAAGAAACTTTTAGTAATGAAGCTGACATCAGTACGTGCGATTTATTTTCGTTTATATATATATATATATATATATGTATATATATATATATATGTGTGTGTGTGTGTGTGTGTGTGTGTGTGTGTGCATCAGAAAAAGATATATCATAGTAAACAACTGAGTGTAAAGATTTACTTAATGAAAATTGCGGTGTACGAGTTGATCTGGCATATAAGTCGATCTCAAGATTTTTGACTTGAAATTCAAGTTTATATCTATATCTGCTGTATAGACCAACCAAACAAATATACATTGCGCTGCTGGTAAGCCAACTTCATCCAAATGAGGATAATTGTGCAATATAAGTACAGCAATAATACCAATGTGTGTATATTCAATAAACTGCTATTATATCTAATCAAATTGTCATTGTAGTGTCTGGTGTACGTAATTTTTCTCTGAAATCAGAATTCAATCAGTCGTTTATGAAACGTATAAGTCTTTCACATAAGAGCTTATATTCATATGAATCTGTTGTGCTATACTGAAGTTGCCTACATAAACAACACACCATGGTTGTCTGACAGGCCGCCTGGGTGTTGTGATGTTCTAGGCCGTGTTTACAGTCAGTACATCAGCCGTTGGAAATGGCAGGTGAAGCAGAATTAATATAATACGCAATATGAATTACAGTTTTTGTTATCTTATATAATTCTCTGTGTTAATTTGTTAAATTTGGTCACTAAAAACGAGTTTAAGTTGGAAATGTTTGTAGCAGTCAGCTGGATTTTCGCTAAGTGATGTATATCGATTGTTTGAAATACTGTTCCACAGGTTTACCACTCCGTAATAAAGGTTTCTATTTTAATTTTGATGTATAAGGCGTGTGTTTACGTATGTGTATTGGATGTGTATGAGCGTATGTGCGTATGCAAGTGTATGCGTGACTTTGTATATGCATGCATGTGTGTATGTATGTGCACGTGTATGTGAGTGTTTATGCGTATGTACGTGTGTATTTATATGTGTGTATGTGTGCCTATGTATGTATATGTGTGCGTATGTGTGTGTATTTGTGCGTATGTATGTATGTATGAATGTATGTATGTATGTATATGACAGCATTCACCAAATGTGTGTGTATTTGTGCGGGTATGTATGTATGTATGTATGTATGTATGTGACAGCATTCACCACACGTTATCATGTGTATGTATATGTGCTTATGTGTGTATGCGTGTATGTGTATGTGCGTGCGCGTGCGCATGTTTGTGTATACGTGTATGTGTATGTGCGTGTGCGTAACTGTCTGAGCGTATACGTGTACGTGTATTTGTTCATGTATATATTTGTGCGCGTGTATGCGTATGTGTGCGTATGTGTGCGTATGTGTGAGTGCGTGACTGTTGGTGCAAGTACACGCGTATGTGTATGTGTGTAATTATGTGTGACGGCGTTCACCTGATGAGAGTTAAACTGGCTCCACACGCTGTCATGTGTCAGGTTTCTCACGGATAAGTGTCCAAAGGTGATCTCCAGCCACATTCGTGAGCCTTACTGTGTGTATGTTGGTGTGCGAATGTGTGCAAGTATTTATGTATGTGTCAGTATATGTGTGCGTGACTGTGTGTACGTGTACCTCTGTGTGACGGCGTCCACCCGATGAGAATTAAACTGACTCCACACATTGTCATGTGTCCGAAGGTGGTCTCCAGCCATATTCGTCAGCCTTATTGTCCGCGACTGTTCATCGATCCCGTCGACGAAGATTTTTCACAGTTTTCAGACTTATGAGTCGGGGTTTCTCTGATCACATACAGAGACGCTTGGATGACCACCTGACGAGTACACCAGTAAGTAGTGAGTGAGTGGTTTGACGCGGGATGCACACAGATGCAGAAGCCACCGTCACCGGAAGCAACCGGATCCCGAGCAGACGCAGTTCTGGATTTGTTAGCATCGCAACGGTTATTACGCCGAACACTCACTTCCACACCCTTTAGCACCATTTGGTGTTAATAAGTGCCGCGACATGGACGCTTGTAGAGGATAGGGGAGGGAGATTGTGCAGTAGAAGTGGAGAGTTTGCATGCACCGTAATTTATTGGTCAATGCGAGCTTTTCCTGACTGCTCGACATCAGCAGTGTCTCTCTTTTAGTGCCAACTTTAAATGTACCATGGAAATCGGTGGTAGATTTTATCTCAGCCTTATAAAAAACAGTTTATTTTCTCTTCGAATAGAGACATAGACTAATGACAACTGTGATAATAATTTTCGGTATTTGTTTTAATGGCATATCAGCCTTCATGGGTTATTTAATGCCAATGCCATCCCTATAGAACAGCAGTGGTACAATTTGACCCATAGCTGGGCGGGATAAGAGTTCAAACCTTTCCCAAAGGGTATTAGTCCGAAAGTGAACGTAATGGCCCGACTGGAGATCGAACTCGCTTACTACAATGTTACAGTTCAGCACGTTCGCCACGACTCAGTCAAATAGTGAATATAATTTTTCATAATTAAAAAGAAGAAAAATTATAAAACCGATTTCGATATTTTTAGCGTGCCACTTTTTCTTGTTTCTTGAACTGAAAATCAATCTCAAGATTATGAGGAGGACATCAAAAGAAATACAACAGCTTCACATCATTTCAAAAGAGGAATTTTAGAAGTGCTTCGAACAATGTAAAACTTATTGGCACACGTGTACTGAATACTAAAGCAACTCGTAAATATCCGAATACCCCCCCCCCAAAAAAAAACAACGCTAAAATGTGATTGAGAAAAATGTTTTATACAAGGATACCATTCCTCTAAGCGGTCAGTCAAGTGCAATATATAAATATCTTCCGATTTTCTTTTTTATTCAAACACTTCTGACATCACCCAGACAAATTCAGAACTTCTTTCTTTCTTTCTTTCTTTCTTTCTTTTGTTTCGGCTGACGCTAATTCACGTGACACCACGTGATATGACAAGCCTCTCACATCATGTCCACATGTTGCTTACAGTAAAACTTCCTCCGTTGGCAAAAATAACTCATTTCCCAAACGCCTCACCCTTCCCTCATACCCACCGGAAGAAGAAAAATGGCAAAAGTTATTTGTTAACAAGCAATTTTAGAAGCTGAAAACAACCTATTTTTTATTATTTTTATTATATATATATATATATATATATATATATATATATATATATATATATGTGTGTGTGTGTGTGTGTGTGTATGTGTGTGTGTGTGTGTGTGTGTATGTGTGTGTGTATGTGCGAGTGTGTGTGTGTGTGTAACAGGCACATTGAGACGCGTTTAAATGATTCCTTAAAACCTATCCACTTAGCAATATCATCTATTGTTCAATGGAGTATTTTAGATTATTCTTTTTTGACTAGTATTTCTTTCATCTTATTTTCCTTGCTTTTACACAAAGTTGTCTCAATATCATGATGTAACATTGTCATTTAAACAAGACAATTGACAGTTTAAAGTTTTAAATCTATAAAAACTTTGATTATTTTTCAACTTGTTGTTTAATTGTTGAGATATAATTAAAAAAAGGGAAACTTAAAATTTAGATTTTAGGAATTTAAATGATCACGTATGCACAGTTGTCAAATTATTTCACAAAGTGATGATATATAGACGCCAAAACTTCATCTTGACGGCTCATGACTAATAATGAAGATAATAATGATAATGTTAAAACTGAAAGAAAGCGAAAAATGAGATAAGTACCTATACTTTATGGGGGGGGGGGAGGGCTGAAAACAACTATAGAACATGAAAGTGACGGTGATACCAATTATAATTAGGACGCTCGGTACAGTCACCAAAGAATTGGTACAAGGACTGGAGGACTTGAAAATAAGAAGATGAGAGGAGACCATCCAAATTACAGCATTGTTGAGATCGGTCAGAAAACTAAGAAAAGTCCTGGAGACATGAGAAGACTTGTTGTCACTCAGACTCCAGTGGAAAACCATCGGCTAACGCTGGTGGGAAAAAACTCTCAAAAGAAAAAAATTATTGAATGAAATCAGTCTTGGGTTTTGTCAACGATAGATTTTGGTGAAACACTAGTTTGTGCCAGCCCATCCAAGTGCAGCACCCATAGAGGGCGCTCGCTAGACCTTGGAACTTTTTCTTGTTTCTTAAATTGAACATTTTCTCAAGTTTCAAATTTAAGAACACGGACAAATACATCATATCGTCACACCGTATTAAAAGATAAGTTTCAGAAGTGCTCCAATCAATGGAAAACTCGCTGGAATTAGTTTTTTGATTGCGAAATAGAACTATTTTGTAGAAAATGAACATTTCATTTATTTCCCTGTCTGTGTTGGTAAATACAACTTCAGACTTGATATTGCTGAATGTACCGATTATAATTTTACTCGCGGGGACGAAATTCATCACCTTTTAATGTCGTCAAACAATTACCCACAGGTTCAACATTTTGACCTTTTTGCTGAAATACTAATCACTATATCTTAACACCCTCTCAGCAGAGTTTAAAATACGTCTGCAGAGGGGTAAGATACTCCGGCCAACAAATGGGGTGACACTAAACTACCTCTGAGCGTGTAGCTCTAATCCTGGAGATTTGGGGAGTGTTGGTATCCCTTCATTGCCATTACCCCCAGGTCAACTATGTCCATAAGTGGTAGTTCATGTTAGAGTCCCATCTATGAGTGGTCCAATCGGTTGGGGCTGTAGAATACACGGACTGCATCTCTGCAGAGGGGTAAGATTCCCCCAACGAGTGTCCAGGACGTGACGTTAAACAATATGATGGTGTGGCTCCAGTAATGCCGGGGCTTTGGGGAAAGCAGAATACTCCTTCATTGCCATGGGTCCCAGGTTGACTCTGACCCGGAATGGTAGTACCGGATAGGGTCCTATATATAGGTCAAATAGAACTAAACAGTATAATTACGCTAAAATTAATTGTTTAAAATTAATAGTTTTTACATTTAACTGTGTGTAAACAAAAAACTGTACTTAACCTAAACTGAATTGTTTGAAATAGAACTGTCTGATCATTTAGCTGAGTAAATAAATGACTGATGTTTTAATTGAATTGTTAGTGATACATAGCAATACTTGGAATCCCTTAACTTTTTGGGCATGCTAAACTGAATTGTTTAAAATTAACTGTTTTTACATTTAACATTAAACAAAAAACTGTACTTATGCTAAAGTGAGTTGTTGGAAATTAAGAGAAACTATTTAATTGCGTGCAAAAAATACAAGCTCAGGCTTGTTTAAAAATGTTATATTCAAAATGTGTTAAGAAATCATATATTTAATGTGTATATAGAAAAAGGATTTGGCATTTAATGATCTACAATGGTCGATATGCCATAAAACCAAACGAAACGAAACCAAAACCATCTAATTAGTCAAATAGACCTGTTTAAAAATTATTCATATTCGTAAGGATCGTGTGCATAAAAAGAAAAACACAAAAATAAAACAAACTTGTTTCTTAAAAAAAAAACTACACAAATAATGAAAATATGAATGTGATTCCTTAACTAGGCATTAAATAGCCCTAGAGAGGTTGACATGCGATTAAAAACAATCAATCAAAAGTACGATATTAAACATCTAAATTATATGTTTGACTAAGGCTGGTGATGAATTATTTGTATTAGATAAGAATACTTGAAACCACATAACTGTGAGCATATTATTTGTATTTGACAGGGATGCTTGATATCATTTAAAAATGACCAACTGGTCCCGTGCAATATGACTATTTTTTTCGGCTGTAACAAATAAATTGTCATTGATAGCCAGTTATTATTTCAAGATACATTTACGTAGGTGTGCTGTGAATAATTTGCCTTTGTAAATCTGACTATTGTATTTTTTTCCTTTTGTTCACATAGTCTCTTCATAAAAAAAAAACTTGTTTTTCACCCTTGAAAATCGGTAATCTGTGAAGAAAGCGCGTCTAGCTATTCTTATATGAATTCAAATTAGGACACAATACAGGTGAAGCAGGAAGAGATCAATTTCACATTTGGACAGTTATTTACAAGCCATACCTGAGTTGATGCACAAAACCAGAAGTATTGGGAACTCAGTGAGAATCGAACTCAGTAACAATGGACTGTTAATTTAGCATTTGGATAACGAACTGCTTATGGTTGATTGATTATACGGCATGTCAACTCGTGTAAATTCCCAGTAAATTCCTTTTCCCATTCCATCCCATCCCAGTTGGCTGTAGAATACATCGACTGCATCTCTGGACAGGGGTAAGCTTCCCCCAACGAATGTCTTAGATATGACACTAAACCATCTGATGGCGAGGCTCCAGCCTTGGAAATTTGGTAAATATAGAGTACTCCTTCATTGCTATTGCTCCCAGGCCCACTCTAACCTGGAGTGGTAGCACCTGAAAGGGTCCTATTTATGGGTTGAATAGAACAAACTGTGTGCAAACAAATTATTAGTATTAAATTATGACTGTTATATAGCAATATTTGAAACCTTTTAACTGTGTACAAAAAAGAGCTCAGGTTCGTTTAAGAAAGTCATCTACAAAATGTGTTTACAAATCATATATATATTCAATATATATGTATAAGCAGGTTTTGGTATTAAATAACCTACAATGGTTGATATGCCATAAAACCCAACCCAACCCAACCCAACCAAACCAAACCTTTTCCCATCCAGTCATGCTATCTCTGGTATTACTATTGAGCCAGATTGCTGCATTCACTTATCAACTGTTTCACCTCTGTCAATATAAAACATAAACTGTGTATTAACACTTTTTGCTGTCTCCCTTGTAAGATACTCGGAACTAGTCTTTAAGTGGACGAGGGAAAAACTTCAACAAATGAATCAGACGTTGCATAAGGCCTTACATCCGAGAGATGACTAAGACATATTATATGTGTCAAGAAAAGAAGGAGGAAGAGGATTGGCTAGTATTGAAGCAAGCGTCAATGCATCGATACAACAACTCGTAGAAAACATAAAAAGAGCAAAGAAAGAATAATTACAGCGACCAGAAACAACACAAGGATGAACGGGAGAAGAAAGAAAACTGTATGGATATTTTAGGGGACAAATAAGCGAATGCAATAAATTAGCCTCAAAAGAGTATAAAAATAGACACGACTGAGTGGGGAGGGCGATCCCCTGAGAATTGTGCAAGAAATTGAAAGTTAAGCATGCTACCAAGTGGTACATGCACAACTCAGAATCAGTCTTGGCAAATGAGGCGCACAAACTTCCATGGGATGTTGAGATACAAACAGATCACCCAATTTCGACCAGATGACCAGACCTAGCGATGGTTGACAACTACAACAACAAAAAGAAAACCTGCTGAATAGTGGACATTGCCGTTCCAGCAGACCACAGAGTAAAATTAAAAGAAATTCAAAAGGGTGACAAGTACTTTGACCTTGCCAGAAAAATTATGGATCATGAAGGTAACGGCGATACCAATTGTAATTGGTTCGCTTGGAACAATTTCCAAAGAACTGGTAAAGGGACAGGAAGATTAAGAAATAATCGGAGGACAATCCAAACTACAGCATTATTAAAATCGGCCAGAATACCAAGAAGAGCCCCGGAGACTTGGGTAGACTTGAGGAGACTTGCTGTCACTCAAACTCCAGTGGAAAACCATCAGCTAACGCTGGTGTGAAAAACTCACAAAATGATGATGATAATACTGAAAAGAGTCTTGGAGACCGGCGGAGATTTGCTGTCACCCAGACTCCAGTGAAATACCACCTGCTAACACTATCGTGCTGAACTCAATAGGAGTGAAATATTATTAATAATGATATTAAAAAGATCTCCAAAGGCTTGGTAAGGGGGTGGCTGGCAGAGTTTGAAATCGAAGGACGAGCCGAAACCATCCAAAGTACAGCATTGTGAATATCATCCAGAATACTGAGAAGAGTCCTGGAGATCTGAAGAGATTTGCTGTCACTCAGACTCCAGTGAAAACCACTTGCTGTGCGGTGTAAAAAATCTCGCAACAAGTGAATAATAATAATAATAATTGACCAAAGACAAGAAAATTGAAATTGCACATTGAAACCTCAAAAGAGAAACTAAATCTCTTAGCTGCACAAAACAACGTAATAAGGACCTATTATATTTAAGCGAAAATTGATAATATGCAACAGAATAGCAAATATAGGTTATGTGGAGACAGTGATGAAACGGTTATTCACATGATAAGCGAATGCAGCAAACAAGCTCAAAATGAGTACAAGACTAGGCACGTTTGAGTGGGAAAGATGATCTGCGGGACATAGTGCAAAATATTAAAATTTGACCAAACATCCAAATTGTATAAGCACAAACCATACTACTAGCATCTTGCCAGAGAATTGAAAAAAACTGTGGAACATGAGGGTGGTCATTTGTCATAGGTGCACTTGGAACAGTCCCCCCAAAACTAGGGAAAAAGACAAGAGGAGCGGGAAATCAGAGGGAGAATCAAGACCATCTTGACCACAGCAGTGTAAAAATCAGCTTGAATATCCAGAAGAGTCCTGGAGACCTAAAGAGACTTGTTGTCACTCAGATTCTAACGCTGATGTAAAAAAAACAAAAAAACAACTCACAACGCGTAAGATAATAATAATAACGATCAATCACATAATAAGCGAATGCAGCAAATTAGCACAGAAGGAATATAAGACTAGACACGACTGGGTCGGCAAGGTGATCCACTGGGAAATGTGCAAGAAATTTAAATTTGACCACACCAACAAATGCTATATGCACAACCCGGCACCTGTCCTAGAAAATGACACACATAAACTCCTGTGGAACTTTGACATATTCACGGATCACCTAATCTCGGCCAGAAGATCAGACCTAATAATAATCACCAAAAAAAAAAAAAAAAAAAAAAAAAATGAAGAGAATATGCAAAATTGTCGACTTTGCTGTTCCGGTTGACCACAGGATAGAATTGAAAGAAATTGAAAAGAAGGATAAGTACCTCGACCTTGCTAGGGAATTGAAAAAACTATGGAACATGCAGGTGACAATTATATCAATTGTAATTGGTGCGTTTGGAACAGTAACTAAAGGATTACTAAAGGGACTGGAGGATTTGGAGGTTGGTGGATGAGTGGAGACCATCCAAACAACTACATTATTGAGAACCGCCAGAATACTGAGAAGAGTCCTGGAGACTTGAGGAGACTTGCTGTCACTTAAACTCCAGTGAAAGACCATCAGCCAACGATGATGTGAAAAACTCTAATGAGTAATAATAATAATAATACCAAAGAAGAAGAAGAAGAAGAAGAAGAAGAAGAAGAAGAAGTAGAAAACAAGGAAAGACTAATTACAGCAACACCATTGGCATCATGACAGCAAATAACAAAACGACAAAAACTAGATAAGCGAAATGGGAAGACGAACGACTGTATGGATACTTCAAGCGATAAACTGGACAGTTTGCGCTCCAGAAGACGTGGATATAGCTAAGAGAGTGAAACCTGAAGGAAGAAATTGAATTTCTCTTAGTAACAGCACAAAATAATGCCATCAGGGAGAATTATATAAAAGCGAGAATTGATAATATGTAACAGAATAGCAAGTGTAGGTTATTATTATTATTATTGTTATTACTATTATTATTATTCCTCCTGAAGTTAGCAGATAGTCTTTCAATGGAGAATGAGTGACAGTAAGTCCCCTCAGGTTTTCTGAACTTTTCTCAGTATTTCAGCCACTCTCAGCAATGTTGTAGTCTGCCTGGTCTTGATTATTCTTCTGATTTCCAATTCCTTCTGTCATTATTTCAATCTTTGGGCACCGTTCCTAGTGCACTAATTACATTGGTATAACTGTCAGCATTTTTTTGTTTTCTGGCAACATCCATGAACTTGTCTATAATTTCGTTTTCTTTAAGTTTCTCTCTATAGTCCGCAGGGATGGCAAAATCCACTTGACAGCAATTTCTCCCTTTTTTTTTATTGATTAACACATGTCTAGTCTTCAGTCCGGAATTAGGTGATCCATTTGTACCTTAAAATCCCTGAAAATTTTATGAAAATTTTTGGACTGATTCTGGTTTGTGCATATAATATTTGTCAATATAGAAACATTTTAGTATTATGAACAATTATCAATTTTCGCTTTGACGCAATTGGTTCTCAAAGAATTATTTTGTGCTGCTATCAAAAGAGATTCAATTTCTCTCTTTTAGTTTCCATTTCTTAGCCATGACACTATCATCATCTTCATAAAGGCGTACCGACAACACGGACATGTGCGCGCGCGCGTGTGTGTGAGAGAGAGAGAGAGAGAGAGAAATGTATGTGTGTGTGTGTGTGTGTTTGTTTACGGTTTGTGTCATGTGTAGGTGTGAGGTCAACAACACCAATTTTCATCGTCATCGTCGTCAAGGTGCACTGATTACACGGATTCCCTTGATTCTTGATCACCATCCGTCCCTATCGGCCATCACTCTTGGTAAGTCCTCTTGACGGTATCTAGTGTCTTGGATGGTTTGCAAGATGGGGAATAAATAGTCATACAGCTGTTGTTTTGTTTGGTGTCGCTTGCAGGATTTGTTCAAAACCGCACGCAGCATCTCGTGAGCGATTTCCGTATTTTGTCGCTTGAAGTATCCGTACAATTGTTTTTATCCCCATTTCTATAAATACAATCAATAATCTGTTTCACTAAAATTTTCATTATATCTATATGTATTCATGCTGCAAAAGAAGCATATTGTAGCGAGAGTTTTATAAGAAAAATATACTGAGGGTATACTTGAAATATAATAACTTTGAAGAAAAAAACAAAAAAATAAAAGGAAAAAGGACCCCTGAAGAACCCCCACCAAAAAACAAAAAAACAAAAAGCAAAAAACAAAAACAAAAAAGCACAAAAAACCAGCCAACCGACCAACCAACCAAAAATAACAAAAAGCAGCATGTAGCATCTCGTGTGCAATTTCCCTAGTTTGTCGCTTGAAGTATCTGTACAATTGTTTTTTTATCCCCATTTCTATAAATAGCGAGAGTTTTGTTAAAAAAATATACTTAGGATATACTATAAATATAAAAACTTTGAATTACAAAAACAAAGAAAGAAAAAAACAAGACTAAAACCAAAAAGGACCCCTGAAGAAAAAACAACAAAAGAAAAAAAATAAAACAAAGAACCAAAAGTTACAAAAACAACAAAGAAACAAACAAATAAAAAAAACACACCAAAAAAAAAAAAACCCAAAAAGCCCCCACTCTAAATGCACTAAAAACAAAAAATAAGAATGCATGGAGGCAGCAATCCTGTCCCTTAAAATCTACTGGTTACCTAAACAGCAGAACCATCAGTGAATGTTTAAAAAGATGTCATATCTCAATGGAAGTTTCTTTATGATTTTAAAGTTTCTACCTGCTCCCCATTCTGTCAGTCAACAGATTATTGGAATCATCACCTGGTGGTCTCTGTAATATCAGTTCAGCATTTCTTATAAAGATACTCTCAAAGAAATATCAACACTCTGTAGTGGGTTCCAGGAATGTGTTGACAGGGATGGTGAACAGGTGGCGATTGTTTAAAATCATATCATAAAGCTACTCCCATTAGGATATTAACTTTTAAAAATTTCTCTGTAGGGAGACTGAGGTTGTTCCTCCTTGTCACAAGGAGTCTGCAGGTTCTAATGCATATATGGTGGAGTAAAATGGTTTAGACAAAACGCACTACAAAACAGCTGCTGTACGGTCACTTGTTTCTCATCTCACAAACCACCCAAGACGTGCAAGACATACTGGGCACTGCTTGAGAAGTAAGGACGAGCTCATTAGCGATATTCTGACATGGACTACTACATATGGACACACCTATTTTGGCCGACAAATGAAAATTTACATTCCTCAGTTCAATGCGGACACTGGATACTATCAAGAGGATTTGCTAAGAGCGATGACCGATGGAGACGTGTGTGTGTATGCAAGTGTGAGATTGAGAGAGAGAGAGAGATGAGAGAGAGAGAGAGAGAGAGAGAGAGGGAATTCGAAGGAATCAGTGTTGTTTGTTTTGGTTTCTTTGTTTAATGGTATATCAACTTTTGTGGGTTATTTTATGCCAAAGCCATCCTTGTAGACGAAGAATAGTGGTACTATTTTACCCATGCTGGGAGGTTTATACCTTTCCCAAGCGTATTCCTACGATTACGAATGTAATTGCGTGATTGGAGTTCGAATTCGTTAACTTTGAGGCTACTACACCACTGGGACTCCCCCCCTCTGTGTTGTCGACACTTCTTGATGATGTTGGTTTGTAAAGAAGCGCCTTTGACCCTTACGTACAACATGCATACACACACGCACACACGCACACACATATGTATTTATGTATTTATTTTACATATCCAGCTTAAAGAATGACCAAATAAATAATCTTTAACTAAATGTGAATTGTTGTTTTAGTAAGACAAATAATTCATTGATATTCGTTCTTTTGAAGTTTGGAAATTTCATTTCTTTAAGATTACTTACGTTCTTGCACGGACATAGCTTTTGGCTGACAAGTTTTTATTGAGACACTTCTCGATGAATTGCCCAGTCGGCTGGGGCTGTAAAATACACCGACCGATTCTCTGCAAAGGAGTAAGACCCCCACTAACGAGCGTCCTGATGCTCCAGTAATGCTGAAGCTTTAGAGAATAAGGACTACCCCTTTATTGACATCGCTCCCTGATCCACTCTGGCCCGGAGTGGTAGCACCTGATAGGATCCTATCTATGGGTTAAATAGAACTATACAGAGTACTTATGCTTAACTCAATCGTTTAAAATAGAACTGTTTATATATATATATATATATATATATATATATATATATATAAATGGATTTAGCATTAAATAACCTACAATGGTTGATACGCCATAAAACCAAACCAAACTTCTCGATGAGGGCTTTACTTTCGATAGGAGGGACAAAATCTCCGGGGTTCAATAAGCATACCAAATTGAGTTGGTTTACATCAAACTGTTTGCATGTCTTTTAAAGACGGACATACAGCTATGTGAAGACACTTGATGCCGTTTAGACGACCAACTAAAACCAATGGCTGATTTGAATGGATAACGATAAAGAGTCAAAGGAAACCGTGCTCTCTGCATGCCTTGATGATGATGATGATGATGATGATGATGATATTTGTATATATATATTCGCCGGCCCATTGACATAATGGTGAGAGTGTTCACCAATCGTTCGAGAAACAGGGTTCAATCCCAGGTCGAATCACTTCAAAGACTCAAAAAAATGGTACTTGCTTAACACTCAACATTTTAAGGTATGGATCGAGGGTAGTGGAGCATCCAGGGAAAGGAGTAGCGCTCTCCTCTACACCTTGGTCTAGTAGCTATTGGAAAACGGAGCCTTCAAGTCGCCCTCGACTACGGTTGCCAACTTTACTTATATATATATATATATACTATTTGAAGGATATTATATTCCTCGATTAGTTCTAAGAATCAGAATAGATATCATTTAAAGAAAAAAAATTTGTGCCATCATATATATATATATATAAATGAACCAAACGTTTGAAAAAATTTGTTCTTAAAAAAAAAGTGCTAAAAAATTATCTCACATTCTCATGTCGGCTTTACTACAAAAAGTTTCATCTCTTTGAAAAAATAGAATCGTTCGATGAAACACGTGAAGAAAATGAACGAAGAAGAATCAATAAAAACTGAATATTCCGCTCACAATGCAAAAAAATGGGTGCATGGTGTTCAAGTAGAAATAGGGAGAGGAAAATGAAATATATATATATATATATATATATATACATTGCAAATATTGCAAATTAAATTATATATATATATATATGTGTAGAGAGAGAGAGAGAGAGAGAGAGAGAGAGAGAGAGAGAGAGAGAATATGTTTTAGAATTTACCAACGTCTATTCTTTTATTCATACACACACATACACACATGTATATATATTTTGGAGAAGAAGGTGAATACAGCCTACACAACACGTCAAATAGGAATGGACAACATCTTAGAGATTTCATGACAGAAAATAGATTAACATGTCTCAATACAAACTTTCAAAAGAGGGAGGGAAAATTATGGACCTACACATACGTGAACAATAATAAAGCACAGATAGACTACGTCTTTATAAACAAGAAATGGAAAAATAGCGCAATGAATTGCGAGGCATACTCTTCTTTCGAGGGTGTGTCCTCCGATCACCGAATAGTCACGGCAAAAATACGACTAAGCCTACGAAAAAAATCACACAAACAGCGACCACCAAACAATGGCTGAGCCCTTCTTAACAACAGAGATATTACAGATAAATATGTATTAGAATTGAGAAACAGATTCGAGACCCTACAGGAGAAGACAGAAAAAGGTACCCCACATGACGAATATGAGAATTTCGTCAATGCACACCTCGAGGCAGTAGCGAATTGTATTCCAACAAAACCTAGAACTAAATATAGAGTCCCATGGGAAACGTTAACAGTTAGAGAAAAACGTGCTTAGTAAGCTATTGGACATTAAATTAGGACCGTTCACTCAAGAAGAACTCGACTCAGTTCCCAGAAAAATTAAAAATAGGAAAGCCGCAGGGCTTGACGAGATTCCCCCAGAAGTATGGAAGACCAGACAATTTGACGACATACTGCTCCGACACTGTAACGCCGTCTATAATCAAAATCCGATAGACAGATGGATGAAGGGATGCATCCTTCCCTTCTCTATAAAGGGTGACCTCGGATTAGCCAAGAACTACCGAGGTATAACACTTACATCCGTAGCCGCCAATATTTACAACGCCCTACTACGAAACCGCATAGAACCCCAAATTGACTACGTTCTTAGGAAAAACCAAAATGGCTTCCGAAGAAATTGATCCACGACCTCACAAATATTGACCATCCGTAGAATCCTTGAAACGGCTTCGAGCTGACAAAGAAAAGAAGCAGAAGGTACCCCGCAAAAACAATTACCGACGCCGACTACGCCGATGACATAGCGATTCTGGCAAAGGCACCCAACCAAGCTGAAACACTACAGCATAGTTTGGAACAAGCTGCCACAGGCATTGGCCTCCGTGTCAATGCACATAAAACGGAATACATATGCTTTAATCAAACAGGCGACATTTTCACACTAGACAGAGGCTCTCTGAAACTCGTAGACAAGTTCACCTACCTAAGAAGCAGTGTCTCATCAACCGAAAAAGACATCGACACACGGCTAACGAAGGCATGGACAGCTATATGCTGCTATATGGATGCACTACTTGGACGCTAACAAAACGGCCGGAGAAAAAGCTAGACGGTAATTACACAAGAATGCTGCGAGCAATATTGAACAAGTCCTGGAGGCAACTCCTCACAAAGCATCAACTATACGGCGACCTACCTCCCATCACGAAAACTATCCAAGTTAGACGAACCAGACATGCAGGACACTGCTGGAGAAGCAGGAACGAGCTCATAAGTGATGTACTCCTATGGACCCCCACATATGGCCGAGCAAAAGCAGAACGGCCAGCTCGAATATACATACAGCAGCTCTGTGAGGATACGGGATGTAGCCCTGAAGACTTGCGATGAACGATAGGGAGAAGTGACGAGAGAGGGTCTGGGATATCCGTGCTGACCACACGACATGATGATATATATATATATATATATATATATATATATATATAATACCTTCTCCTCCCAAATATATATATATATATATATGTATATGAACGAAAGAATAGATATATAAACGTCGGTAGATTTCTAAAATAAATTTGTTCTATATATATATACATATATATATATATATATATATATATATATTTGCAATATTTAAAAATAAGTAGCGTTCAGTATCCAGGACTAGGCTTTAGAAATGAGGAGCCCAAGTGGGAACATATATATTGCATTGTTGTGTGAACTTGGCGAGCCGAAAGTAGATTACCCCTGTATGGTTGGGAGCAATTGGTCAACTGGAGTAAGGCCGACCCAGTCAATAGCAGCGATTGGTTAATTAATATATCCTAATTAGAATTGCGTGAACGTATAGTCAACAGCACTTGGTGACAGTCCGTTTATCGTCTATATATATATATATATATATGCATTTTTTAGGTAATTTCTTTGTTTGTTTGAGTTTTATGGCATGTCAACCCTTGTAGATGATTTAATGCCAAATCTATTTCTAAACAAAAAAAAAAAAAAACAAAACAAAAAAAACAGTTCCATTTCAAACAATTCGTTTAGCATAAGTGCACAGTTTAATTGTCAAAAACATTTCTATTTCAAGCTATTCAGTTTTGTCAAACATTTCTAATTCAAATAAATCGGTTTAGTCAAAGTATTATTTTTGTTAACAGTTAAATGTCGAAACAGTTTTACTTCAAACAATTCAGTCAAGCGTAAGTACGCTTTCCACGTCATAAACAGTTCTATTTCAAACAATTCAGTTTAGCATACAAAAACAATTCCATTTCAAACAATTCAGTTTAGCATAAGTTCGCAGTTTAATTGTCAAAAACATTTCTATTTCGAGCAATTCCGTTTTAGCACATGTACATAGTTTAGTTCTATTTGACCCATAGATAGGACCCTAGTAGGTGCTACCATTCCGGTCCAGAGTGGACCTGGGAGCAATGGCAATAAAGGGGTACTCTCCATTCCCCAAAGCTCCAGCATTACTGATTATTAAGTGTCATATATTGGAGACTCGTTGGGAGCGGGGTTACCTGTCTGCAGAGATGCAGTCGGTGTATTCTACAGCCCCAGCCGACTGGTAAGTGATTGCTGAAAGTCATTTTTGAAATGATTGATGCTCTTATTAAGCAGAGCCGAGTTAAAATCTAGAAAATTAAAATGAGCGTAATGTCAAAAAGTGCTCATGACCCCGGGTTTCACGCAACATATGCTGTACGATCTTCAGAGAAATATTTAGAAGAAAGGAAACTTTAAATTGAGCCCCTCTATGGATACATTATGGGTCAATATTATAGAATAAGGCTTATTAATCGCTATGTCGTACGGACATGAGGTCGGTCTGAATCTTACAGTGTAAGTGTTTGTCGAACCTAAACACACACACATGTATACATACATATATGAGGTTATGTGAAAAGAAATGGGACAAGTGCCACATACAATTTATTTCAATTCCAAACGACTAATTGCATGGTTTCCCCATCAAAGTACGTTGGTCACAACACCACAAGAACTTCCCCCGAGAGTTATTTCAAATATTCATATCTAATACAAATAATTTGCTCTTAGTTTTATGGTTTCAAGTATTTCTATCAAATACTATTAATTATATTGTTTCAAGTAATTATTTTTATTTGATAATAATCGTTTGTTTGCACAAATATGGTTTCATGTAAATTATAATCCTTAGTGAACAATCATATCATCAAGTACCTACTTTTAATACAAATAATTTATAGTTATATGATATCAAGTATTGCTATCAAATACAAATAATCTACACATTGTTGTTGTATGGTTTCAAGTATCCCCATCTAATACTAATTCATACACAATTATATAGTTTCAAATTTCCCTCGCGTCTAATGCCTTTTCCCATCTTTCTCTCCCTACGCTTCTAATCACCGCAGGAAGAGGATTCTTCTGGGATGTTCTCTAGCTCCATCGTTACAACCTCTTGATGATCTCCACGCTTTCAAAACAGGTTCTTTTGACGATCCCCTTGAGCTTAGGGAAAAAGTCACTCGTAGCAAGATCAGGTGAATAGGGAGTTTGTTTCAGTATGGCGATGTTCCTCTTGGCCAGGAACTGGTAGATGATATGAGCGTTATTAGCTGGTACATTGTCGGGGTAAAGCAATCACAATTTATCTTATTACAAATGTCGTCTTTTCTCGGACACTGAGCGAAGCATACGCCGCATGATCTCCTTGTAGATTAACTGATTGATCGTCTGGCCCGGTGACAAGAACTCGCGGTAGACGATACTTCTCACATCGAAGAACGTGATCAACATGACTTGACTTTTGACTTTGACTGTCTTGCTTTCTTGATCGCTGCGACATCGGGGACTCCAACTGACTGCTCTGGTGTTTGTTTTCCGGGTCTCAAAATTCCCATCTCATCACCAGAGATGACTCTACGATGTTCAGTTTCAAAACGCTCGATTATGTCCTGACACATCTAAATGCAGCGTTCCTTCTGACCATCATTCAGCAGTCTTGGCACCATTTTTGCTCAGACTTTGTGCATGTCCAAATATTTGGTGATTATCTTCCAAACTCTGTCCTTTTTCATGTCCAGCTGACTAACGATCATTCGAAATGAAAACCGACGATCACCACACTCCAACTGCCTTATTGGCTGCCTTAGTTCTGATTGTTTAAAGCCTTTCGCTCCTGGAATCATCTTTCGACTCTTTGCGCCTCTCCCTGAACCTCTTGTGCAGCTCAAAAACACGTATGCGTGACATGGTTTTATCTCCCTACACTTGTTGAAGCATTTCAAGAACTTGTGGCGGAGTTTTCCCCAACGGGAGCTATAGTTCAGAGTTTATTCTTTGTTTCGTGAATACTGTTCTATCTTCTGTGCTTCTAGCTGAATGAGCTGAAAAAGAAGTGTAAATAAAAGCATGTGAGAAAAAAACAGAAAACTGAGATTACTGTTGCATACTCCCAAGTTTTGTTAAATAACATAATCCACTTATCCCTCTTTTACGCATAGCTCACACAGCACACTCAGTCCGGTTACTTTTCTAACAGATCTCGTATATATACATATATATGTGCAGAGAGAGAGAGAGAGAGAGAGAGAGAGAGAGAGAGAGAGAGAGAGAGAGAGAGAATCAAGGAATTCCGTGCTGTTTGGTTTCTTTGAGCCATCTTGGTAGAACAGTACTATTTAACCCTCAGCTAGGGGATAAGAGGTTTAAACCTTTACCAAGTATATAAGTCAGAAAGTGAACTAAATAGCACGACTCCATTTCTTCGAGGTCGCAGTTCAGCACTTTAGCTACTACTCCACAGAAACCCCTCTTATATATATATATATATATATATATAGACACCCGTATATAACTACATAAACAGAGAGGGACATATATACATATACAGATACACACATACACACATACATATACACACATATACATATGCATACACACATGCATAATACACATTTTTATACATATATATTCACACACATATAGACACACAATATATATATATATATATAGACACACAGGTATAGACACACATACACATATATAGAGAGAAAGACTTATGTGGGTTTGTGTGTGGACACACATATAGATGCACATTCATTTCGCCTGTGACACATCTTTTACTTACTTGTTTATCTGACTTACTGTCAAAAATGCGGTCTGGTCCGCATTTTTGACAGACAGACACGTGACCTAGTTTAATGTTATTTTTCCTTTAAGTGTAATGTAGGTCAGGACAATTTTTATATCATGGTACCATTCTCAGGCATTTCGTCAGTGTGATGACTGCGCTCTACTAGCGACACTCTCCAACACTTCCTTCTCCCACCCAGGGCCATCCTACCGTTCACCAACCCCTCTCCGCTTTCATCCTTTGACGTCACCTATTGGCTTACCACCCAGCACAGTTCACCCCGGTTAATTTGGCTACGAATTTCGAACATGTACGGGCGTGTTAGTGAGCTAAGAGAGACAGAGTGGTTTAGGTTTAAGAAAGAGAAAAAAGCTCCTGTTTTGGCCTGTCTGGTGGTTGAAGTAGTTGTATTAATACCCTAAGCGGCAATGGTCAGCCAGATAATAAGTATAGCGAAACTTAGAATAGGCCGAATATGTCTCCACCGAAGAAAGGGACGGGTCCTGGGAATGACACTAAATTGAATATAATCGTGAGATTCCTGTTCTGGATTTCTGGGAAATGTGGAGTATCCTTTATTGCCATTACTCCCAGGTCCGCTCCAACCCGGAGTTGTAGTATTTATTAGCGTCCCATCAGTGGGTCTAATAGATCTGTTTGGAAATTATTAATATTTGGGATACTTGATGTTAATATAACTGTAAATTGTTTCTATTAAGAATAATTACTTGAGGTTATGATTATATATTAAGGATTACTATTATTGTTAATTACTTGAAATCATATAATTCTGCATAAATTAGTATTAGATGGGGATACTTGAAACCATACAACAATATGTAGATTATTTGTATTTGATAGCAATACTTGATATCATATAACTATAAATTATTTGTATTAAAAGTAGTTACTTGATGATATGATAATTCACTAAGGATTATTATTTACAGTTACATGAAACCATATTTTTGCAAACAAATGATTATTATCAAATAAAACCCCTATAATTATTAGTATTTGATAGAAATACTCGAAACCATAAAACTGGGAGCAAATTATTTGTATTTGGTGTTGTGACTAACGTGCTGGATTGCAACATCAGAGTAAGTGAGTTCAAACTCCAGTTGCGCTATTAAGTTCACTTTCGGACATCTAACAATGGGTTAAATAGTACCACTGCTCTTCGTCTACAAAGATGGCTTTACCATTGAATAACCCTCGAAGATTGATAGGCCATTAATCAAAGAAATCAAACTAAACCAGATATAATTCTGTGCAAACAAACTCTTAAGAAACAACTTCATAAAAATGTACAATGAACGCGATTCTCTAACCTTTCGACATAAGGGATCAACATGCCGTAAAATCAATCAATGAAGGATAAAGGGGTTTGAATAGTGTTTTCAAGGCAGACGACCCATAGCGATCTTCCGATTCAGGTTTTTATTCTTTATCATATTTACCAACCCCTTGTTATATTCTCATATACAGTATCATAGCGACACAATAAATAAACAGACGCACGCAGGAAGACTTCTTTAACAAAATATGTACCTCTCACTTTATTGCAAGGGTTCGAAAGGGTTGCTCAAGCGGAGGCCCTGGGGCTCACTCTGCTGGGTGATGGCTTTCTTTACTGCATCTTATCAGCAACTTCTCTGGACCCCAACTCATCAGGGCCCCAAGGCCTCTTCGGCCTGATGTGGCTTTCCCTACCACATCTCGTCTATAACTCCGTCTCCAACTGAAACTGAAACTCCGACTTCTGTATTAACTGAGTTATATAATAGTTCAACGTCCACTCTGTCGCCTACTCGATCTTTGAAATCGCATGTTTGATCGTCATCAAGCGGAAATAACTGTCATGCAGTTCACAGGTCACTCTCTTCCGGTGCATCAGTCTATGAGTGTACCATGGGAATTTTTTTTACCTCGTCCCATTTCGTCAGCCAATTTCCTCACACGCGATTTCCTCTCATAACTGCCATTAGAATGTGTCACTTCCTTCCGGTGCATCACCCTGGAATGGCATTTTTGGCCAGGTCGAAGGTCAAAATACAACATTCTCCCCTCGGGCAAGATATGACACAAGGTCAATTTTGAAAGCGGATTTAACAGATTTGAATTCAGACTAATCCTTCTCCTAGACTAGTTGCCTCAACAAGGCTGAAGAAGTCAGTCTGTCCTACTATTTACCCATAGCTGGAGGGAGAATAATTGGATTCATACCTTTTTTTCTTTATATTTATCTTTGAACAGTACAAATACAAATTTAGTAAATATCAAAACAGTTTACTGCTGTTGGATTTGGCTCTGTCTGTCTGTCTGTCTGTTCTCTCTCTCTCACCGTCTCTTACTTTCTTTGTCAGCCTCTCTCTCTCTCTCTCACACTCTCTCATACACCACACACACACACACACACACTATCTCTCTGTCTCTTTCTCTCATGCTGTCCCTCTCTTTCTCTCAGCCTCTTTCACTTGCTTACTCTCTCACTAACTCTCTCTGTGGCTCTGGCTCTCCGTTTCTCTTTCACTTTCTCTTTCTCTTTGTCTCTCTCTCTCACTCACGCATACACACACTCTCTCTCCCTCTCTTGTATTACTTTGCTAGTCTTTCTGTCACATTACAACTATGTCTTTCCTAATGTGGGTTTATGTGTGTGTGTATGTTTATAGGTGTATATTTGCCGAATCTCTCCGTCACGGGCAGGAGGCGACACAAAGTCAATTTTAAGCAGAGTATTGCTTGTTTGAATTCAGAGTTTTCGATTTCCAAGACAAGTTACCCAACTAAAGTTAAAGAACCCAACCTGCCCTACTGTTTATCAATAACGGGGGGGGGGGTGAGAGGAGGGGGTAATGCCTTTTCTCAATTACGTTGGCGGGAAGTGAAATCCAAACAGCTTCGTCCAGCATTTGAACTCGTCACCCATTCTATTTCCTACGAAAATAACCATTACCTTGAGTGCATCCTCAGTGCACCCTGTGTATATATGCGTTTCTCTTTTTCACTTTTTCTGTCAATCTTATACTAATCTCAGTAAATCCCTCCCTGTTTCTCTCTCCCACCCTCTTTCTTTCAACTTCTCTCTTTTCGAAACTTATAATTATGACTCTCGCTCTCTTTCTCTTTCTTGCTCTCTCTCTTACTCTCTCTCTCTCTCTTACTCCCTCTCTCTCTATTTCTCTCTGTCTCCACATTTATGCTGATAGATCAGTAAGTCCCTGATGTCATAATGAAAAATGAAAAACTCGTTATAATAGTTATTAATCTTGACTATCCGACCATTATTATTGAGATAGATAGTCACTACGTGCCCCACATTAGTAAATATCAAGAAAATATCCAGTTGTTCAAGTGAATGAATAGACTAATGAATAATGAGTAATTCTGTAACCTGACGTGAAGTTCTTAGTTTATAATCTGAAATTTTCAGTGTACTATGTTCGATCTGTGATTCATAGTCACCATTGAATTAAGCAGTTTGACAAGAAAAGAGATTATGTTGAAAAATAAACATTTTGCGTAAAATAGTTATTTATCTGGTTTCTTTGTTTAGAGGCACAATAACCTTTGTGGGTTATTTAATGCCAAAGCCATCCTTTTAGAAGGACAGAAGAGGTACTATTTAACCGATAGCGGTGTGTGTGTGTGATAAAGGGTTATTCTACGCTTCAAAGTTTGGGAATCGCATTCATTGTACGTTCATATTTACATTTTTGTATTCAGTTTCTTAAAAGTTTTCTTTTTTTACACAGTCCTAACGAATACATATAATTTTTAAACAGATCTATTTAACTCATCGACTGGACACGAACTGGTACTAGCACTCCCGGTCAGAGTGGATTCAGGATAATGGCAATGAATGAATGACTTCACACTTCCCAAATTCCCGGAAGTGGAACCTCACCATCCAATGTGTCATATTTTGTTCCTCCCTTTCTACAAAGGATACAGTCAACATATTCTTAGCAACGACAACAGGACGACATCTTTTCTTACTTGATTTCATCTCACCTCGAAAATCCCAATCCAACACAATTTGAGAGAGACCCTGAGGTATAGTGGCTAATGACCTGGACTGTTACGTCGTAGTAAGCGACTTCGAGCTCCAGTCGCGCTATTATGTTCACTCTCGGACTAATATCCTTTATCTGTAGGTTAAATAGTACCCCTTCTGTCCTTCTATAAGGATAGTTTTGGCATTGAATAGCCCACGAAGCTTGATATGCCATCAAAAAAGATAACAACACAAGCCAACACAATCGCAGGTCACGTGTTTGGCCACTTTTGGATTGTATAGTTTTACGAGAAGAAAAGGAAGAAAGGAAAGAAAAAAGTACTCGTGTCTTCTGAAGACCGGGTTCTCATCACACCTGAAGATGGTCGAAGGATATTTCTCCTGAAAGGTTATGTTGAAAACAACAAGGAAAAAGATCATCGTTTGAAAAATATCTGGAATCTTGAAAATCTCCGCCGAATTTGAGAAAACAAAAGAAACTACCCAATAGTTTACGTAGGTAACATAATTCTAATCTGTCGAAATTGTGTTCTTTTAAAACTTCCTTAAATACTTTTCAGGCGTTCATGGTGGAATGGTTACCATTGTAAGAAATGGACATGGCAACACAAGTTCAAATCCTGGACAAGACTTCATTTCACATAGCACTTATACCCTTGGGAAAGGTATGAATGCAATTATTCTTCTAGCTATGGGTAAACAGTAGGGTTGACAGGGCTCTCTAACCTTGGTATGCCAACTAGCCTAGGAGAATGAAAACTCTGAAGTCAAAGCTGTTGAACTCCGCTTTAAAATGACCTTGTTGCATACTACTTTTGCAAAGACTTTTATATATATATATATATATATATATATATATATATAATTTTGAATGGAGGAATTGATATTTTAGTTAGAAATTACCATGACAAGAAAATCCAGCAAACACCTACATGCGAAGCACTGAACAACTGTTTCGACCTTATTAGGTCTCATCAGCAGTGCACACCGTGATCTCCACCACTGGAGCAGAAGCCGAAACTCTACCACTGGGCCACCGGTTCATGCAACATATAAGCGATGCCGAATTAACAAGTTATGGTAAATTGCACGACCTCTTGACCTAATGTGTCTTTTTTATAGGTACGTATTCCCTACAGCGGACACGGGCACCTCCGGGCTACGTCTTCCCAAGTATATATATATAATTCCTCTGGCAGTAGTAATGGTTAATGAGTTTACTGAGTATTAATTCAAGATTATTTTTTTTTCTTTACTTCAACTGAGTCAAGTCCGGCACGGGGCAACGATTGTGGGGCATTTTCTGTGAATCAAATTCACGATGCATAGCTTGTAAGACGGTAATAATTTTGTGGCCTTCTGATAGCAACCTTGCATCAGATATTGACGCAAGATAAATATGTAAATTTCTGCAGTGCATCACCAGTTACAACAACAACCACTACTTGTTATATAACAAACTTAGTCTGGTATAGGACCACAAATATAGAGCACTCAGTCTGAAGCGAACTCACTTCGGTGATAATGATCCGTGGAGCTAGCTAGCTCTCATTTCTTTCGTGGTGAGGCGTCAGTATATTTCATTTTCCCGGCTTAGGGACACTTATATAAGGTACTCAGTGAGGAACGAATTCATTCCAGTTATAATGATCTGTGAGACTTACTTGGTCACCAATGTTTCATGGTTAGGTGTTAATAGACTTAATTTGTCTGGCTTAGGGACATCATTACAGAGCACCCAGTGACGCATAAACTTTCATCCGATTTATGCGACTCACTCGCTCACCGTGATTTCGTAGTGAAGTGTTAGGAAACCAGTGTGGAGCTTTGCTCACAGCCGTAATCAGGAGCCGATGAGCTGTTGTAAGCTTTCTGAAATTTCTCAAAAATGTCATCGAACAGTGGATTTTCACACACACACACACACACACACACACACACACACACACACACACATATATATATATATATAATTCTCATAGTGATATTATAGTATCATGTTATTGTATCATAAATATTCATATTCATTATAAATATTTATTAGCATCTATTTACATATTTATATGTTTAATTTTTACCTAAATTTATTTATCTAATTTATTTATTTAGATTATTCATTCAAGTTATTAATTTAAATTATTGATTTGAATTATTCATTTAAATTAAAATCAGAAATCAAGAAATTATCTATTAAAAAATCAGACTCTTTTTACCGAGTAAATTGAAAAAAAAATCAATTGAATAAAAAATTAAATGAATAAAAATAAAGGAACGAAATCACTGCTGTATCAGTGAAATTAGCTTCCTTGGTATTGTCTTATAGTGATACATTATAAAATTAATTTGCCGAGTCAAGGGAATCCATTATAAGGCACTCAGTGAAGAACGAATTCACTACCGTAATAAGGATCTGTAAGACGAGATTGCTCCGTGGTAAGATCAACTATTATTCGTAGTTGTCGGGGTGATAGTTGAGATAATGAGGCTGTTTATTTATTTGTTCTCACAATGCAGATCATTGTAGGTATGGAGATATTGGAGTGAAAACAAAACAAAACAAAACAAAACAAAACAAAACAAAACAAACAAATAAAGAAAAAACAAAAAAAACAAAGAAAAAAAATCAAAGAAGAAATGAAAAACTGAAAATAAAAAATAAGATGGTAAGTTGTATAACTGGCGTCTGCTCGCGATGACGTCATTCGCTTGAGTCTGGTCAAAATGGCTCCTTTGAAAGAAAGTTGCATAAATTGCAAACATTTTTTTTGCCTGGAAGTTTGACTCCGAAACGGCGAGCGATGGAGTGTGGGTGTGGTGGTTATAAAAAGGAAATCACAAGAATGCTCGAAATGGGCGTTGTTTTGAGAAATAATTCATCCTAGAAATAAATAAAATAATTATAAAATGAAAGAATCAACTTATATATATATATATATATATAGTGGCTCTTTCTTTTTTTCTTTCTTTCTTTCTTTCTTTCTTTCTTAATAGAATGGTATCCGAATAAAATCATAGGCTCTATGATCAGTGTATTACTCCTCGGGAGTGTTTCCTTGGGTCAAAACAAAGTTTGCGTACACTCAGGAAAAAGTGTTTCACGCACAGACACAGACGCGCGTGCACATGCACATTTTTATTATATATATATATATATATATATATATATTTTCATAGATATATATTCTAGTCGTGCTATTACGTTCACTTTTCGGGTTAATACCTTTGGGAAAGGTATGACCCCGCTATTGCTCCTACTCTAGGTTAAATAGTACCAATACTGTTCTTCCACAGGGATGGCCTTTGCATTAAATAACACATGAAGGTTGATATCCCATTAAACAACCCCCCCCCCAAAAAAACAAACAAAAAACCCCCAAAACAAACAAACAACCAAACCAAAAGAGTGGATAATAAGTTAGGATCAAACAAGGTCAGGTGGTAGATGAGAGAAGAGACATTTGTTGGTATGTCTACTCTTAGACATATCAACAAATCTCTTCTATATAGACGCTTGGCTAGTCATTTTTTTCACTCCCATCTGAAGATTGTGTCAAATTCATGAAATCAAAGTAACGGACTTATTGTGTCCATGATTCTAATATTTGGTCTTGTATACCTACTCTACTAAAAGAACATTGAGAATTCTTTTCATTTAAGAACTTTGCTTATTCGCAGTTTTTCTATCTATCTATCTATCTATCTATCTATCTATCTATCTATCTATCTATCTATCTATCTATTGTTTGCTCAATATCAGAGATAGAATATATATATCTAAGTCAAGATTGCGTAGACAGAATCAACGACGGTTGGTGACAAGCAGTTTCTCGCCTATGCGATCATCGTCCAAGTTTTGAGAAACTCACAGGCAACAAGCACTATTAATTCTATGTCTACCACATCCTTACTATCTATCTATCTATCTATCTATCTATCTATCTCTATATATAATATTATTTATGCTATTACGTTGACCTTTGGCTAAGATATTAATCCTCTTACCCCCAAGCTGTGGCTGAAATAGTACAATTATTATTGATATACCATTAAACAAGGAAACAATATTCATTATAAATATCGATTATTATTCATTTGAATTATATTTAAATTATTAAAATTCAAAAAGAAAAATTCAGAAATTATTTATTAAAAATCAAAATCTTTTTTGTAAGAATAAAGAGTAATTAGCAAATTAAAAAAATCAATGAGTTTTAGTAAAAATTTAGTTATCATCCTTTTAAAAATCAAACTCTTCTTTTTGTGTTAAAAACATCGTAGACTTTTTTAAATTATGAAACTCGAGTTATCTCCCGTTGGCCAAGATGACCGGCCTTTTCTACGTTTTGTTTTATTTTGATTTTTTCCCTCATTAGTTTATTTGTTTTGTTTTATTTTTCAAAGTCAGACTCTTACATTGTGCGGCAAACAAGAATCTTTTGTTTCTTTTTTTGGAAAAATGTGGGATCGACGATGTAAAGAAAGCAGGAATTAAAAAAACAAAAACAAAAACAAAAAAAAACAAACACTTATTTAGTAATTTAGGCCGAATTAAAATTAGAACGACTTATTCATCCGCTCCTTGTATAGACAAGGCGGCAAAAGCGGAAGGAAGAAGACCAAAAAGAAAAGCGCTGTGTGTGTGTGTGTGTGTGTGTGAGAGAGAGAGAGAGAGAGAGAGAGAGAGAGAGAGGCAAAATGCGTTTTACAGTGAGAGAGGTGAAATGTTATAAAGAGAGTAAGTGAGAGTGATTGAGAGAATGAGAGAGAAGGAAATATGAAGCGTTTGTGGAAAGAAAATTGAGGATGGAGACATAGTAAAGAGAGAGAGAGAGAGAGAGAGAGAGAGAGAGAGAGAGAGAGAGGTACAGAGAGAGGCGATATGAGTTTTTAAGTGAGAAAAGTAAAATGTGTTATAATGTAAGAGAGAGAGAGAGTTTGAGAGAGAGAGAGAGAGTAAGTGAGTGAGTGAGAGAGGTATAATGGATTTGAAAGTGAAAGGTAAAATACGTTATAAAGGTAGAGAGAGAGAGAGAGAGAGAGAGAGTGAGTGAAAGTGAGTCAGTTAGCGAGAAAGAGATGAAATGTCTTATAAAGCGAGTGTGTGTATGAGTGTGTGTGTGTGTGTGTGTGTGTGTGTGTGTGTGTGTGTGTGAGAGAGAGAGAGAGAGAGAGAGAGAGAGAGAGAGAGAGATGAGAAGTGTTTGTGGCGAAGAGAAAGTTGAAGAACTGAAAAACAAAAACAAAAATAGAGAGAATTAGAAAGCACATTGTGGCGTAAGGACGAATCTCGAAATCTTGGACGATTAACTGATTTTACCGACAGGTCAACATGTATGGGGTTATGTAAATGTAGTTATATACTTTAAGTGTATGAGCATGCGTAGTTGTGTTAAAGTTCATGCCTGAATACGTATATGTGCAAATGCGTATGTAGATGCAAGTATATGCATGTATGTGTGTATATATACAGATGTGTGTGTGTGTGTGGGGGGTAAATAAATCCATCGTCTAATATGAACTTTGAAGTTGTCTGAAATTTTTGTAAACATGAATAAAAGAGAAACGTTGAATTAAGAGCATTGACAAGGACGGAGAATATGAAGAAAGATAACCTTTGTGTGTATCTTCACATTCTGTTCTTTATCCCTCTGTATCTTTGTTGTCAACAATTTTAAAGATTTCTCTCATACCGCTTATCATTTGGATACTTGAAAATTTCAAAAGAAGCAATTACTACAATCAAAACTGAGGGAATAAAAGATTCAAGGAAGGGTCAAAGTTGTTTAAAGTAGCGTTTTTGGACAGGTGCGCCTAGGTGCGCTAGTGCGTTCTGAAAGGTAGCCAGGTACGCTACAAGTTAATGAAAGAATAATTCATAATTTTTCATATAAAAAAATCTGCCTTTTTTTTTTTTTTTTTTTTTTTTTACACAAACCATAAAATTTTCTATCTCTTTTTCCTTGTATATTTTCTCATTGTTTCTTGCATCTGTCGGAGTTATCTTCTCATGGATTTTTATCTTATCGATATGTAAAGTTCGGCTCAGAGTTTTAATTATTCTACAAATTTATTCTGAAAAAAAAAAAAAAAAAAAAAAAAGGTTGAGAAACGCAGGAAAAGACAGGGCAGTGTTGGGGTCGGGGTCTGCATAATGATACTACGGAAGGTACTGGTGACATAAGGAGGCTTGCTATAATCCAGTCTCCGCCGCGAATGGACAAGTTCACCAACCTCATCATCGGTAGTATCACCTTTGATGCTCAAAAGATCACTTAAATTATTTCTATCATTCAGAATCTTGGGACTATTGTCTTCATCTTTATAGTTATATTCACAACGTTTTGGCCTATGTGTCTTCCGGCCTTCTTCAGGTGTTTCTTATCGAACTCAGGAACTTACACGGAACTTCGAACCATGTCAAGAAACACCTGAAGAAAGCTGAAGGACACATCGACCGAAACGTTGTGAATATAACAATAAAGATAAAGACAATTGTCCGAAAATTCTGAATGATAAAAATCATTCAGCTCCGTCTCAGAAATTCAGACAACATAGATTATTATTATTTCATTCTTTGTAGGCTGTTCGCACAATTTTCACTTGTGGATTTTCACTTCAGTCTGAGTGATAGCAAGTCTCCTCAAGTCTCTAGGACTCTTCTAAGTATTCAAGTTGATTTTAACAATGCCGATTCTTCCTCTGTTCTTTAGTTCCCAAGCCTCTTTTCCTGGCCTTTGGTGACTGTTCCAAGTGCATTAATATCACTGTGACCTTCATGTTCCACAATTTCTTCAGTTCTCTGGCAAGGTCCAGGTATTTGTCTGTCTTTATGCTTTCTTTCATTTTCACTTTATGGTCCGCTAGAACGGCGAAATCCACGAGATAAGTTCTTTTAATCTTGATTAGGATTCCGTAATCCATTTGTATATGAAAGTCCCAGAAAAAAGTTATGCATCTCATTTTTTGGACAGATTCTGGTTTGTGGATATACCATTTATCAGCCTGGTCAAATTTTAATCTCTTGCAAAATTCCCAGTGGATCACATTTCCCACCCAGTCATGTGTATTTCTGTAATCATTTTGTACCAATTTGCACCATTCACTCCGTGATTAACAGTAACATCTCTGTCATCAGATAACCGACATTTAATATTCTTTTTCGTATTATACAATCATGGAGATCTTGGAACAATCCTGAAAAAACAGGAAAAGAGACGGGAAGAACTGAAGATCAGAGGAAAAATTGACACCGTACAGAAATCTATCTATCTATCTATCTATCTGAAGTGGGGGGAGAGGCTAGTAGCAAACTTGTGTGACTGCGACATCATATTTAACGAGTTCGAATTTCAGTAGCGCTCCTATGTTCACTTTCGGACAAATACCGTTGGAAGAAGTATGGATTACTTTATTCACCCAGCTATGGGTAAATAATATCACTGCGCTACTTTTACAAAGATGACATTGGCTTTAAATAATCCACGAAGTTTGATATGTTATTAAACAAAGAAACCAAACTAAACCAAAATCTGTTTGTTAATATCTATCTATCTATCTAAATCTGTTTTTACATATTCGAATATGCATACAGTATTAATTTTAGAAAACCTGAGTAAATTGTGAATGCATTTTTCTGTCCCTTAGTGACGCTCTACCCTAACAGTGCCTGGAGATATAAATAGTGGGGAAGAGAGCAAGTGAGCAAGAGAGGGAGAGAGAAAGAGAGAGGGATAAAAAGAGAGGAACAGAAGAGGGAAAAAAGAGCCAGTGATAAAGAAATAATGATTGTATGTGTGTGTGTGTGTGTGTGTGAGAGAGAGAGAAAGAGAGTGGCGGAGGAAGGTGTGGGTGACAGGGAGTGCTAGTGGCGTTGTCAGTGATAGTGGCTGAGTCAGTGGTGGTGGTACAGCCGGGAGGCGTCAAATGAGACGGAAACAACTTCAATGGCAATATTGTTGGCTTGTTGTTCATACTAAATCTTACCAGTGTCTGTCTGATAGTATTTCTATTATTAGCTTACTGCCCTATTCATTTGGTCTACATCCCATACCAAACATCACCTACAAATTCTAGGCCCGACCCTCGCACGTCTGCTGGGTTGGTGTTAAAAAAAATATCCCCACTGACCTTGTTTTTCGCAACTTGAATATAAACAAGTGGAAAACTTCGCCCACTGACGACTAAGTACAATTTTGGGCGGGAAAAATTATAGAGGAATTTGAAAATTTTCACACACACACACACACACACACACACATATAGACCTCTTTAAAAATTATCATGTTCGTATTTGTAGCCGTCTGATGGGAGGTTGGTGGCCTTACTCACAAACCACTCAAGACGAACAAGACATCCGGGGTACGACTGGGGAAGTAGTAATTTACTAATTTTTTTTATCTTAGATGTGGCACAAAGTCGTATGAATGGGGCACTCAATGAGATTCGAACTCACCCGTGAAAGTGTTTGCCAGTCTTGCTTCCTAACCATTATACCATCCGAGGCACCCCACTGCTGGAGAAGTAAGGACGAACTCATAAGCGACATTCTTTTATGGACTCCTACACATGGACACACAAGTGTCCAACAAAAACTTAGAGACATCAGCTCTGAGCGGACACTGGATGCAACCTAGAAGACTTACTAAGAGTGACAAATGATAGGGATGGAGAGAGAGAGAGAGAGAGAGAGAGAGAGAGAGAGAGAGAGAGAGAGAGAGAGAGAGTCAGGAAACTGCTGTTTGCTCGACTGGATGATGGTAATTTGTAGCCATAACAGTAAAAACGCCCAGTCGGCGAGGCTAAGAATATGCTGATTGTATCACCTGCAGATTGTATCACCTGCAGATTGTATCACCACAAAAATTGACTCTCTTTGTCGGCAAGGCTTACAATATGCTGGTTGTATTCGTTGTAGACGGGTAAGATCCTCCTTCTCCCACCTAAAGGGGATTCCCGGGTATGACCCTAAATTCTATCTAATAGTGAGCCTCCAGTTCTTTAGAACTGGAGAGTGTAGAGTGACCCCATTATTGCCCCATTAGTGACCCCATTATTGCCATTACTCGCTGGGCTACTTTGATCCGGTGTGTTTTTACCTTAAGGGTCACATCCATGGGTCAAATAGATCTGTTTAAAAGATATTTATTTTATGAATAATTAACTGAAGCTAAAATTGTTTACTGAAGATTTTTTAGTTAGTTACTTAAAACTATATGTACATATACGTACTATCATGGATAAATATGATATATACGCAACATATCATCAACACAATAGAAATTATTATTGTAATCTAACTCAAATTTCACCCCTACATAAAATACCAATATTGTACAATATTCCATAGTATATTGCACTACAACATATCCCTCCACCATTATATTTACTGTGATTCTGGCCTACCATACTACGCTCGTTTATTTACGGTTACAAATCATATCTTAATTTTATTTTCTTAAATGCAATGATGTTTTGTTCCTTAGTTATAACCACCTACATAAAGAATTTTTTTCTCGCCTCTACTGTAGCAAAGTTCGCTACAACTGGTTCTTCTATCCCGTAAACAACCTCAAGTTTATCGCACTGCGCATGTATCTTCATACACACACACACACACACACACACACACACACACACACTAAACACCACTTACATATCCACCTGGCAAATGTATTCGCCCAAGCCGAAACCCTGCTACTTAGTCAGGAACGAGCAGCTGCAGGCATAGGCCACCATATCAATGCACACAAGACGGAATATATATGCTTTAATCAAACAGGCGACATCTCCACACTAAACGGTAGTTCTTCGAAACTAGTAGACAAGTTCACCTACCTAGGAAGCAGTGTCTCATCAACCGAAACAGACATCAACACGCGACTAGCAGAGGCATGGGCAGCTACCATAGACTATCGGTCATATGGAAGTTAGACCTGACCGATAAAATAAAACGCAGTTTCTTCCAAGCAGCAGTCGTGTCGATACTGCTATATGGATGCACTATTTGGACACAAACTAAATGAATGGAGAAAAATCTTGACGGCAAATATACAAGAATGCTGCGAGCAATATTGAACAAGTCCTAGAGGCAACATCCCATAAAGCAGCAGCTGTACGGCCACTTACCACCCATGACGAAAACTATCAAAGTTAGATTAACCAGACATGCGGGATCCTGCTGGAGAAGTAGGGACGAGCTCATAAAGGATGTACTTCATATGGACAAGCAAAAGCAGGACGACCAGCTAGAACCTACATACAGCAGCTCTGTGTCGATACGGGATGTAATCCTGAAGACCTGCCGGAAGCAATGGACGATAGGGAGGAGTGGCGAGAGAGGGTCAGGGATATCCGTGCTGATGGCGCGACGTGATGATGATGATGATAACCATAAAAACACACGTGATGATGATGATGATGATAACACACACAAACACACTCACGAGCACACATAAAGATTTCTACACAATCCCAACGGTTTTTGACTGTATTTTTCGATTTTTTCGATTTATTCATTTCCTTTCGTTATCTTGCCTGATGATTGTTGTTTGTAAAACTTCATGAAACCAAAGGTTGCAGACAAACTTCCATGGCATTAAGTATATAAATCTAATATATATCTATTTATCATTGTTACATAATAGCTCTATTTCAGATATTGAGCACTCTTCAAATTATATCGCACTTGGTTCGCCACAAACGTACATTAGTAAATTAGTGACAATCAACACTGTCACAATATATATATATATATATATATATATATATACCTTTAAGAAAAACAAAAACCGGTCACATTAGGATTATAAATTTATTTCCATCCTGTTATGGGCATTGATATGAATCAATAACACCAAAAAATGACTTCTTCAGATCTAATGGATAAAATAATGACAGTCTGAATAGACACAGGAGGGAAGATAATGGGTGAAGAGTTTCCTCCTCATTTGCCCACTTCCGATTTTTCTTTTTATTACCCGTTGGAATCACAATAAAGTAACTAGACGTATATTCTAAACTCACTTTCTACAGAAAATTAAATTTTAAATTTTTAAAAAACTTAAATTCTAAATACATTTCAACGTAAATCTCCAGATTTAATAATAATTTAGAGAATTATAACATTTCTTTTTAACCTTACGTAAAAATTACAGTAATTACTGACCTAGTGTCCCATCCACCTCGTGCGAATAGTATATATATACTATTCGCACGTGCAGAATCGGATGCAAGGTCAGTTTTTAAGCGGAGTTTAAGTTTTCCTTTGCCGGTTGCCACATTAAGGTTGAAGAGCCCACTCTGTCATACTATTTACTCATAGTTGGAGAGAGAATATTTGGATGCATATTTTTCCAAGGGTATCAGCCATTGGAAATGTAAATAGACACGTCCTGGATTTGAACTCGGGTCGCCTACGACGATAACCATTACATCACGAGCACCTCCTTACTTGAAACCTCATTACTGTGCCCGAACAGAAATAATTACTTCAAACTATATAATTATTTCTATTAGATAGGAATATTTGAAACCATATAACTGTGCGAAAAAAAAAACAAAACAAAAAAAAAACAAACCCAAAAACAAAACAAACAAAATACAAAAGCAAAAACAAAACAACTGCACAAAAGATGAAAATAAATATGTTCAATGAACACGATTCTCTAACTCCTAGGCATAGAATAACTCAGCATTGGTTGACATGCCGCTTAAATCAATCAACCAAACAATATCAAAAATGGCATATCATAGTGAGATTTTATTAGAATGATACGCTTAAATTGTTTCAATGTTGGTAAAGCAATCTAAAGCCGAATTGGCTATTGAATAACAATTAATTGGGGTCTTCATCCACGCTGAATTTCATTTTTAATCATCCAAATTCTCAGTATAGCAGACATGAAATGATATCAAATATGCCGTGATACATCAAAAATTTTTTACCATAAACCAAAAGTGTCTACCAAATTTAATGATATAAGAAAAAATAAGATCAATATAACTTATTTATGACCAAGTTTCAAGTGATGATAAGTCATAAGACACTTAGAGTTGTAGGTTGATATAATTAACATTGTTATTTATATCTCTGTAACCTAGCAAAATAGCGCATTAGCAGGAATTTTACAAGAGCAATATAATGCTCTAATGTATAGAATAAAACAATTTCCGGTCCAATTTGCAAGTGAGTTGTAATTTTCTGGCTGCATAATTCGAAAAGGGTTGATACGCCGTAAAACCAACCAACCAACCAACCAACCTTCATCCCTTCTTAAATAGAAGTATCAGTATCATCATGGAACGGTGTATCAGTATTATCATGCAGAACATCTTTCAGTCATCTAAATTCTCGATACAACGGAACAAACAACAAAATGTTAATTAGAATCCTTTACCTCTTTGCCCTGTCGGCTGGGGTGGTAGAATATACCGACTGCACCTCTGCAAAGAGGTAAGACCTCCGCCCGACCAGTGTCCTGGATACGTCACTAAACAATCTGATGATGAGGTTCCAGTAATGCTGGAGCTTTGGGGAATGTGGAGTACCCCTTTATTGCCATCGCTCCCAGGTTCACTTTGTCCCAGAGTGGTAGCACCTGATAGGGTCCTATCTATGGGTTAAATAGAACTAAACTGCGCACTTATGCTAAACTGGATTGTTTGAAATAGAACTGTTTTGACATATGACTGTTTGTAAATAAAAACTATACTTATACTAAACTGAATTGTTTGAAATTTAATTCGGCGTTAAATGACTTGAAAAGGGTTGATACGCCGTAAAATAAACCAACCAACCAACCAACCAACCTTCACCCCTTCCAAAATAGAAGTATCGGTATCATCATGGAACGCTGTTAACTAGAAAATGTTAATTAGAATCCTTCACAAACAGAAGCACCAGTATTATCGTGAACCGTTGTTAATTATATGCTAATTAGAATCCCTCACTCCTTCCTAAATAGAAGTATCAATATCATCATGGACCACAATTACAACGAGTTCATCTATTGTCTATGTATATATCAAAATTGTCAGGGCTATAATTGGTTTGAATTTCTTATGACTTGATAGGCTACTTTTAAAATTAGTTGGGCTACTAATGAGAAGAAAGTCAACATTTGATTATCTATAATCTAATACAATTACTTTTTAAGGAGAAACAAAGATAAATATTTATAAGTTATCCTATTATCACATTTTCGATAAAATGTATTTAATGACAATGTCGATAAAACCATAAAATTGTGTCGTCTACTCAGTGCAGTAAAATGTATTAAGCGTATCACAGCGTAAAAGGGAAAGAGAAGTCGTTGTGGTGTAGTGGCTAATGTGCTGGACTATAATATTGTAGTAATCGAGTTCAAATTCCAGTCATGCTATTACATTCACTTTCGAACTAATATTCTTAAGAAAAGGTTTGAACTCCCTCACCCCCACTGCTATGGTTTAAATACTACAACCGCTGTTCTTCTACAAGGATGGCTTTGGTATCATGCAACCTATGAAGATTGACATGCCATTAAACAAAGAACCCAAACCAAATTAAACGTTAAAAAATAATTGGGAAAATGGAGTTACGTTCATTACAAATTCGCTATTTTTAGTTTTATTGTTGGTATTTCGGTGTTATTTGGCGACCCTCGTATAAAATGTCACTTTTTATAAAAATTGATGAAAAAATACGGTTGTTATGGAACAACAAAAGAAATAAGATTTTTTTGGTTTATTTGTTGAATGGCATATCAACTCATTGTGGCTTATTTAATGGCGGATTTGGATTCATTTGTAAATGTCTGATTGTAATTATAACTAAATTTTCAAAGTACCATAGCATTATTTTAAGAATGCTCATTTTTATCTAATATCATTTGTTTATTTACAGTTATATGGTGCCAAGTATTCCTATCTAATACTAATAATTTCTATGCAATCATAAGGTTTCAAGTAATTATTCTTTTTTAAAAAGTTCTTTGCACACAGTTATAACGTTCCAAGTATTCTTATCATCCAAAATTTTCAAGCAATTATTTGGTTTGGTTCGGTTTGGTGTTATGGCATATCAACCATTGTAGGTAATTTCATACCAAATCCTCCTTGTACATATATATCAAATATATATGATTTATAAGCACATTTTGTTGATAACATTTTTAAATGAGCCTAAGCTCATTCTTTTGCACACAGTTAAATGATTCCAAGTATTGCTATTTATCACTAACAATTCAATTAAATATCAATCATTTGTTTACACACAGATAAATGATCAAACAGTTCTATTTCAAACAATTCAGTTTAAATGTCAAACCGTTCTATTTGACTCATAGATAGGACCCTATCAGGTGTTACCACTCCGGGTCAGAGTGGACTTGGGAGCAATGGCTGTGAAGGGGTACCCTGCATTCCCCCAAACTCGAGCTACTGGAGCCTCACCATCAGATTGTTTTGTGTCATATCAGGACGCTCATTGGGTAGGGGTCTTACCCCTTTGCAGTTATGCAATCGGTGTATTCTACACTCCCAGCTGACTGGCTCGGCAATTATTTGGTTTCAAGCAACTATTTCTATTTAATAATAACAATTTTTTTGCAAAAAGTTATATGCTGGGTTGGGGAGTCTTCGTGGCGTAAAAGCTAAAGTGTTGGATTGGGACATCTTTGAAAGAGTTCGAACTTCAGCCATGCTACAACGTTCACTTTTGGACAAATACCATTGGGAAAGGTATGGCCCCCTCTTGTTCCCACAGCTGTGGGTTTAAATAATACCATTACAGTTCTTCTATAACGTGCCATTGACTAAAGAAACTAAATCAAACCATTCAGTTGTATAGTTTTAGACATTCTCATAATAATTTTCATATAAATCTATTTGACTCTAGATGGGACTCTAACAGATACAAACTACCCCGGGGTGCGGAAGCAAAATATGGAATAACTTTTAAAACGTTTTTTTTTGTCTGATTGGTCCAATTTAAAAAAAAAAAAAAAAAAAAAAACAACAGAAAACCCGTGATAAATCTAAATTTTCATGATTAGCTCTATTATTCAAGCACTTTTTTAAAATTAAAATTCAGCACAATATGAATGAGCAAGAAAAGAAACGACAAAGAATCTATGATTTGTTTAACGCTATTACCAAGTCAAAGACTTAAAAAATGGTACTTGATACCTCCTTACTTAACGCTCAGCCTTATAAGATACGTATCAAGGGTAAAGTTGAGCAACTTATGGAAAGGAGTAGCTCCCTCCCCTATACCTCGGTGTAGTAGCTATTAAAAAGGGAGCTTTCGGGTAGCCCTCGACTACAGTCGTCAACTTTACTTTACTTTTTACTTTTTTACCAAGTTTATCTGTCTACCGTATACAAAGCAAAGAAAAAACTTTTACTGAAAAAGAGCTTTTTAAAGAAAAGTGGGAGAGGAGGATTGAAAAAAAAACGAAAAGAAGGCCTTTTAACTGCTCTCGTTATGACGATTAAGAAGGACCCCACAACGTCAATAAAAAAGCACGCTAATGAATTGAAAGTCCACGAGAAAACTGTAAGGACAGCAATTAAACAAGATTTAAGCCCAGACTTTAATCTCCTTGATTACGCTATATGGGGCGTTTTAGAAAACAAAACACATACAACTTCCCATCCAAATATTGGACTACTATTGAGGAGGAATGAAATAAAATGTCTGAAGAATTTATTTTGAAGGAATAAAAATCGTTTCAAAGGCGTGTTGATACAATAATTGAAAAAAATGTCGGTCATATTGAGCAAATTTACTGTTTTGTGTTTATCTTATTATTTTGTTGTTTATTTTTTAAAATTAAGATCAATATTATTTTATAATAGAATCGTTTATTGTTATACTTGAATATTCGTAATTTTGCTTCTGCACTTGTACACTGAGTCATAGTGAAACTGAGAGTCATGGCACAGAAAGAGAACTCCAAAACAGCCGTACCGCCCTGGTACGGCTGTTTAGGAGTCCTCTTTCAAAAGTTGGTCCTCGCCACCGAATGGAGTTTCGTGTCATGTCCAGGACACAAAAAGAAAGGAGAAAGAAAGGTCGGTAGGAAGGATAGAAGAAAAGAAGAAGAAAGTATTGGAAGGAGAAATAAAAGAGAGAGTATTTTTCTCAAGAGAAATAAAGACGAAAGTTTTGAGTAGAAATAGAAATGAATCTATAATCTACGAAGTGTTAATCTATTTCATTGCTTTTTTTTTTATAAGGTTCAGTTAGGCTTCAAATTAGATTAAAAATAGTTAAAAATGGTTAAAAAAATATTTTTAACAATCTCGGAGAGAAAAGATTTCTTAAATTACTTTTAGTTTTGATTCTTCAAAATTTGGGCGGTAATTCAAATATTATTGTTTGTCATCTCAAAGAAATTTAAAAGATGGGGGAATTCCAAACGACTGACCGATTAGTCAAAAACAGCAAAAAATGCAGATACAAAACTTACTGCTTCTCGAGCCTATTTAACATTCATCTAGTATGAAAACCATTTGTTTTTCCCTATATATATATTTACGAAGGTGGACTGAAAAGTTCATACAATGACGTCATATTTGGTGTTGATGTTTTTTTTTTATCAATGGTATCCAAGCACTGCAGAACCAATGGAAAAAGTGCGGAAGTGGAAAGTAGAGAGGTCACTATGTTGAAAAATAAACCTTATTTAGTCACTTTCCAGAAGAGTATCACTCTTAGTAAGTCCTCTTGATGGCATCCATTGTCAGCACAGAGCTGGTGTAAGTCTTTGCTGTTAGGCCAACACTGGTATTTGAGTTCGTCCTTACTTTACCAGCTGTGCCCCAAACGTCTTGTTCGTCTTACAAGGATGGTTTGTGAAATGGGAGGTAAGTGATCGTATAACTGCTGTTTTGTGGGGTGCTGCTTCAAGAAATTGTTCAAAACAACTTGCAGTATCCTTGGATAGTTAATACTTTGCTTTTTTCAAGAGTTTCCTTAGAGTCCAAGAGGTGCAACCATATAATGGTACTAACACGACTACTGCTTGGAACGATTCCTGTTTTATTTCATTAAAGTGATCAGATTTCCATATAATCGATAACCTGTCAGTAGCAGTCTACACCTTTCCTATTCGTGTGTTGACATCACATTCAGTAGATGAGATAATGCTACCGAGGTCTATAAACTAATCAACTAATTTCAGAGGATTGCTATTTTATAAGATGGCACTATCTTGATTAGAATTCATGAATTCTGTTTTACTGCCTGTTCCAGACTATACAGAAGAAATTCGGCTTGAGCAGGCGAATTTGCAAGAAACATTTGCGTCGTCTATCTACATTAGTAACTGCTTTTGCAGGATATTGTCTGTTTCTTGTCTTTTCTTTATTAGTGGGAAACCATTTTCTTATTAAATCTTTTGACATTCGTAGCACGCAATTTTGGCAGATTATAAACTTTACAGAGCTAATGTATCTCCTTGCAAGACTCCTGCAACAATGTCAAAGAAGTCGATGTCACCATCGGGTGTGCGAACCATTGCTTTGTGTTTTTGTAAAGCATCATTATGGTGGTAATAGTTTCTTTACAGTGACTAAATGCTAGAAGCATTTACTCCATCTTTCCTTTGTGTATGGAATAAAATTCATGGGAGAAATCTACAAACAAGAGTTGCCACAAGATATTTTGCACTTACTCCTTCGATGATTCGACGAATAGTCATAATCTGAGAAGTTGTGAATCGATTTTTCCCGAAACCATTCTGATTTTACCATTGAATTTTTTTCAATTCTAGGTCGGATGCGACTGCGGAGCAGAGCATTATAAACATAAGTAGCTATAGCAATAAGAATTATGCCTCTATAGTTCTTAAGGATTCCGAGGTCACCTTTCATCGGGAAGGGGAGGATGCAGCCTTTCAGCATAATAAAAGAAGTATATTATCAAATTTCCACTTGTATTCAGTACTTCAGGGGCTATTTCATTGGGACCTGTAGCTTTTCTGCTTTTAATTGTTTTTAGAACTGTGTCAACTTCAATTTATAAACACATAAATATGAGGTTTGAGGACGGTTGATACACCCCTTATTTTGGAACCTGTACACGTATTGATCTGTATAAGGGATCACATACTGCAATTCAACCATAATCCGTATCTTCAATCTTGAATAAATTGAAACACGATTTTATTTTCCATCGGTGTATATATTACTCAGAGCAGCCTATGGTTGGGGCCTAGAATACCCAGACACCATCCCCAGCAGGAAGTAAGAACTCCTCCCACACTAAAAAAGTCCACACACACACACACACACACACACACACACACACACACACACACACACACACACATATATATATATATATATATTCCGAGCGTGTATTTGTTTACATATGAAATACTTCCTCTGAATATTTTATTTTCATATTTACATACTATCGAATCTATTTCCATTTTTATCAAATATATCTATTGTCACAATGGTTAGAGACTTCACCAATGGTCGGGAAGACCGGGGTTTAATCCCTGGTCGAGTCATACCTAAAAATGGTACCTGATACCTCCTTGCTTACCACTCAGTATTATAAGGTACGGATCAAAATTAAGTGAAGGAATCCGTAGAAATGTGTACCGTCCTCCCCAAACACGTCTATTAAAAAGAGAGCCTTCATGTCGGCCAACTAATATATATATATATATATATACTTAGGAGATATATAAATCTAAGCATTTTTCATTTTTGTCAAGATTCTCAGCCCTAACTAAAGAATCATCATCATCATCATCATCAATGCACGTTGTCAACATGGATTCCTTTGACTCTTTCTTGCTATTCGTCCCTATCGTCCGTAGCTCTTGGTAAAATTTTTTCATTTTACTCGGATGGTTTTCTGAGATGGAACATAAGTGGCATTACAATTACTGTTTTGTAAAGTGCTGCGTCCAGGATTTTTCAAAACAGCACACAGTATCCTTGTATAGTTCCTATCGAGCTTTTTCTCCTGGCGTCTCGTTAAAGTCCAAGTGGTGCGACCATACAATATTACTGACACAGCAACAGCTTGAAAGAATTCTCGTTTTATTTTATCAGTGAGATCAGATTTCCAAAGGCTTCATATCCTGTTAATAGCTGTCTATGCTTTATCTATGCTTATATTGACATCACTTTCAGTAGATGAGATATCACTACTGTTGTAAATGAGCTATACGGCGATATGATTATTTAAATCTCCAGCGAGACAAACTAACTATGAAAGTTAAGTCGGAAAGTTTAATTATATAATAATTCTTCTTTTAGATGAATAATTCACAGTGTATGCGTATGCGTGTGCGTATGTGTGTTTAGAAGTACAGATGTGCATATATATGTGTGATTGTATGTGCAGATATACATATATGTATGTATACGTGTGTGCTAGTGAGAGTGGAAGTGCGAGTATGCCTCTGTGTGTGTATGGGTGTTTGTGTATGTACGCATCTGTGGCTGTGCAGGTGAGTATGTGTGTGTGTGTGTGTGTGTGTGTGTGTGTGTGCAAGTACATGTATGTATGTATACATGTGAGTATGTGCGTATGTATATATGTGTATTTGTGTTTGGAACTAGTGAATGAATTGATCTCAATATCAGATTATTTACTGTAATCTTGCTATATTACCCGTACGCTTAATCTTAAGTGGGAGTCATTGCGGTCCAGTGGCTAACGTCCCGGACTGTGGCATCACAATAAGCGGGTTCAAGCTTCAGTTGCCCTATTACTTTCATTCTTCCCCTCAGATTAAATAGTACGACTACTGTTTTTGTATATGGATGTCTTTAGCATTTAATATCCCACGAAGGTTGATATGCTATTAAATAAAAAAAGCAAAACTATCTTGAGTAAGTTGGGACACATTTTAAGAGTGCTACAAATTTATTTTAGATGTGTGTGTGTGTGTGTGTGTGCGAGTGCAGAAGTACAAAGGTGCATATGTATGAATGAGTGCATGTGCACGAATGTAGAGGTGGGTGCAATTCATTGGTATAGTAGAGCATGCATGTATGTATGTAAACGTGTGTATATGTGTGTATATGTATGTATGTGTACGTGTGTGCGTGTGTGCGCGAGCATATCTGTATTTGTGTGTGCTCGTACATGTGTACAAGTGTGTTTATGTGTCTATGTGTGTGTATGTGTATGCGTGCATATCTAAGTGTATGTATGTGTGTATGTGTGCACGCGCGTTTCTTTTAATCATTTCTTGAAAATCTCGACATACACTGTGTCTGTGTGTTCGCCCCATCGACGTCCTCTCCGGTGTGAGTTTTTTTCTTTTTCTTTTTCTTTCTCTTTCTCTTTTTCTTTTTCGTTATTTTTTATTTTCAATGAATGGAATTTTCTTTTTGGGTTCTGCGTGCGTATGCGCAGGCGAGTGTGTTTTGGTTTCCTTTGTTGGGAAGGTCTGGTTTCTCAATTTCAGGGACTCGTTGATCGCAACGTACATGAACCTTTAGGGATTGAATGTTCAGTGGTACCGGAAAGAAAAAAAAGAAAGAAAAAATAACAGGAGAACAACGATTTTTATTGCGGAAGAAATAGATAGATAGATATGGACAAAGAATATAGTAGTGACAGACAGATAGATAGATAGATAGATATGGACAAAGAATATTGTACAGACAGACAGACAGACAGATAGATAGATAGATAGATAGATAGATATTAAGGTATAAGCAGACTGAAAAAGATAGATATGAAGACAGATAGGTATGAACAGACTGAAGAGAATATATATATATATATATATATATATATATATAAGAGAGAGAGAGAGAGAGAGAGAGAGAGAGAGAGAGAGAGAGAGAGAGAGAGAGAGAGAAACAAACAAATGAACTGATTTATACATATATATATATATATATATATATATATATATATATATATATATATATAGCGTGAGTAAGATGCAGATCCGTGTTTTGGTATAAAACATATATCTAATTTGCAGTTTTTTTTGCTATCAAGATCAATAATTCTTACATGAGTTGTGTTCTTTTAAAATATTTCAAAGCAAACGAATTTTATAAAGTTTTCGAAAACAAATCAATCGCTTGCGGGTGCGTGAGCTTAATTTCATTTAAAATGTATTAAATCTATTTTAAATTGTCTTTCAATTTCTATTCGTTAGGGTTATTGACTTTTAAGAGGACGTATGGAATCCTGGTTATAGAAATTTACATGAATATGAACTTGGAACCGGTTGAACTGGGTGGCAAAGTACCAGTAGCAAAGAACGATCCCCGACTTGACTTATATAGGGTTAGTTAAATGAACTCTCTCCTTCTCCTAGATTGGTTACTTTATAGAGGCTGAAGAGCCCAGTCTACTTTACTATTTACCAATAGTCGAAGGTAAGTAAGTTGGTTACTGTAGTCGAGTACGACCAGAAGGCTCCCTTTTCAATAGCTACTACACCGAGGTGTAGTCGAAGGTAGAAGGAATAAATTCATACCTTTCGTACGAAGTAACACAAACAGCCACATCCATGATTTTGAACTTGGCGCGTTCATTATTTTATGATGAGAATCGTTACTTCAAGTGTAGTCGATGTAAATTTGTCTAATGAAATGATTGGTTCCACAATTTCAGTTTTATTATTGTACCCACCCATGCTCCCTGTTTGTTATCATGTAGATTATTCGGACTATTGTCTTTTTTTTTCTTGTTATATTCACATCGTTTTGCTTGATGTGTCTTCTTCGGGGGTTTCTTGTCAAACACAGAACTTTGAAGCGAACCCTTAATTTAATCCACAAAGGTAGATTGTTTTAATTCTCTTAACCATAACCAGATACAAGTTTTAAGCTATAATAATTATTCCTAGTTATTTATCTTTTGTCGGTATTGAACCTGCAACCTCAAGATGATTTCACTTGTACCCGGTTATGGTTAACGGAATCAAAACAATCTACTCCTGTGAATTAAATAAAAGGTTCGGATCGAAGTTCCGTGTAGCCACCCCAGTTTGACCTGAAACACCTGAAGAAGGCTGATGAACACATCGGCTGAAACCTTGTGAATATAAAAATAAGGATGAAGATTTTAGTCTGGATACTCTAAATGATAATAATTATAAATCTTCATCTAAGAAATTTAGACAAATATCTCCGTGTTTATGAATCGAAGTTCATCTCACAAGTTATTGAGAGTTTTATAGTCATTGGATTCCCTGCAGCCCTATACAAGATCAAGTAAACAATATGTTCGAGGGAATTAGAAACAAAACGACGTCAAGTAAGCTTGATTCAGAAGAGTTTGGCCTTTAAATATTCCGCTTGGCCAAGTGACAAACTTAGCTAAATTTAAGAGATACTTTTTCATCAAAGAGTGGTTTTATCTTGGTATTAATCAAAATAATTCTGATGTTATATCATTTCTTTTCTTGGTATCTCTCAGGGCAATGGGATAGTTTCTTGGCTGTGGCTATCTCCTCCCCAAGTAACATATGGCAGGTTGAATTGGTCAGATGGTAAAAGCAATATGGAAAATTTCCAAACTGACCTGCAACAGAAAATCGGTGACAGAAAGCAGAACGAAAAATTCTGCTTTCTTCAAAAAATAAATTTAAAAAAAAATTCTTGAAACCATTTAAATGTGCAAACAAATGATCATTATTAGATAAAATTTTTAGCTCTTGATGGGAATACTTGAATCTTTTTAACTGTATGCCAACAAACGAGCTCTAACTCGTTTAAATATAGTTACCTACAAACTATTCACATACAAATTATATATATATATATATCATCATCATCATCATATCGTGCTGGCAGCACGGATATCACTGACCCTCTCTCGCCACTCCTCCCTATCGTTCATCGCCCTAGGTAGGTCTTCAGGACAACAACCTGTATCCTCACATAGCTGCTGAATGTACGTTCGAGCTGGTCGTCCTGCTTTTGCGCGGCCATGTGTGGGGATCCATAAGAGTACATCTCTTATGAGTTCATCTCTGCTTCTCTAGCAGTGTACTGCATGTCTGATATATATATATATATATATATATATATATATATATATATATATATATATATACAGGATTTGGCATAAAACAACCCACAAGGACTTTTATGTCATAAAAACGACCAGCCAACGGACTAACTTGTTGGTTCTTTGGTATTAAATAAACCAGTGTAAAAGCATGTTATTGTATGCAGTGTATTATCCCGCGGTGTCATGTTTAATGCGAATCAGACGAAAAATGTCCCCATCCGGGAGTACAAGACAGATGTCATCTTATGTCATCCTGAACGTAAAGGAGAATGAGATTTTCGCGTCTTTTTCTTACATACTATTTACATAGTGGTCATTAGTAGAAATTCTTTGGAAGACAAAGAAGGTAATCCCACAGGTCCGTGGTTGAGACCAGATAAAAATAAAGATTTTAAACGTTGATTTTCAAAGCAGGCAGGTTGTTCATAATTAAACAATCAGTATAATCATCCAGTCATCTTACACTTGACATTAATGAAAGCCCACATTATTGTTTACCTCGTGCAATTAGTATGTAAGCATTCAGAGTGTCTTACTCAGTATTTCCTCTTAATGACATCTGTCAGATCAATGCAGTTTCATTGCAATGTCCATATTAACCTGTGACAGGTTGCATTGAGTTATATTGAACCAGCAAAATGGAATAATCCCTGGACTGATTCAACTGGGTAAGTTATTCAACAACACCGACTGGTTGGAAGGAGTTTTTCTTCTCCTAGGTTCTTTTGGTTACCGAGGTTACAATTCTAGGGCTGCACCATCTTGACTTTAACGAAACACTGGAAGAAAAAGCTAGAAGGAGAGCTACACAAGGATGCTGCATGTTGTTTTGAACAAATCCTGGAAGCAGTATCCCTCAAAATTGCAGCACTTGTCTCTTATTTCATAAACCAACTAAATAATATGAACAAGATGTAGAATATTGGTCAGCTCGCAACCAACATTTAAGTGTCCAAAAACCTTTCAGAATATGTAGGTGAATAGACAACTTTCATGTAAATGTGTTGGGCATGTCCATCCTAATAAAGTGGACTAATCCACATGCTGCACAGGCACTCTCCCATAAAAGAGGTGAACTTCGTTGGCTAGCTTTTCAATGAGGCAGCCATGTTACATTTGACTTCTACAGGTGAGTGGTGTTTTATTGTTGTTCTATACAAGACATACTGGACACTGCTGGAGAAGCAGCGGTGAACTCATAAGCAACGTTCTCTTGTGGGCTCCTTCATATAGACATTCCAAAGTTGACTGACTAGAGAAGATCTATATTCATCAGGTCTGTGCGGACACTGCATGCCGTCTGAAAGGCCTGCCAGGAGCGATGGGCGATAAAGACTGAGAGAGAGAGAGAGAGAGAGAGAGAGAGAGAGAGAGAGAGAGAGAGAAAATCAAAGGAATCCATGCGAACAGAATGACTTGGGTATGATGATCATGGCAATGATATATATATATATATAATAAATATCAAAATTCCTGTTCAAAGAGACTCTCACTAGCCTCAAACCCAACCTGGTTTCATAACAAAGTAATGAGAAATTTTGCCGTTATTGTTACATGAGACACTTCAAGAGAAAACTTCTCGTGTAACTTAGTGTGATCGTAATGATTCCGACCATCGTCGGCACATTGGATGGCGGATGTGGCGATATTTGCAGAGGTATAATGTACCGGTCAGAAGTCATTAATAAAATAATCTAGTTATCGCTTCAGGAGTAAAGTCTTATTAATATGTAAAACTTGGGGCGTACTTTGCATTTGTTACTAACTTTATAATGGAGTATTTAAGCGACGATGATGAAGCTGTTCTGTTGTGAGTGGTCAGTGAGTGAATATTTATTTGAAGAAATATAAACAAAGCTTCGTAAACCGAAGTTAAGCAGCGATGTACCTGCTTACAACTTTTAGTTTCTTTGTTTAATGGCATGTCATTCTTTGAGGGTTATTTGATGTCAAAGCCAGCATTGAAGAAAGACCATAGTGGTACTATTTAACTCATAGCTAGTGGAAGGATAAGGAAGTTCATGCCTTTCTTAAGGGTATTAGTCTTAAAGGGAATGTAATTGCACGACTGGAGTTCGAATTCGTTTACAACGATGTCGCAGATTAGCAAATTAGCCAACTATACCACAGGGACTGGTTGTGGAGAGTACAACTTAAATGAGTGACCACTTAGAAATAGCAAGTATCATAAGCAACCCTAGGGCTGTGTGCCAGACTAAACAATTCTTAATACATTTTAAGTCACCCTGAAAGTATTGACTCACATCAGTTAAGCAACAACGTGAAAAACGCGAGGGCATTTGTTGATTAGCCAGAGGCTGTCACGTGGGTTACGAGAGATACATATTTTAGTAGAGTTGGAGCCGAGACTCGTAAGTGTAAAGTCGAGTTGTTTAGGAGTTGAGTGAAACCGACCTTGCATTGAAAGAAGAGGGGCAACGATTAATAAATGAAAGGGTTTCTCATTTTCTCCATCGCTTAAGTACAATCTTATCAGCAACACACACACACACACACACACACGCATGCACACACATTTGCATACGGGCATGCACACACACACACACATATGAATACAGATAAACACACGCGCGCGCACATACACACACAAACACATACAGACACGCAAACATTCATATGCATACACACACACAGATACACATGCATATACACACACACACACACACACACACACTTACACGCACACGCATCTTCATAAGATGATTATTGTGACTTACGCTAAAAGCAATAGTTCCTACTAAATTCACCAAAGTTCAGCAACGATGAGCCTCCTCAGAACTTGGATGAGTGACGTAGCAACGTGAAGCATGTGTCCAAAAGCAAACCAAGGTAAATTCTATAAAGGCTTGTAAATTTGGATGTCAGTATTTGTCATCGACACCTATCATGAGCAGATTGTGACACAAGGTTAATTTTCAAGCAGAGTAAAGCTGGTTTTAGTCAGTTTTCCTTCTTCTAAACCAGTTGCCTTACCAAACCCAAAAGAAGCTTGTTTGTCCTACTATTTACCCATCGCTTGTGGGTGGGAGATAATAAAGAGATTTGTGCCTTTCCTCACGGAAACGCAGCTTTGTCCAGGATTTGAACAAATGTCGACGACTCCATTTCCTATGACGATAACCGTTATGTTAAGCGCACCTCCCTATTTATCCGACCCTTCTGCCACGAGGAGGAGGTAACACAAAGTCATTTTTTAAGGGTTGTAAAGTTGGTTTAAAATTAAAGTTTATCTTCTTCTAGATTGGTTGTCATATCAAGGCTAAAGAACCCAGTCTGTCTTACTATTGATCTATAACTGGAATAGGAAACAGATGTATTTATACCTTTCCTAAGAGCATCAACGCGAAGTGAAATGCAACTGCCACATCCAAGATTTGAACTTGGGGTGCCGATTCCATTTGATTGCGACGATAACCGTAACGCTAAGCGCGTACCCGGATGGTCGAGCATATGTTAAAATTAAATGCAGAAGTGCCTGTTCCTGTTTGTGTGTATCATTCTGTCTTTATAGTTGGGGTTAAGGTGACATTTTTCTCTCCGTGATTATCTCCACCCACCAAATACTCCACGTATTCATTTATAGTGTGTATGACCCATTAATCTCCAGGACTATTTAAAAAAATCACAAATTCTAAAGGTTTTAGTCCATCAGTTGAAAAATGTAATTCAAAACAAAGAAAACTTTCATATGTACCAAAAAAGCTTAAAATGTGAATATGAAATCGCATTTGTATAGATAAATAAATATTACACTAACTCACCCTGTCGGCTGGAGCTGTAGAATATACCGACTGCATTTCTGCAGTGGGGTAAGATTCCTTGCCAAACACTGTCTTGTTTATGACATTAAACTGCATCTGATGGTGAGACTCTTATCATGGAGCTTCACAGAATGTAGGTGTATCCCTTCATTAGTGCTACTCTGACTCGGAGTGGTTGTACCTGTTAGGGTCCCATCAGTAGGTCAAATAGAACTGTTTGATCATTTACTAAGGATTATCATAAGTGATTTGAAACCATAAAATTGTGTGCGAATTAGTTTTATTGGCCTAGTGGGTAGAGTGTTCGTTAATGGTCCGGGAGACCTGGGTTCAATCCCAGGTCGAGTCATACCAAAGACTTTAAAAATGGTACTTCATACCTCCTTGCTTAACACTCAGCAATATAAGGTACGTATCGAGGGTAAAGTGGTGCAATCCAGGGAAAGGAGTAGCGCCCTTCTCTACAACTCGGTGTAGTAGCTATTGAAAAGGGAGCCTTCGGGTCGCCCTCGACTATGGTCGCCAACTTTATTTTACTACTAATGTTAAATAACAATACTTGAAACTATTTAACAATATACAAACAAATGATTAATACTCAGTAGAATTATTCGCGTTTGATGAGTAAAGTTGAAGCCATTTAATAGTGTGTATAACAAATGAGCTCTAACAACTCGTTTAAAAATAAAGTTACCTAAAAACTCTTCGCTTCCAAATTTATATATATATATATATATATATATATATATATATAAAAGGACTTGGCATCAAATTGCTATCAAGGGTTAATATACCATAAAACACCAACCAACCAACCAACCAACCAACCAACCAACCAACCAATTTCTTTATAAAAAGTAAAATTTCATTTACTGGAATATTATACAACCAAAATGGATATTATTAGGTATTATTTACAACCAAAATCTATGATATTAAAACTCTGTAATCAAAGATATATATATATATATATATATATATATATATACATATATATTATGAGAGTGTTGGTCGTCAGTAAATCACTATGTGGTTATTTGTCGAACCAAGTGCAATATAATATGGAGAGTGCTCAATATCTATGATAGAGCTATTATAATAATAATGATAATAAATAAATATATATTATATATATATTTAATTCATTTGAAAACATTTTTCTGCAAGCTAAGATTTCATGAAGTTTATAACAACATTCGTCAGGCATTTTTGCCGTATTTTCGATTTTGTCTGTATTTTTGTCACATTTTCGATTTTCAATTTCATTCCCTCTTTTTAACTGCCTGACGAATGTTATTATAAACTTCAAGAAACCCTAGGTTGCAGAAAAATATTTTCCATGAATTAAATATATATATAATATATATTTATTTATTATCATTATTATATATATATATATATATATATATATGTCAATCCAGAAGCAAGTAAAGTTCTGTATTTACTGATGAGGCACGATTTCTGGAGATCTTGTTTATGTGAAATACTTCTTCATTGTTATTACTCCAAGATTCACACTGATTCGGTGTGGTGATTCCCGTGAGGGTTTAATTTAAGGGTCAAATAGATCTGTTTGTAAATTATTTGTCAGGAATAATTAAGATCATAAAAACCTGAAACATAGAAACAACAACACAAAAATGGTAAATATGAACGTACAATAAATGCGATTACCTAACCTCTTGGCATAAAATAATCAATTAATCAATTTGTTTTTGTGATCAGCACATGTTACAAATGCAGGCACAGTAGCCATTTGTCAAACTTAGTCGGGAACAAGGCCAGAAGTAATGGACACCCACTGTAAATCGAACTTACAAATAATGGTTTGTTTTCCTGGTTCGTTAACCATTACAGCAAACGAGGTCTCCACATTGTCCCAGGTTTATTTAGAACTTTGTTATTTTCCTGATGGGATAGTAATAAAAAAAAAACTGAATACAAGCGTCATGGGAGGTACAAGTGATGTTGCCGTAAGAAATGAACCCAGCGAGCCAAGTTCAAATCCTGTTTACTTTTCACTTCGCGTCCTTAAATCTATCTCTTCTTTCCCAGCAATGGATAAATAGTAGGGCAGACCGAATTCTTTAGCTTTGATAAAGCAACCAGTCTACGAGAAGGAAAACTCTGCCTTCAACCCAGCTGTATTCTGCTTAAAAAATTGACCCTGTGTCACATCGTGCTCGGGTAAATGCATAAAACTATCATTGATTCAAATTCATCGTGAATTCTGTAACTTTTTCCGTGACTCATTTCTATTAATTTTTCCTGTGACTTTTTCTGTGACCTGTGAATATTTTTCTTTACATTTTCCTGTAACTCTTTTCCTGCTTATAACCCGGTGCAGGTCTGTTAACCTTGAGAATCTGCATTCAACAGACTTTGTTTTTAGCTGGAATTGAACACTGAACAGTTGTGTCAGATATTTCCTGAATTATATTTGTGCTGAAACAACATTTAATATATATATATAAATATATAAACGTGCGTGCTTGTGTGTGTGTGTGTCTGTGTGTGTGTGTGTGTGTGTGTGCATGCATGTGTGTGTGTGCTTTCTTTAAAAAAAACAAAAACCAAGCAGACAGCTCATCATGATCCATGCAAGCAACAGCTGTGGGGCTGGTATCAGAGTAACATAGCCCAAATAAATTATGCAATCAATCGTCGGGCACTCATTTCGCGCATCCATTTACAGCGTGTTTTACGGAGGACATCGGTAGCATTTTTCTATCATTAAATTCAAAGTTTTTGCTTTGGGAATAAAAAAAATTCATGTGAAAATTTTGGGGGTGCCACGAAAATATGGAATAACTCAATGTTGAGAAAATATAGAATTCATTATTGTTATTATTTTTATTTGTTTGTTTGTTATACCTCCTAGGGCATTTCCCCTTCTTACTATCTTCTCACATCAAATTTTCAAGCAAAGTAGTTAATCCTAAATTCTCCAATCTCTTTCTTGACAATCTCATTGACCCCCTTCCCCCGAAAAAAATTACAATGAATACTTGTTTGCCAATCTTCAAAGTTCTATAAAAGCCTTAATTCTTTCATGTATGGATTTCGCTAATTTCAAGGAATATTTTTTATCAACCCTTTCGAATAGCAGTTAATAGATTTTTATCATTAAGGGTTTTCGGACTATTGTCTTTATCTTTATTGTTATTTCCACAACGTTTCGGTCGATATGTCCTCCGGCCTTCTTCAGGTGTTTGTCGAACTCGGGAACCTACAAGGAACTTCGAACTACGTCCTTTATTGAATCCACGAGGGTCATCTGTTCTGATTCTGTTAGCCATAACCAGGTACAAGTGTTAAGTATTCCTGTATTGTTACTCGCCTGCAGTCAGGATTGAACCTGCAACCTTCAGATGATTGTCTCCTTAGAAGCTTAGGGAACCAACACCTATAACCGTTACGCTATGTGTCCTGCGGGACACATTAATAGATTTTCTTTGGTAGATGGAATATTCACATAGATCATTCTCAATTGGATTTAGATCCGGAACGATCATTAGCCATGTCATTGATTTTAAATGCCTTTCCTGAAGAAAAGTTTTAATCTTTTTTTTTCTGTAACAGTTCTTTTGTTGGAGCTATGTCTCTTTTGAATTAGGTATGCCCAACCAAGAACTGTCTTTTAACTGTAGACCGATTTGCATATCAAATCTACTGCTGGTATTTGTTTTCGGGAAATAAATTACAAGAACATTCTATAATATTTCCTCAACATTCGGTTTAATCCATAATATTTTTTCTTCATGGCTTGGAAAAATTATAACATTAATTTAACTAATTTACTCTATTTGTCTGAATTCATGAGATGAAGCTTGATAATTAATATTATCAAGAGCATTCAGACTATCAATTGATTAATTATTCTAAAAAAATGATTGCTATATGAGCAAAAGTAAAAAAAACAAAAAAAAACATGAATAATAATAATATAACATCGTGATAAAAGAAATTTGGTGTATAAGTTCCTAAAATTCACTCAGATTTGTCCAGCAGGACCCGCGATGTAACGGACATAGGCGTTCGGTTTATACAGTTCAGAGTAAAATCATTGGGAAGTTACGAGTTCAATCCTGACTACAGGCAAAAATAGTAAGGAATACTTAACCATTGCATTTTCTTATGGTTAACGAAATTAGAACAATCTACTCTAGTGAATTTAATTAAGGGTTCTGTAAAGGTCCCCGAACAGCAGAAGAAGCCTAAGGACCATATCGGTTGAAAAGTTATGAGAATTATAATATATATGATGACAATATTTTGAATACTCAAAATAGTATAATTTAACTAATATTTTATGAAGCCAGAATTTTCAGCGAGTAAAAAAATGTTACGCGTCATATCTGTTGTTAGTTCCTTCACTGCAAAAAAAAAACAAGTGTGCTAATTCAATAATTTTTGCTAGGGGTAGTAGGTATTTAATATTAATGAAGCATTGTCAAGAAATATTAATTCCTAATTAGTATTTCTTTAATCTTAGCTGACACCGTCTTTTAAAAAATTGAAGTGGTTTACATTTTCCCCATTGATACAATGTCCAGTTTCGATTCTTGTGAGTCCTCTTAAGACGACGGTGAGCATTTGTCAGCATGACTAGTCTACGAATATGTAGAAACATTCCCAATAAGGATCTGTGTATTGTGTGTTATGACTCAATCATGTTTTTACTTTCATCAAAGCTTTGTATAATTTGTGTCACGGTATCTTTTCTGTTGGTTTGTACTTGGTGGGAAAGCTGCGTTTATTTCTCGCATCAATAAATTAGTTTAGAGCTTTTTGGTAGTTGGTGATGTTTTCTCTCCTTGGACCACTGCTAATTGGAAATCCCCTCAACTAAACGTGTGCACTCTACAAGCCTCACCGTTCTGGAAATATTCTGACTGTCAAAGTCACTTAATTTTTTTCTTGTCATAACTGTGGCATTCGACACATCAGAATGAAGTCCTTAAGGCCAGCTCACTAGGTTACATATATCTGGCCACAACATGCCTAGTTGCGACGACACAGTAGCGGTCATTTACACCACATAAGGTTTGGAGGGATCGCTGTATATTTGTAAGTTGCGATCAAAAAGTTCAGGGAATTTGAATAGAAAAACGAAACTCAATCTCAATCGGCTAACACACTTCCATCGGTTTTGCAGTTCTTGAATCCAATTGTTAAAAATATCAAAAGCAAATATGATGTCATGATATAATTTTTTTCAGCACACCCTCGTATATATATGTACCTAGCAATAGAGAGGCTTCACATGACTTACTCGAAGCACCATAAGATAATTATAAGCAAGGTAATACAAGATACACGTAATTTCTCGAAAACCCTCATATTTACACACATCACAACCCTTTTACTTACATTTTTGGGGTGTGGGAGATGACGATATCAAATGCAATTATACTTAGATCACTTAAATTGTTTGCAGCTGTCTTCTCTCTCTCTCTCTCTATATATATATATATATATATATATATGTGTAGTTCTACCTTGGCTTTCAGCAGCCCAGTTTGCTGAGGCTATAGAATACGCCGACTGTATCTCTGCAGAGGGCTAAGATCCTACCTACAACGAGTACACTGGATGTGATACTAAACCATTTGATGGTGAGGCTCCAGTCCTGGAGCTTTGGGGAATGTAGAATACCCCTTCATTGACATTACTCGCAGGTCGACTCTGACCCGGAGTGGCAGTAGCTATTAGCGTCTAGTCTATGGGTCAAATTGGATTGTTTAATTATTTACTAGACATGAAAATATTTTATGCTGAATAGAATTACGAGTGTTAAATAGTAATATTGAAACCATTTAACTGCGCAAACAAATGAACTCTTGCTCGTTTAAGAATAATGTTACCAACAAAATATTCATTTACAAAATCATATATATTTAATATGTATGTATAAACAGGATTTAACATTAAATAGCCAATAAGGGTTGGTATGCCGTAAAACACAACCAACCATCGTAACTTTTAGAGTCTCGTCGCCATTTTGAAACTCTAATGAAGCTCGCACAGAGGGAAACCTTATGATAAATATGTAAACACTCTATGCAGTTAGTTTTTACCTCTTATTCCTTTCCTATATATATATATATATATATATATATATATATCGTCATCAAATCGGACTGGTAGCGCAGAATTCACTGATCCTCTCTTGCCACCCGTCTCTATCGTTCATTGCTCTTAGCAGGTCCTCTAGACTGTATCTAGTGTCCATACAGAGCTGATGTATGTAAGTACTTGCTGGTCAACCAATACTGGTGCGTCCATATGTAGGAGTCCATAAAAGAACGTCGCTGATGAGTTCGTCCTTACTTCGCCAGCAGTGCCCCGCTTATTTTGTCTGTCTAACTTGGACGAGTTGTGAGATGGGTGGTAAGTGGCTGTACAACTGCTATTTTGTGGGGTGTTTCTACGAGAATTTGTTCAAAACAACACGTAGCATTCTTGAGTTGTTCCCATCTAGTTTTTTTCTTCATGCACAGAGTAATATGAAGATCTGATCAGTAGTTGGCTTTTTGTCACAGTTTATCTGACGAGACGTGACCGAAAAATAGGTCCCTTTTAGAATTTGTTATACGCGCTATTTAAAGCTATTTAGGCTATTCTAATATATATATATATATATAAGTTCAAAATGTTTATTTTAATATGAATATATAAGTTGAAGATATTTATTTTAATATGTATGTATAAGTTGAAGATGTGAACCACAAGATTGCTTACACCTGTGATTTATTTATAGTGGTGAAGGCCGGTGCAGGACCGGCTACACGTTCTGCATGTGCAACTGGATGCACAGATTCTTGGGACAACACTTCTTAGGTTTTGAATTTAAAATTATTCCTTCTCCTGGACAGGTTGCCCTGATAATTATTTTACTCTGACGAAAGAAAAGATGGTTTCATGAACTAAGTGAAGTACAAAAAAACTCATCCAGGATTTGAACTCTTTTCACCGAATCCATTTCTATCTTACAATAACCATTATTCCTTATATATATATATATATATATATATATATATATATATATATATATATAGAGAGAGAGAGAGAGAGTGTGTGTGTGTGTGTGTGTGTGTGTTCGAGGTGATTATCATCGTAAGAAATAGACACGGCGACCCGAGTTCAATTCCTGGACGAGACTGTTGCCATTTCACATAACGCTTAGGAAAGGTCTGAATCGAACTATTCCCTCCCCAGCTATGGGTAAATAGTGGGGCAGACTGTGATATTTAAATCCTTGATATGGCAACCAGTCGAGGATATAAAGAACTCTGAATTTAAACTTGTAAAACTCTGCTCAATATTGACCTTGTGTCACATCCTGCTCATGGTAAAAGGTTTGGTAGATATATTTATTAGAATTGAAATATTTACTAATTCTTCAAAGACTATTAGGAACTTAATTAATAACAAAAAAAAACAAAAAAAAACAAAACAACAACCATGTGGTTGAAACTTGTTGTAATCTTAAAAAATGAATCAATGAACAAATGAGGCATTTGAAAAAATAGAACTATAACTAACTGTTTAGTAAGACACAATTTAGAAACTAATCACAAATTTAATTTCAAAATTTCTAAAATTTTAGTTAATATACATAATAAAAACGCCGGAAAATTGTTGAATCTAATATCATTTGAGACGAAAACACTATCAGAGATCCGGCCTTTTCAAATTGTCTCTTTATTTGGTCAGTTTGGTGCCGAAAGGTTACAAAATCACTCATCTAAATTAATTTGACTTCATCTTTTATATATGTTTAAATAGATAAACAAATCGTTCAAACAGACTAATAGAGATTAAAAAAGTAGAATGACATTTATAAAGACGGATTGATGTATTATGAAAAATTGGTAGATAGGAACAAAATAATGTAAATATAAACATAGACCGATATGGGGTTTTTAAAATAAAAATATAAGAAGAAAAGAAATACTTCACGATTTTAAAATAAATTTTGTAACTCTAATTAAATTACATAAATTTGAAAAAGAACGCCACGAACGGAAATAGAATGTTTAAAACTTTCTCATCTTTTCGTTTCATTTTAAAAATTCATATTCTCTGGTAAAGGTCTAAAAACCAAAACATTTAAAGTTGGCAAATATTTCAAACTATACCTATAATCGTGCTCTAGTATATTTTCACAAACACACACACACACACACACACACACACACACACACACACACACACACACACACACACACACACACACACACACACTCATATATATATATATATATATATATATATTCTGGAGTCAAGCAATCTGCGAAATAAAAGATCAGAATTGGTCGCTATATGTCGCCATGAAGGTGAATATTTAGTTTATAATTTGGTGCCAGATTGAGTGACGTGACTTAGTAAGTTAGCCTCGTAATAGTCACGTGAATTAAATATTGCATTGTGAACAGATATTTAATTCAATTTAGATTTGTCGATAGGAATTCATCTGAACATCGGCTGCATTTTTTAAACTCGATAAAATAAAGTGAGTGCTCTATGTATAAAACACCGAGCAATATCACAATACTTCAAAGTATAGAATAAAACAGGGTTAAAACTGGTAGTTTCACGTGGCTGATCTTCGGTTGAGCCTGCATCGATATGTCTGAAGTCCACTGAATTCAGTAAACTTCAGACGTGTTGATAACGGTGTGAAACAAAGACCTTTAAGTTTTAACCTCGTTTTACTTTATTGTTGAAATCGTACACGTATGTGTGTCGATACAGAATAACCCGAGGATCCGTCACGTGAAACTCAGAGTCGTGGATTCTTTATCCTTTTTAATTATATATATATTTAATATATATATGTATACGTGTGTGTATGTGTGTATGTTCAAATATATGTATATACATAAGTGTTAATAGAAATACCTTAAAATTTCTCTATATATACTACCTATATTCAATCCCTTGTATATGTGTGTATATGTGTATATTGTGGGTAATTTATTTTTCTTTTTTTATAATACATATTTATGCATCTTTATCTTAAAGTTTATATGTATGTATGAATGTATGTATGTATGTAACTATGTAGGGTTGTGTATATGTGTGTGTTGTGTGGAAATTACGTATAATTACAAATATATATTTGCATATCTCCAGCAACAAATATATACTTGCACGTGCGTGTGCGTGTGTGAGTATTGAAGGGAATTTACGTATCTTAAATCTACAGATATATATATTTACGCATATCTATCTACAAATATATCTGTCTGTGCGTATATGCATTTGTAGGGAAATTACGTCTCTTTACAAATATATATTTACGTATCGCAAGCTACAAATATATATCTATGTGGGCATGTGTATTTATGTGTGTATGTGTGTATTGTGGGAAATTTACATAAATTTATCAACAGCATATAATCTGTGTGGATGTGTATGTGTGTATATGTGTGTGGGTATCGTATTTTCGTATTTTTATGTACAAATATATATTTACATCTCTCTCTTTGTCTCTCACTCTCTCTTTCTATCAATATGTATATATTTGTGTGTGTTTGTGTGTGTGTGTGTGTGTGTGTATGTGTGTATATGTATGCATGCTATATCTATGTAACTTTATCTAGAAATATATATTTACGTATCTCTATCTATTCATAAATATATATATGTGTGTGTGTGTGTATGCGCGTGTGTGTATGCGCATGTGTGTATGTGTGTATGTGTGTGTGTACGCGTGTGTATATATGCGTTTATGTATTGTAGGCAATTACGTATCTCTATCTAAAATATATAATCTGCATGTGTGTGAGTGTGAGTGTGTGTGCGTCTATTGTATTTACCTATCTTTATCTACAAATATATATCTGCGTGTGTGCATGTGTGTATGTATATGCATGTATGTATGCATGTGTGCATTGAGGAGAATTTACATATCTGTATCTTCAAATATATAATCTGTGTATGTGTGTGTGTATTGTATTATGTATCTTTACAAATATATATCGGTATACGTACGTGTATACGTATGTATGTGTGTGATTGTGTGTGTGTGTGTATGTTTTGTAAGGATTTTACGTATCTTTATCTAGAAACATATCTTAATATCATATACATCGAATGACATTGGCGTACAAAGACGCAGCAGCATGCACACCCTTGCACCATTGTGCACATGCGCACGCATCGTTAATAAAAGCCTTTATGCGCATGCAAAACCGCCCGTTGTGAACAAAAGCTGACGCATGCGTAGTCGTACATTTGTCCCTGTATTAGACGTTATTGATTTGTTCTAAAAGCGGGAAAGAAAAGACAAGACGAACGAAAGAGGGGGAAAAAATTGGGAGAAACGAAAAGAAGAAAAACAGAAAACAGAAAACTCGAAATGGCGAGATAAAAAGGAGGAACGGCTTAAGGAAACGAAATTCTAGCTGGAACGAACGCCCACCTATCTTTTAATAGACATTTTTTCCTTATGTCCACGAATAGTTGAGCTTGCGTGCACACACACACACACACACACACACACACACACACACACACACACACACACACACACACACACACACACACACACATGCATTTATTTATTTATTTACTCGTGTGTAGCCATTGACATAAAGTACTAAATGACCCAGCAAGAAATCTGAAAAAACAAAACAAAAAACAAACACTAAATCAAACAAAAAACAAAAAAAAAAAACAAAAAAAAAACAAAAAACAAAGTAGTTGTCAAAAAGCAAGAACCTTTCAATATCTCCGTAAAAACATGAAAAAGATTAAAAAACATGAAATAAAGCTTTTTCATTGAGTGTCCCGTCGCCAGTCATCTTAGTCATGTCTCATTTCTAACTGACTACTATGATCGTGATCGTGATCATGATCATCATCCGTCTTGACTTTCAAGCCACCATATCGGCCACCGCTTTTGGAAAGTTCTCTAGAAAGCATCTTGGTAAGTTCTCAAACTGCATCCAGTGTCCGAACAATGCCAAAGACATGACAATACTGTGAGAGAATAAGAAAGACGTTAAAAATTATTTTCATTTTTCATCTTATTTTGTCTAATCTCTTTCTTTTTTCTCTTTTGTCTTTCTCTCTCTCTTTGTTTTTTCCCTCCTCTCTCTAGGAGAGAGAGAGAGAGAGAGAGAAAGAGGAGAGAGAGAGAGAGAGAGAGAAAGAGAGAGAGAGAAAGAGAGAGAAGAGTGAAAGTTATATATACATATATATATAGTGAGAGATAAAGTGAGAGAGAGACAATTAGAATGAGAAGGGAAAGGGAGACAAAGAAAGAGAAAAGCAAAAAGAGGGATGAAGAAAGAAAGAAAGAGAGAGAGAGAGAGAAAGAGAGAGAGAGAGAAATAAAGACTGAGAGAAAGAGGAAAGACAGACAAAGAGATAGATAGATAGATAGATAGATAGAGAGAGAGAGAGAGAGAGAGAGAAAGAGAGAGTGACAGACAGACAGACGGAAAAAACAACGACATAGGTAGAAATTAAGTAGTGCAGTCTACCAAGTTATTCGTAAAAAGAATCACTGATATATTCAAAGTTTGCCTTAAAACAGTTTTCCGTAACTTTTCATGAAACTTTTGTTACGATCATCAGTCTTTGTGATTGTTATAATAGTTTCATAAAACTTTAAGGAGCGTCAAACAGTTTTTAGATAAAAGTTTTTCATTAATTATAAACGCTATAATCATATTTAAAATTTATTTCATTTTTTAAATAATTTTTCTCAATTTAAGAGATGCTTTAGTGACGAAAGGAAAATTTAGAATTTAAAACAGCTGTACCCCGCTTAAAAATGGAATTTTTGTGGCATCTTACATATGCACAAACAAGAATCTGTCCAAGAAAATGTGACCCATAATATTCTTTTAGACTTTGAGATGCAAACAGATCACCAAATTTCGGCTAGAAGACAACATCTGTTGTTAATTAAGAAGAAAAGAACTTGTCATCATGTGGATTTTGTCGTTCCAGCGGACTACTAAATTAAAATAAAAGAAAGCAAAAAGATAGACAAATACCTGACTCTTGACAGAGAGATGAAAAAGACGAGGAACATGAAGGTGACGCTCATACCACTTGTAGTTGGGGCACTTGGAACAGTCTCCAAAGGCCTGGAAAAAAATTTGGAGAAAGTGGAGATCAGTGGAAGAATAGAGACTATTCAGACCATAGCACTTGTTAAAAGCAGCAAGTGCTTTCTAAATTTTTAACTTGATCCACCCCTTGTAAGCAAATTCAATTTCCATTCGCCTCTCCCCTTTCCAAATTAATTGAATATTAGCAACATTTTCCTTCGTCTCACTGAATGCCGTGATGGGAGGAGTTAATTGTTTATATGTTTTCGGGTTCAAGATTATTTGGTTTGTGGGTAATTTAATGGCAAATACAGTATATATATATATATATATATATATATATATATATATATATATATATATATAGGGATCATTAAATAAGTTTCAAGGCATTTTTCGTATGGGCACTTTTATTGATAGTACACACATGAAACTCTAGTCCCCTTGATAGAGGTTGTGGACTAGTGCATTGTCCTGGGGGAAATGCTACTGACCCGATTTGAAGAGTGCTGGCCTCTTCCGACCGAATCTCTTCCTGAACTCCCTTAAAACCTCAACATAGTATCCCTCACCTTAACCCTAACCCTTTGGCCAATCAACTCTGGTGTATTGACTTCCTTACTCCTCCCACACTTCTCATCATCCCTCACAGACTCTATGCCTTCCTTGAATCTCTTTTGCCACTCAAAAACTGATGCTTGATTCATGCAAGATGGTTGAAAAGCAGTCTGAAGTATTCCATACGTTTCTGTGGCATTTTTTCCAAGTTTAAAACAGCATTTTATTGCATATCGTTCTTCTAAAGTCCAGATTGCATTTTTGAAATTCACCAACTGTGACAACCAGGCTTTAGTAGGGTGTATTCCAATTGCTTCTGTAGTTGTTCATTTGAAGCTGGAATCATAAAAATTGGTCACTCATCTCATAAGATGTATAGCAATAACATAGTGAATTTTCAAGAGTCCATGACAATTCTAAAAGGCTGTACAAAAAAGTCTGGAAACTTATTAAATGCACCACACACACACACACACACACACACACATATATATATATATATATGTATTAAGTGATTAAATAAATCAAATCCGACAGTATGAAGAAAGGTAGAAAAAACAAAATAATCCAAATTTGATGAATTTATGAAAGTCGACGTTAAATGTTTTGGTTATAATAACCTTCTTTAGGACATTAAATTCATGAAAAGTGTTGTTAAAATGGCGATGGATGTATACAATTTCTTTTCTCCTAATATTTCATCTAATATCCATCGCTATTTTAACAACACTTTTCATAAATTTAATGTCCTGAAGAAGGTTATTATAAGCGAAAGGTTCAACGTCGACTTTCATAATGAATTCATCAAATTTTGATTATTTTATTTTTTCTACTTTTATTTTTTTCCATATATATATATATATATATATATATATATATATATATATATATATATATATATATATATATATATATCCAAAGAATATGAGTTGGGAATGAGTCTATTTAAGAATGTATGAGAGGATTCTTATAAATTTTCAGGAGGGCTTAATGTATGCTAATTAATATATAAAATATATAGTTAAAATTGCCATATAATTGAAAAACTTAACAAACCGTTATTTGGCAATAAATTTATTTCAGCTGGCAACTCAATAAGAGGAACAGCTTCTTCCGATAGCCATCACACAATGGAGAGAAAAAAAACTTTATACTTTTCAAAGGGGTCTCACTTCTTTAAAAAAAAGTGTTTGTAGAGGTGGTGGTGGGGGGACAAAAACATTGGCAAGAAGTTAGTATCAAAAATGGATGTAATGTCATTGTCTACTATCATGTAGCCTTATGTATCTAAACGTTTTATAATACTCACAAAACTCTTAGCAAGTAAAATCTTGTTAATAGATTCACCTATTTTATTTTAAGAAAAAATCTCTATGTATTAAGGAAAACGAGGCGAAAAACATCATTACTAATATGATATTAGTAATCATCTTGTTTAGTTTAAAGATTGACATGACCAGTAGATTAATCAGATCAAGCCTCTCCGACTGCTTGTCTAGCCCAATAATGGCTAAAGTTGATGGTCGCAGGTCATATGACCACTTTAGCTGTCGGTTCACCAGAATCCCGTTCTCAAGCATTACAGGTCACCACCAACGGCCAAGTGGTGCAGTCGGTATATTCTACAGCCCCATCCAACAGGGTGGCGATTTCAAGATTAAAATTTTGATAAAATTCCGTAAAGTTATAAATAAATGGAATATTGAATTATAGATTTACATCCATATTAACAAATACCTGAAACTGATTTAAAAAGTGAATATCCGAATATCTTCGGTCATATCGTGATTTTTTTGTTATTAATATTTACTTTCGTGAAAATATAATTATATTCGTCGTTAACGACAAAAAAGAAAAAAAAAATCCGGATTTTTTTCGATCAGAGCTAGATTGTTTATTTAAATGACCCGTATGTTTTGAACGGGTTATATGTGAACGATATGTCATTAGTGTAGCACAGTCGTCTGGTGGCAGGTGTAGAATACACCGATTGTATTTCTGCAGAGGAATAATACTCCCGCCAAAGAGTGTTCAGAATATGACACTAAAAAAAAACTGATGGTGTGGCTTCAGTAATGTTGGAGCTTTGGGAAATGCAGCTTACCTCTTCATTGCTATCGCTCCCAGGTCCACTCTGGCCTGGAGTGATAGCAACTAAAAGAGTCCTATCTATGTGTCAAATAGAACTGTTTAATTTTTAAACTGGGTACAAATAAATGACTTATGCTAAATTGAATTGTTTGAAATAAAACTATTTGATAATTTAACAGTGTGTATCTACAAAACATGTTTACAAATCATATATGTAATATATATGAAAAACAGGATTTGGCATTAAATAACCAACAATGGTTGATATGCTATAAAACAAAACAAAACAAAACATCATTAGTGGTCATCACACCCAGTTAGACATTTTGCTAGATGTGGAATGCTGCCACAGCACCCAATAGAAGTTTTTAACATTACGGTTCTCAAATAGGCGTTTGTAATACTACGACACTAAATAGACACTTGCATCACGATTCTTGGGTGACCCTTGTAGCGCTACGACACTACATAGACATTTGTGCTACCACTGTTCTAACGGGTCTATGAGTATAGCGCCAAGCCCGAAGTGTCAGTCGATCCCCCGTTGTAACTTCACCGTGAGATAAAGTGACGCACACACAAAACACCATTAAGTACAAAAGTTTATTCGCTACGCTACATCTTAGTAGTCGTCGAGAAGAGAGAAAAAGAGTATGAAAAATGAGTCCTCCGCTTTAGCTAGACAAAGAGAAATAAACCGTCGAGAGAGAGAGAGAGAGAGAGAGAGAGAGAGAGAGAGAGAGAGGAGAGAGAGAGAGAGAGAGAGAGAGAGAGAGAGAGAGAGAGAGAGAGAGAGAGAGAGAGAGAGAGAGCTTAATGTTATTTTTCTCATTTTCTGTTGTATTTCTCCACCGTGCTTGCTCGAGATTTTGTTTTCACATCTTCGCAGCGGCAGTGAGAACCCTTTGTGGAGCTCACTCAAAATAGGTGCTGTAATTTTCGGTCGTCTTCACATGGTCGCGTCTTGTCCCCAACTCTTCCTTTTCCTCTTTTCTATCCCGCGTCTACTTTCACGGCTTCTCTTCTCTTCTTCTTCCAGTCGCCGATTTGCTGCTGATACATTTCTATTTCTAACTTGGGCGCCTGCTGCTATCCCGTCCTAGACTTGGGAAATCTCTAAGTCTTGCTTGGAAACAACTTACTATTAAAATAACCAATTAGAGTTCCTAATTATATTACAGATGTACGATAACTGGTAACTAGTGTTCATGATCTAACAATTTTTGTTCTCGTTATAAAAGGATTTATAAATTCAAACTAGTGGACCAGTATTCTTTTTATTCACCTGCAAAATTTTGTTCACACCCACCGTCCCCAGGGGTCTATATGGGGCATTTTCAGAAGCCCTCTTCTTGGTGCATGATATTTGGCAACTAGTCTATATAATCGAGCGAAATACATTCTCCTGTTATGAAGAGATTTACTAATGCCAACGAGCAAATTCCCATCCTGTAGACTCCTATGCTTTTATTTAAGAAAACTGGATTATTTTGAATAGCCCTGGTTTAGTTGATCATACCAGCGGAGACATCGTTGCCAGAGCAGGGTGAAGAAATCTGGGTGTCGTCCAGGAATTCCCTGTCAGTGAGCCAATCATAAAGGCATGAACTCATTAGTTAACACTGAGTTGTTCAAAGCAGCGAATTTAACGTAATTGAAATTAGTCAAGTTCTCATACCATATAAACTTCAAAATCTGGACTCCTACCAAAGTGTGCGATGGTTAACAAGCCCATTTTGTGGATTTATAATGAACCCTAATGAACCCTATCCTTAGAAGGTTTTCCTTTACCTTAACTGTCTTCTCTTTTTTAGAATACGCTGCATTTCCTCCTCCCTACAAAGGATACGACACTAAACTGTATCTGATGGGGTGATTCAACTTTTTGAGATCTGGGTAGTATGAAGTACCCTTTCATTGCCATTACTTCCTGATCAATTCTGGCCCAGTGTAGTAGTACCTGTTATTTATAGGTCAAATAGATCTGTTATTTATAGATAAAAAAGATCTGTTATTTATAGGTAAAAAAGATCTGTTATTTATAGGTCAAATAGATCTGTTATTTATAGGTCAAATAGATCTGTTATTTATAGGTAAAAAAGATCTGTTATTTATAGGTCAAATAGATCTGTTATTTATAGGTCAAATTGATCTGTTTGCAACTTATTCGTATTTGAATACTTGAATAATGGCGTGTAAATTATTTTTATCAAGAATTGTCACTTGAAGCAATAATTGTTTACAAGTCACTTGAAACCATATAACTGTATGCAAAAAAATGATTCTCATTAAATAGAAATGATTACTTGAAATGATATAATTATTAGTATTTGATAGGAATTCTTGAAACGATACAACCGTATGCAAATTATTACTATTAGGTTGGAATACCTGATATCATATAACTGTGAGCAAAAAAAAAAAACTCTTAAGAAATAACTAGACAAAAATGTTAATATAAGTGTACAATGTAAGCAATTCTTTAACCTGTAAGCATAAAATAGCCCTAGATGGTTTGATATGCCATTAAAATCAGACAATCATTTAATAAAAAAAAATACAATTTTTAATTAAAACTTTTTTCCTTCATTTCTTTCTCTTTCATTTTATTGCAGAGGTCTTGTGATGTTTGGTGAAACTGTGGCAACGCTTGGTAAAAATTTAATTTCCTAACGTTTTCATTTTTTTAATTCTAGACTTGGTAGTTTCCATGCCCCCCCTCCCTAAAATCAAAAACAAAAACCAAAAACCAAAAAAAAAAAAAAAAAATAAAATAAAAAAAACGTCATTTACTTTTACTTTGCTGATATGCACAAACATGGCGGAAGTATATTGACAAACACAAATTGGGAGATTAACAAAAAATGAATGAAAAAAAAAAAAAAAATACAAACGGGATCATTTTTTCATAAGATACTGACTGATGCGAGATACCCACAAGATATAACATTTCAGCTAAAATACCAAACATATTAATTTATCCTGAAAGTATCAAATTAGGGACAAATGCATCAACTTTGGTTTAGTTTAGTTTGATTTATTTGTTTAATGGCATATCAATTCCTCATGGCTTATTTATTGCTGAAGTTTGATTCATTTGTTCATGTTTGATTTTAATCCTAATTATGTCGAAAGTTTTATTGCAAATAATTTTTTTAAACTCACGTTTTTATCTTATTGTACTAATCGTTTGTTCGCGCTCACTTATATAGTATCAATTATTCCTATCAAATACACATTTATACACAATTTATGGTTTAAAGTAAATATTTCTATTTAATTGTACTCAATTTTTGACACTCAGTTATATGGTTTCAAGTATTCCTATCTAATACAAATTATTTATACATAATTATATGGCTTCAAGTATTCCTATCTGATAGAAATAATTTGCATATAGTTATATGGTTTCAAATAACAAATAATCCTTAGTAAACAATTATAGTTTCAAGTGATTATTCTTAATACAAACAATTTGTGCATAGTTATATGGTATCAAGTATTTCTATTTCATACAAATAATCTTCAAACAGATCTATTTGACACATAGATGGGACCCTAACAGGTACTCCCACTCTGAAAGTGGGCCTTGGAGTAATGATAAGAAAGTGGATACTCGATAATCCTTAGAACTCCAAGGATGAAGCCTTTTACACCTAGTGCAGGGCACTCTTTTATGGTATGGGTCGGTAGGGGATGTAGTTGGCATATTGTAAACCTCATCGACTGAGCTTATCAACTTTGGTAGCCCAACTACTGAATTATTTGTCTATATTTCTGGGATGAAACGTTGTAATTATTATCATTCTTAAAAGATTGTGGACTACAATACTCATCTTGGTTGCTATACTGACAACGTTTCGGCCGCTGTACTCTCCAGCCTTCTCCAGGTGTCTTTTGTCGCAGACAGTAACTTTCCGGGAATTTTAATCTTAGGTGTAGACTGTGCCCATTCCACCGCCAATGCCTTGTGGGTATCTCGCATCAGTCAGTATTTGCTCTTTTCACAGCTATTGGAACAGGGACAAGGGACTGAACACACAACCTCCAACTGGAAGTCTGCAAAGATAATTGATTTGATATCTTAACCTTGGATATATAGCTGAGAAAGTTAAGAAAGAGGTATGTGTGTGTGTACGTGCATAAGAGAGAGAGAGAGAGAGAGAGAGAGAGAGAGAGAGAGAGAGAGAGAGAGAGAGAGAGAGAGCAGTTAAATTTAGGAAGGAAGGGTGAAAGAGAAAGATGAAAAATTCAGAAAAAGGGGTGAAAAATAAAGCGAGAAAGAGTTGACAAGATTAGAGAGAGAGAGAGAGAGAGAGAGAGAGAGAGAGAGAGAGAGAGAGGGATAGAGAGAGAGAGAGCGAGAGAGAGAATTTTGGATAGAGGGATGAAAGAGAAAGAGATGATTCTTTTTTGTATTTAATCAAAATTAGGAAGTAAAATATTATCTCTTTCTCTTTCATCCTAAACTTTGCACTTTAATTTTCTCTCTCTCTCTCTCTCTCTCTCTCTCTCTCCCCCCTCTCTCATTTCTCCTATCTAAATTATCAATTCTTTCTTGTTTTCTCTTTCACCCCTCTTCCTTAAAGTTAACTCTGTATTCTTTCTCTTTTTAGCCCTTCTTCCCAATATTATCAACTCTCTTTCACTCCTCCTTTTTAAACTTAACTCGTTCTCTCTCTCTCTCTCTCTCTCTCTCTCTCTCTCTCTCTCTCTCTCTCCTCTCTCTTTCAACCTTCGCCCTAAACTTATCAGCTTTTTTTGCTTTCTCTTTCACCCCCTCATTTCTAAACTGTTTTTCTTTCATTCCTCCTTTCTAATCTTATCAACTCTCTCTCTCTCTTTCATCTCTTAATATTATCATTCCTTTCTTTTTTTTATTCTCCCTCTTTTTCTTTTATATTTTTCTTCCACCATCTCTTGACTTGTCTTTCTTTTCCCTCTTTCACTTCCCTCTTTTTATTACTCTATACTCCCTTTCTCCTTCACAACTCTGTTCAAAACCGTCTCACTTCGACCTCTTCTTTCTTTAAATTTTTTTCACAATCAATATTTATAGAGATAACAGCACATATCCAAGATTTTCTTTCTTGCTCCCATACGGCTTATATTCTGGCAAAATTACGGTATATAGCAACATTTTCATAGGTAAAATGGCGAAATAAGACACAGCTAGATCTAGAACTACTTAAATGGATTAAATTGAATCTTATTTATGAAAAGATATCGGTTTTCGTGTCTTCCAAATTCTTTGTAGACTGACAAACGTAGGATTTTGAAAAAGACACCATTTCTTGAAATGTTATTCTTTTTTTTATGTAATGATTTACTATATTTACTATAAATATAATCAAAGACTAATTTTTCCCTTCAAAAACAATGGCCTGTTCCTCATACGAGATATGCTTTTGAAACGTCAAACCTAATTTTCAACTTAAAGTGACCCTGCATAGGATCATTCTTAGTAACGTCTATTAATTAAGATTATAAAGTCTTTACTTAATATTGTTTAACACCAGTGCATATATGTACAAATATAAATTGTAAAGAAAGTTACATAAAAACTTCATTATCTTAATCAAAAGTCTTTATTTATCTAAAAAATTTTTGATGAAGATTGATAATTATAACAATTATCAATCTTCATCTTAAAAAATTTAGAATATTCGAGGTATTAACCTCTTTTTTACTGTTTCACCGACAACGTTTCTGCTGATATGTCCTTCGGACCTCTTCAGGTGTTTCATGTCGAACTCGGGAGCCCGCACAGAATATCGATCTGAACCCTTCATTTTATCCACAGGAGTAGACTATTCCAGTTCTGTTAACTATGATAAGATAAAAGCATTAAGTTACAGTAAGTAGTCCGTAATATTCTTACCTATAAATGGGATTGAACCCGCAATTTCTAGATGATTTCTCTCGGAAGCACTTTTCAACCAAACGCCTAATTCACTGCACCATGCGTTCTTACCAAATAATGCTGAGTGAATTTTTTTTTACTTATAAGCCAAATGTCTCCGTAAACCCATTGGATACTCCTTTCCACAATCAGGTCAGATGTTTTTTTAACACAGCTCATATCGCAAATTTTTGCCGTATGAGCGTGGGTAAAAAACAAAACATACTTGTTCGTATTAAATTAATCAAGATAGATACAAATTCACTATTGTCAGAAAATGAAAATATTTCTGACTCTTGTTTCAAAGGGAAAAGATTTTTGAGACAAGATTTAGAAGTAATTTCCTTTTGAGACAAAAGTGGAAAATAATTTTCTTTTCAGACAAGAATCGGAAATGATTTTCGTTTAAGATAAAAATCGGAAATAATTTCCTTTTCAGACAAAGTATGAAATAATTTTCTTTTCAGAAGAGAGCAGGAAATTATTTTCTTTTCAGACAAAGGTAGGAAATGATTTTCTTTTCAAACAAAAGTCGGAAATAATTTTCCTTGTTTTCAAATAATTTCAATTAAATTCAAATTTTCTTTTGAGATAAGAGTTGAAAATGATTTTCTTTCGATACCAGAGAGGTAATTTCTTTTTAAGAGTCGGAAATAATGTCTGCACTGAGCTGATGAATGAAAAATCAACGCCGGTGCTCATATGTAGGATTCCATAGGAGAACGACACTCATTTAGCAATGCCTAGAATGTCTTACTCGCCTTTCTTGGGTGGTTTATGAGATGGGAGGTAAGTTACCGTACAGCTGCTGTTTTGCGGAATGCTATTTCCAGAATTTGTTCACTGCATCCTTGTTTAGTTCCCATTTAACTTCTTCTGGCGTTCCGGTAGAGTCTAAGTGTTGTAACCAAATAATGACTGACAGGGCCACAGTCTAGTAGAATTGCCGTTCTATTTTATTTGAGAGATTATAGTCGGTAACCTGTCGATAGCTGTCCATGCCTTTCCAGTGCGTATGTTGGTATCGCTTTCAGTAGATGAGATATTGCTACTGAGGCAAAATTCTAGGAGCTGCCACTATCTTGATCAAAACGAACTTTATTTTATCAAAATTTACGAAGAGATCAATGCCTCTTGTTGAAATAGAATTACCGAAGTACAAATCGAAGAAATTACCTTTCGCCATCTTGCTTTGTTCTTAGAAAATACGTGCTACAATCTGGGGATGTAAGATGTTAATCATTATGTGCAAATCAGTTCTCAGTTACCCTGTCTCAAGTGCGCATGCACGGAACCAAGCAAACTAGATTTCCACGCTGTAAGTGTTAACTTACTTTTTCTTTTCTATAAATGTATTCCAAATGTTTTATTTTCCACTTATTTTTTTATTGATTTTTACAAAGCAAACAAAAATTTACATAAAATAATAATCAGTTTCATTTCGCTCTTTTTTTAGGAGGGCGGTTTTGGTTTTTTTCTTTTTTTTTTCAATTGTAAATATACACAGAGCGTTCTCTTCTCAGTTCCATTATTGATTTTAATTTTTTTATTTGATTCCTTTCTAATTTGATTTTTTCTTGGCTTTCTTTTCTTGTATTAGAATCATTTATAAAATTAAAAATGAATAATTTATTTATTATTTTGTATCAAAATAGATGATTGTGTTTCGTAAGTAAATTATCCTTCGCTCTGAATTTATTTGATACAATAATTTATAATTATATTAAGTTTACAATTATAAGTTAACTTGATTGATTAATTGATTTTAACGGCATGTTAACTCGTCTTGGGTTATTCTATCCTTATAGGTGAAGGAATAGCGCTCATTGTTCCTTCATATTGAGGGTTCGGCTTCGATTTTTTGTTTAATGGCATATCGACTTGGGTGGGATATTTAATGCCCAAACCATCTTGTAGAACGACTGTTGTGACTACTATTACAACCATGGCTGGGATTTTAATTTACATTTTTATGTAGTTGTTTCCGAAGTAGTTTTTGACACAAGGACCCATCGAATCGAAATAATTTTAAACAGATCTTCGATAGATGATAGAGGAGACCTTAACAGGTAGTATCACTTTGGGGTAGAGTGGATCTACTTAAACCATAGAGGAGACACTAACGGGTACTAACACTCTGGATCCGAGTGGATCGATTTGACCAAAAGCTGAAACTCTAAAAGGTACTGCCACTACGGGTTAGAGTGGATCTATTAAACCGATAGATGATACCCTAACAGGTACTGTCAATCCTGGTTAAAGTGGATCTATTAAACCAATAGATGAGACACTAACGGGTACTGTCAATCCTGGTTAGAGTGGAGCTATTAAATCAATAGATGAGACACCAACGGGTACTGTCAATCCTGGTTAGAGTGGAGCTATTAAACCAATAGATGAGACACCAACGGGTACTGTCAATCCTGGTTAGAGTGGAGCTATTAAACCAATAGATGAGACACTAACGGGTACTGTCAATCCTGGTTAGAGTGGATCTATTAAACCAATAGATGAGACACCAACGGGTACTGTCAATCCTGGTTAGAGTGGATCTATTAAACCAATAGATGAGACACCAACGGGTACTGTCAATCCTGGTTAGAGTGGAGCTATTAAACCAATAGATGAGACACCAACGGGTACTGTCAATCCTGGTTAGAGTGGATCTATTAAACCAATAGATGAGACACTAACGGGTACTGTCAATCCTGGTTAGAGTGGAGCTATTAAACCAATAGATGAGACACCAACGGGTACTGTCAATCCTGGTTAGAGTGGAGCTATTAAACCAATAGATGAGACACCAACGGGTACTGTCAATCCTGGTTAGAGTGGAGCTATTAAACCAATAGATGAGACACTAACGGGTACTGTCAATCCTGGTTAGAGTGGAGCTATTAAACCAATAGATGAGACACCAACGGGTACTGTCAATCCTGGTTAGAGTGGATCTATTTGACCGATAGAGGAGACTGTAACAGTTACTAACACTTCGGGTCAGAGTGGATCTATTCGACCCAGAGATGAGACCTAACAGGTAATGCTACTCCGGTTTAGATGGAATCTATTTAGCCTATATATGAGACCCTAATATATACTTCCACTCAGGATTAGAGTGGATCTATTTGATCCATAAAGAAGACCGTAACAGGTACTGCCGCTCCGGGTTAGAGTGGATCTATTTAACCTATAGAGGAGACCCTAACGGATACTACCACTTCGGGGTAAAGTGGATGTAGTTGATCGATAGAGGAGACTGTAACAGTTACTAACACTCCGGGTCAGAGTAGAACTATTTAACTCATAGATGAGATCCTATCAGGTCCTGCTACTCCGGGTTAGAGTGTATCTATTTAGCCCATTTGGAGACCCTAACGAGTACTGCCACTCCGCTTTAGTGGATGTATTTGATCGATAGAGGAGACCGTCACAGTTACTAACACTCCGGGTCAGAGTGGATTGCCATTATTCCTCGGTCAGAATTAAAAAAATGTTTGTACATTTTTTTTTCAGTATTGGGATTATATCATAAATAGAATTACCTTGACCAAAAAATACAGAAAACATACGACAAACTGTAAAAGTACGGACATAACTACAAAACACCTCAGGCTAATTAGCCGCGCATTTACTATGACTAGTTAATTTGGCATCGCTTGTGAGCGACGTGGATCAGTGGCTCTGTAGTAGAAATTCGGTTCTGCATAATGTAGACGCTGGATCGATCTTTAGTGGGTGGGGATCGCGGTATACACTTCTGATGAGACCTAAAAAGGTCGAAACAGCTGTCCAGTAGTGCTATATATCTCATACGGCGTTTTCTGGATTTTCTGGTCGTAGTGATTCAATTCATAATAAAAATGTTTGTTTATATCTGAATGCAATTAGTAATGGATAAAAAAAATTAAATATTATTTGTGTACATAACTTGGGGATGTTAGTTTTTACAAATTAATTCAGTATCTGCGTGTTACGTAAAAATTTAATCAGTAGGTTACACTGACGGAATGTTTTTAGACTAACACCGACGTAACACAGGACTTTATTTTATAAGGGACATTTAATGGTTTTGACCGGCTCGACTAAACACCATTTGTGTCTCAAAGGCTAAAAATAGAAATTAAATTTGAAATTTAAACATACCTACAATTTGCTGTATTTTCCGTACAACAAATTTAATTCACTAAACCTTAACAAAAAGGAAAAACATTTGATGATATTGAAACTATAAGTTTTATATCTGTGTGTACTTTTTGATCAGGGATTCTCAAATATTCTTATTGATGCTGCCTTCGGAACCAAATTTAATTTCCATTCACTCCCTTTCCGCAAATTAATTGAATATTGGTGACATTTTTTCTTCGTCTCACTGGATGCCATAATGAAAGGCGTCGATTTTAAAAAATGTTTTTGGTTTAAAGATCAAATTTCGATTCGTTTCGTCTTTTTATTTAATGACATATCAACCTTTGTAGGTTATTTAATGCCAAAGCCCTCCTTCTTGAAGAACAGTCGTGGTACTATTTAACCCATAGCTGAGAGGATAAGGGGGTTCATACAAAAATTTCGACAAAATGTAGAAAAGTTATAATAAATGAAATATTGAATCATATAATAACATCATCAACAAATACCTGCGATATTGAAATTGACTTTACAAGCGAAGTTTCAGATCTCTTCGGTTAGAGCGGGATTTTTTTTATTAATAATAATTTCATTTTATCGATTAAAAATCTGTTACCATGAATACAGATGAAAATTTCAGACATTGTATTTTAATTTTACTTTTCCATTATTAAAAAAAAATCTCTATATTTTATTCTTGTCATTAAATAATCTTATTTTCTAAAGACGTCTCATAAGAGATATGTTAGAATTCGGTATTTTTTATAAAATAATTCTTTTAACATATAATTGTTTTTAAATGTTTTTTTTTCGCGAAATAACAGTGATGTAAAGAAGATCCGGATCTTTTCAGTCAGAGCAAGATTGTTCGTTCATTTAAAATGAGTCGTATGTTTTGAACGGGTCGTATATGAATAATACATCAGTAATGACTATCACACCTAATTAAACATTTTGCTGGGTGTACGATATCAGCCAACTAGTCTACACGATCCAGCGATATTTTCTCTATCCTAAAGGGATTTATAAATGTAAACTAATAAATTCACCTAGGTTGTGAGTCCCTAGGTTGTTATTCCCACTATCAAAATTTTATTCGCCCCGCGGGGTCTATATGGACCAATTCGAGAAGCCTTGTTGAAGAGTCCATTACTCCGAGTTTGAAATCAGTGTTTTTCTCTTGCATGAAGAATTTATCAAACTCTTGGGAACTATTTCTCCCAGTAGTCAAATGGCTTAGCCAAAATTCTACCCTTGGGGTTTCTTTCTTGCATTTCATGGTATAAGTATGCTAAACGGCCTCTGAGCCAAGAAAAGGGTCCTTTTTTCGTTCTTCCACAGATTCTAACTTATATATATATATATATATATATATGTGTGTGTGTGTGTTATATAATTGCGGAGTGTTTTTTTTTTATATTATCATTTTTCGTTTTATATATCTTACCTTTCGGTTTAGTTAGGCTGATAACCTTTCGGCTTAGTGCATGGGTTAGCTAGGTGCACACATTGAGTGCAGGTGTTCACGCGCACGCGGGGCGGATGTGACAATCACAGATGTCACAATAAAAACCCCAGATAGGAAATATGACCGGGGACGTAAATGACGTCATGCCCGGAAGCGTGAGTTGAGATTCGACGCTAGAGGAAGGTAGACGATTTTTGATCTCGCCGGGGCCAGACCAGTAGTTTGCGGCAGGGTGCCGCACGTGGCGGGGTTAGATGGAAAAGTCAGCACAGAAAGAAATTGTGTCTCTCTCTCCTTAAAAACCTTAATCTCAAAAAGGTAATAAAAAGTTTCGTACCTGAACCAAAAAAGAGAGTCGTCAAGTGTTTCGCGTATTTCGGGATTTCCTATGTATATTTCACATAATTGTATCTTGGTCCTATCTTGAATATTTTGGTGGACTTATATGTGACATATATATATATATATATATATATATTGGAATGTTTTGAAAAGTAATTACGTGTTGGTAGAAGGTTATGTTTTTTTTTTGTTTTATGGTAAGTTATTTAATGAAAAATCCATTTTTTATGCAATAAAACAGTTCTATTTCAAACTATTTAATTTAGCATTAGTACACAGTTTAATTGTCAAAAATTTTCGAATCAGTTTTGTTAAACAATTCTAATTTAAACAATTCAGTTTAGCGTAAGTACAGTTTCAATGTTAAAGATAGTTCTATTTATAAAACAATTCAGTTTAGCATAAGAACGCAGTTTAGTTCTATTTGACCCATAGATAAAACCCTATCAGGTGCTACCACGATGGAAATGAAGAGGTAATCCGCATTCCTTAAAGCGCCAATATTATTGGAACCTCACCATCAGATTGTTTAGTGTCATAACTAGGATATTCATTGAAGTAGTCTCACCCCTCTGCAGAGATGCAGTCGGTGTATTCAGCAGCCCCAGCCGACTGGGCTACCAAGACACTCGTTGGGGAGGGGTCTTATCCCTTTGCAGGGGTGCAGCCTGTGTATTCTGCAGCCCCGGCCGACTGGGCTACCAAGACACTCGTTGGGGGGGGGGTCTTACCCCTTTGCAGGGATGCAGTCGGTGTATTCTGCAGCCTCAGCCGATTGGGCTACCAAGATACTCGTTGAGGGGGGGGGTCTTATCCCTTTGCAGGGGTGCAGTCGGTGGATTCTGCAGCTCCAGCCGACTGGGCCACTAGAACACTTTCTGGGGGAGTCTTACGCCTCTGCAGAGATGCAGTCGGTGTATTCTGCAGCCTCGGCCGACTGGGCTACCAAGACACTCGTTGGGGGAGTCTTACCCCTCTGCAGAGATGCAGTCGGTGTATTCTGCAGCCCCTGTCGACTGGGCTACCAGGACTTTCGGTGGGGTAATCTTACCCCTTTGCAGGGATGCAGTCGATGTATTCTGCAGCCTCAGCCGATTGGGCTACCAAGATACTCGTTGGGGGGGGTCTTACCCCTTTGCAGGGATGCAATCGGTGTATTCTGCAGCCCCAGTCGCAAAGGAGGTTATGAAAACAAGTTAGTTAAATTTATCTAGATGTTATAAAATGTTTAATCGTTTTCATTTTTAAAGACTGCAGTCCAACGGTTCTCTGTTTAAATAAATATAGGTTTTTTTCCCCGAAAAAAAGTTTGAAAAACCATTCTTAAGTTCTTCATTTCTGAATATTCTGCCAATCATGAAATGTTTGTGTGATCGAAATAAAGGAGAGGAGAACCCCTGTGACGTTGTGGTTAACGTGCTAGACTCAGACATAGTGGTAAGCGAGTTCAAACTCCAGTTGCGCCATTACGCTCACTTTTGGACTAATACCCTTGGAAAAGGTATGCACCCCTTATCCCCCCACCATCTGTGGGTTAAATCGTATTGCTATTGTTCTTCTTCATGGATGGCTTTGGTATCAAATAACCCAAGGAAGTTGATATTTTAAATTAAACAAAAAGCTGAAATCGAAATAAAGGTAAATCTATCAGTGTTAAATCTGGTGAGAATTTAGAAGTGAAAGAATCTCCTTTCTAAAGATTTATTCTTTTCTTGGGATTGTTTAGCTGCAAATAATATAATAATATAATAGTATAATTGTAAAGATTAGGTCAATAATCCGAATATTCTAAGTAATTACGATGGTGACCAATACACTTGATAAACTATAGCTTAGAACCACACACGCTTGGAGCCTCTTTTTTAAAGATGTATTTTTTCTTATCATTAGTTTTTATTCTTTAACACCAATTCATCAAAAATTATATATATATATATATATATATATATATATATATATATATATATATATATATATATATGTATATATATAATCTTTTTCCATGAATTCTTTAAGAAAAGAATTTTATATAGCATAGAATTTCAGTAGGTGAAAGTCCAACCCGGTTCCGAACACCTTAATATTGTCTTCATATTATTTTACAGACCTTTAGATGAAATCCGAAATAAAATATATCGTTTCTTTATATGATTTTATCAGTTCAGATCCTTTCTGAAAGATCATTCGCATTTCAAGGACCAGAGAAGAACTGAATCTGTAATAATCGCCGAAAAAAACTCAAATAATCTTTTACGTGGTGAATTCAATAAGTTTCCAGACTTTCTTGTACAGCCTTTTAAAATTGTCGTGGACTCTTGAAAATTCACTATGTTATTGCTATACATCTTATGAGATGAGTGACCAATTTTTATGATTTCAGCTTCAAATGAACAGCTACAGCAGCAGTAGTCACCCTACTAAAGCCTGATTGTCTCAGCTGCTGAATTTCAAAAATGCAATCTGGACGTGAGGACTCTTTAGAAGAACGATATACAATAAAATTCTGTTTTAAACTTGGAAAAGAATGCCACAGAAACGTATGGAATACTTCAGACTACTTTTAGACCATCTTGCATGAATCGAGCTTCAGTTTTTGAGTGATATAAGAGATTCAAGGAAGGCAGGGAGTCTGTGAGGGATGATAAGAGGTATGGGAGGAGTAAGGAAGTCAATACACCAGAGTTGATTAGCCAAAGGGTTAGGGTTAAGGTGAGGAATACTATGTTGAGGTTTTAAGGGAGTTCAGGAAGAGATTCGGTCGGAAGAGGCCAGCACTCTTCAAATCGGGTCAGTGGCATTTCCCCCAGGACAATGCACCAGTCCACAACCTCCATCAAGGGGACTAGAGTTTCATGTGTGTACTGTCAATAAAAGTGCCCATACGAAAAATGCCTTGAAACTTATTTAATGATCCTTGTATATATATATATATATATATATATATAAACTGTATTTGCCATTAAATAACCCACAAACCAAATAATCTTGAACCCGAAAACATATAAACAATTAACTCCTCCTTTGATTAGCCAAAGTGTTAGGGTTAGGGTTACTATGTTGAGGTTTTAACGGAGTTCAGAAAGAGATTCCTAGGGAAGAGGCCAGCACTCTTCAAATCGGGTCCGTGGCATTTCGAGCATTACAATGCACCAGTCCACAACTCCATCCTTGTCACAGACTATTTGAACAAGATGGACATCAAGACACTTCATCACCCTCTCTATAGTCCAGACCTTGCTCCTTGTGATTTTTGGTTATTCTCTAAGCTCAGAGACTGTCGTTATGAGACAATTGAGAGGCTGTGATGAGGGTCATTGACAGGCTCACACAAGAGGACTTCCATGGGGCCTTCCAGAAGTTGTTGGAACGGTACAACAAGTGCATTGCAGCCGGAGGAGCTTACTTCGAAGGGGACTAGAGTTTCATGGGTGTACTATCAATAAGAGTGCCCATACGAAAAAAGTCTGGAAACTTATTTAATGATCCTCGTATTTTTAAAATATCCGTCGGAATTTCTCATATCTTGAAAAATCGTTATTATACTCAGATTTATTTAGACTGAAACAAAATTGTTCAATGAAGTTAGAATAATAGACAGGGAGCAATATTGGAAAATAAGTTGATTAAAAGAATCAGTACGCTTGTTATGCTCCAATAACTTCCCAAGTAGGTCAAGCGTAGAAATAAACAACATATGGAAGCATTTGATTAAGAAAAAGTAAACATTTGCTTTAAGGCTTTAAAATGACACCACCTGGTGAGCGTGGTAGATATAATTATTGGTTATGAGTAAATAGTTACCGAGTGTTCCATAGTTCGATTCTCGCTTCTGGTAGTAAAATCTATATTCTCTTATTTAGGGGAATGAGCAGAAATGGCGTCCTAAGGGTGAAATTATGGTGTAAATTTCTGAAATGATTGGTTGTTAGTTTTACGGCATGTCAACCCTTGATAGGTTATTCAATGCCAAAGTCAGTTTAGTAATTAAGGTCTCCAATTATATACGGTACAAAAATGTGTCTTTAAACAGGCAAACATTTCGTACTTACCGTAAATTGCAGCATTCAAGACAACTTTTTGAGCCTGAAAAAATCTCTACAAAACGTGGGGTCGACATACGGCAAGTCTAAACTCCTAACCTTTACTTCAGAGTTTTTAACCTGTTGAACTCCTAACAATCGATAGACACAACTTATCGTAAGTCCAGCGAACTGCCACAAACATTTCAAATTTAAACTTGTATTTGTCGCCAATCCCAGGTCGAGCCATACCAAAGACTTTAAAAATGGTACTTGATGCTGCCTTGCAGTATTATAATGTAAGGAGAAATCAAGGGAATGGAGTTGCGCCCTCCTCTACACCTTGGTGTGGTAGCTTTTGAAAAGGGAGCCTTCGGGTCACCCTCGACTAAGGTCGCCAACTTTACTGCTTATTTACCAAATTAACACAGAGATTAATATAAAATAATAAAAACAGTAATACACATTAAGTATTGTATTAACACCATATCATACGTTGTTTCGAACAGCTGATGCACTATCTGTAAACACTAACAGGAACGTCACAGTGGCCTATTGTATGTTTAGTAAAACTGAAATACAAGTTATATTAACGCTATATCATATGCCTTTTCCAACAGCTGATAAACTGACAATAAACACTAACAGGAACGTCACAGTATGGAAGATTGACCTATTTAGTAGATATACGTCTAACCGAGAATTTTGGGCCAAAAAGCTTGAGGTCGACTTATAGGCCAGATCGACTAGTACGATTGCTGTAATATCAATGTTTTGAGAGTCTATATTTCAATGAATTTTAAAATAATTCTTACTATGATCTCAAACATATCTATTTGATTGGGCTTTAATATGTACTACCCCGCTGGGTCAGGGTAGACCTGGAGGTAATTGCAATGCAGGGGTGACACCAGTCAGAGCTTCAGAAATGGAACCCCACTACCGAGTGTATTATACCCAGGATACTATATACGTTACACAACAATATTAGTCAAGTAGAAATATTTTATTCCGAGACACTAGTGTTTAGCAGTTGAATTGCATCATGCATTAGCCTCATTCGATCTATGTTGTACGAATGTATTTTACGTGTGCAGTTTCGTGGCAACGAAGGAGTTACTTCTCACTCTTAAGAAATTCAGAAGTGGAACCTTATCATCAGATGAATTTTAGTGTCATTCCAAGGACACCCTTTTTTGATTTGTAGAGGTGTCTTACCACTCCGTAGGGGAAGCAATAGGAGTATACTATGGCCCATCAATGGGACCACCTAACGGTTGGAAATGGTAGTTACTCTAAAAACAAATCCACGTAGCAGAAGAGATACGTTTATTATATTTTGATATTATCTCATAAAGTTGTATATTCACACACACACACACACACACACACACATATATATATATATATATATATATATATATATATATATAATGATTTGTACTAACAAAAAAAGTGTTATTTTTAT
>OY757943.1:37846443-37908943 GCA_963585895.1 Sepioteuthis lessoniana
ACTTGGTAATTGCTTAATTGATCATTGCATTTGCTGAACTAAGCACACTCTCACCATCATACTAACATTGGATGTACACATGCACTTATGAATTGCCTTACGTGACGATTGCTTTTGCATGCACAATACACACATTATTCACCATACTAACATTGTATGCACAAGTTCACTTAAGTGAGCATTTATTGTGCTGCACAATGCACACTCTCTGCACCGTACTAACATTGGATATACGGCTGCACTTGTGAATTGCCTTAATTGACTATTGCATGTGCTACACAATGCACATTCTCCACCATACTAACATTGCATATAGAGGTGCATTTGTGAATTTGCGAAATTGCAAATTGCCTTAAGTGATCATTGCTTGTGCTGCACAATACACACTCTCTTCACCATAGTAACATTGGATGTACAGGTGTATTTGTGAATTGACTTAAATGATCATTGTTTGTGATGCATAATGCACACTCTCTCCACCATACTAACATTGCATGTACAGGTGCACTTGTGAATTACCTTAAGTGATCATTGCTAGTGTTGCACAATGCACACTCTCTTCACCATACTAACATTGCATGTACAGGTGCACTTGTGAATTACCTTAAGTGATCATTGCTAGTGCTGCACAATGCATCCTCTCTTCACCATACTAACATTGCATGTACAGGTGCACTTGTAAATTGCCTTAAGTGATGATTGCTAGTGTCGCACAATGCACACTCTCTCCACCATACTAACATTGCATGTACAGGTGCACTTGTGAATTACCTTAAGTGATCATTGCTAGTGTTGCACAATGCACACTCTCTTCACCATACTAACATTGCATGTACAGGTGCACTTGTGAATTGCCTTAAGTGATCATTGCTAGTGCTGCACAATGCACACTCTCTTCACCATACTAACATTGCATGTACAGGTGGACTTGTGAATTACCTTAAGTGATCATTGCTAGTGCTGCACAATGCACACTCTCTTCACCATACTAACATTGCATGTACAGGTGCACTTGTGAATTACCTTAAGTGATCAATGTAAGTGTTGCACAATGCACACTCTCTTCACCATACTAACATTGCATGTACAGGTGCACTTGTGAATTACCTTAAGTGATCATTGCTAGTGTTGTACAATGCACACTCTCTTCACCATACTAACATTGCATGTACAGGTGCACTTGTGAATTACCTTAAGTGATCATTGCTAGTGTTGCACAATGCACACTCTCTTCACCATACTAACATTGCATGTACAGGTGCACTTGTGAATTACCTTAAGTGATCATTGCTAGTGTTGTACAATGCACACTCTCTTCACCATACTAACATTGCATGTACAGGTGCACTTGTGAATTACCTTAAGTGATCATTGCTAGTGTTGTACAATGCACACTCTCTTCACCATACTAACATTGCATGTACAGGTACACTTGTGAATTACCTTAAGTGATCATTGCTAGTGCTGCACAACGCACACTCTCTTCACCATACTAACATTGCATGTACAGGTGCACTTGTGAATTACCTTAAGTGATCATTGCTAGTGTTGTACAATGCACACTCTCTTCACCATACTAACATTGCATGTACAGGTGCATTTGAGAATTGCTTTAAGTGATCATTGCTAGTGTTGCACAATGCACACTCTCTTCACCATACTAACATTGCATGTAGAGGTGCACTTGTGAATTACCTTAAGTGATCATTGCTAGTGTTGCACAATGCACACTCTCTTCACCATACTAACATTGCATGTACAGGTGCACTTGTGAATTACCTTAAGTAATCATTGCTAGTGTTGTACAATGCACACTCTCTTCACCATGCTAACATTGCATGTACAGGTGCACTTGTGAATTGCCTTAAGTGATCATTGCTAGTGTTGCACAATGTCATTCTCTTCACCATACTAACATTGCATGTACAGGTGCACTTGTGAATTACCTTAAGTGATCATTGCTAGTGTTGTACAATGCACACTCTCTTCACCATACTAACATTGCATGTACAGGTGCACTTGTGAATTGCCTTAAGTGATCATTGCTAGTGTTGTACAATGCACACTCTCTTCACCATACTAACATTGCATGTACAGGTGCACTTGTGAATTACCTTAAGTGATCATTGCTAGTGTTGTACAATGCACACTCTCTTCACCATATTAACATTGCATGTACAGGTGCACTTGTGAATTACCTTAAGTGATCATTGCTAGTGCTGCACAATGCACACTCTCTTCACCATACTAACATTGCATGTACAGGTGCACTTGTGAATTACCTTAAGTGATCATTGCTAGTGTTGTACAATGCACACTCTCTTCACCATACTAACATTGCATGTACAGGTGCACTTGTGAATTGCCTTAAGTGATCATTGCTAGTGTTGCACAATGCACACTCTCTTTACCATACTAAAATTGCATGTACAGGTGCACTTGTGAATTGCCTTAAGTGATCATTGCTAGTGTTGCACAATGGCATTCTCTTCACCATACTAACATTGCATGTACAGGTGCACTTGTGAATTGCCTTAAGTGATCATTGCTAGTGTTGCACAATGCACACTCTCTTCACCATACTAACATTGCATGTACAGGTGCACTTGTGAATTACCTTAAGTGATCATTGCTTGTGTTGCACAATGCACACTCTCTTCACCATACTAACAATGCAGTTGTGAATTGCCTTAAGTGATCATTGCTTGTGTTACACAGTACACACTCTCTTTCTACCATACTAACATTGTAAGTAGACGTGCACTTGTGAATTACCTTAAGTGATCATTGCTTGTGCAACACAATGCACAGTTTCTCCACCATACTAACATTGCCTGTACAGCAGCATTGTGTGTCAATGTCAGATGTTTGAGTAGTCATAAAGATGTGCTAGATGGCTGTTGACCCCTATGAGTGGGCTTATCTATCTTCTTAAAGGGTTTGCTTTTCTCCTGCGGAGTAACTAACCTACATCCTTACTACACAAGCTTGGTGGAAGAACCGCTTTAAAATTTATATATATATATATATATATATATATATATATATAAAAGAACAGATAGATAGATAGATAGATAGATAAGAAGAGACTGAGATAAATAGATTGACATGAACTGGCTGAGATTATTAAATAAATAGATATGAATTGAAAAATTTCTATAAGTGTCATTATATCTAATGAATATCTATGCAGAAACATGGACTACATAACAAGAAAATCAATGAAGATGTTGACAGATTCTGAGTTAAAAGAAAAGAAGAAAGAGGTTGAATCTGCAGCATTGGTCATTGTGTTAATATAGGGACTTAAAGAATACATAAGAAAGAGCCAAAAGGACTAATTATAACTGCTAAAAACGCAGCAACAACAAAAATAACACGAGGACACAAGAAAACTCGGATGATAAACGCGAAAAAAACAAAAACAAAAAACAAAATAACACCCCATCCAAAAAAGAATAAAAACAACATAGACACTTCATAAGATAAGGAAACTTGTTGTTTATCAGACATAAGTGAAAATCCAACCATTAGAGCCGGTGTGAAATAAATAAATGAATATATAATAATCAATTAGTTAAAAAACATAAATTTTCTAAGCAATTGGTCCTCACACCGAAAGAAATAGACAAAATGATACAGCAACAAGCCAATAAAGAACACCGAGAAAGAAAGAAAAGCACGAGGACTGAGTTAATAAAAAAATGAGAGGGAACAAAAACCCAACCTGGACGATACGCAAAAATATTAGAAACGCCGATGTCGATATAGTAAAAAGTAATCGATGACTGAAAAGTGCTGTACTGAAGGCGGAGACAGAGGGGTTAATAATAGCAGCACGGGACTGGGGTCTACCAACTACAAACTTTTAGGTAAACATTATAAAGTATGAATCAAACCTGATATGTAAATTGTGCGAAGAAAAAACTTAATCAATTTACTACTTAGTGTCCGGTCGTCCAATAAAATATAAAGAAAAAGATAATAAAAAGGATTTTATATTCATCGGAAAGTATGTAAATACTATGGCTTGTCAAAAAGGTAAAAACACCAACCAGAACCAACAAGAGAAGCAAAAGGAGTTACTATTCTCCGGGACTTTGCTATCCAAACTGACAGAAAAATAAAGAGTAATAAACCAAATATAGTGAGTAAGGATTACCAAAAGAAAAACATGCCTTCTAATAGATATTGTTGTATATTTGTCTTTATGATCAACGAGGAACATAATCAAAGATAATGACGAACGAAACACACTTGTTTATAAAAATATGTATCTCTCACACTTTATTCTCGATGTTCCTGTGGTGTGTAAGAGATGGGTTGAGACAGGGACAAACTGCTATATTGACCTAACTTCTTCTCTTGACCATAGCACGCTGTGTTATCTTCAAGAACCCACTTAGCACTTCTTCTGCATCTTGGCTGGGGTTGCTCAACCGGGGTCATTGAGGGCCACAGCCCTCAAGGAGGCGTTCTTAGTCTTCAAGCTGGTTTTCACTCTGGCCTTCCTGTGCCCAACTGACTCAACGGCCATCGGCATCTACCTATATTCTTCCATAACGCCCACTTGCTTCTGCTTCTTCTTCCGCTTATTTACACAGGTGCATCTCTGATTGACGGCTCGGTCAAGGGTCAATATATAACAATATGTCAGTGTAAACAGAAAATAACATATCAGTCAAAGAATACAATAAAATAAGTAAATACAAAGGCCTGGATATAGAAATTGAAAAAAAAAGTGGTATTTTAAAACAAATAATAGCAGGAGCACTGGTTATGATCAAGAAAAGGATAAACACATCAACAAAGATATTGGCACGTCCAGCCAATATGAAATACAAAAAATACGCTTTGCGGAACAGCTCATCTCATTTGGAGAGTCCTATCAATTTGAGTGAAAAATTTCGCCCAAAAGAGGCAACAAAAAACATAAATACATAGAATTCATATACTCCCTACTTTCCCACAGCTTATGGGTAAAGATCCGATGAAAAATTGTAAGAAACTAAAAATATAATTAAGAATTTAATAATAATAATAATACCAGACCTCATAATAATCAACAAAAGAAAGAGAATCTGCAAAATTGTTGACTTTGCAGTCCCGGCGGACCACAGAATTAATCTGAAGGAAAGTGAAAAGAAGGATAAGTACCTCGACCTTGCTAGAGAATAAAAAAATCTGTGGAACATGAAAGTAACTATTGTGCCAATTGTGATTGGTACGTTAGGCACAGTTACTAAAGGATTATTAAAGGGCCTGGAGGACTTGGAAGTTGGCGGACGGGTAGAGACTATCCAAACGACAGCATTGCTGAGGATGGCCAGAATATTGAGACGAGTCCTGGAGACTTGAGGAGACTTGCTGTCACTCAAACTTCAGTGAAAAACTATCAGCTAATACTGATGTGAAAAACTCTAGAGGAGTAAATAATAATAATTAACATAAAAGCAAGCATATATGTGAAAAATGCAGAGAAATTCTCTCACTTTCACTGGGTGAATCACTAGGAAATTCTTTTAATTGAAATCCAAAGTAATTCTTTGCATTTGTGTATAACAGAGTTGTTTGAGTTTCATTTGTATATGAATGATATATGTAATACTTAAATTATCATCATTTATTCATTGTATTACATGATTGTCAGTTCTAAGTCACTCGGTAAGACTCGTCTGGTCACTTAGAGAAATGAAATCAAATAATTGTAATAATATTATTAATAAGAACAAAACAGATTGTGTAATCTCGGCCGGAAGACCAGACATTGTGTTAATTAATAAGAAAAATAGAATTTGTCATCTGGTGGATTTTGTCGTTGCAGAAGCCACCGAGTGAAAATAAAATAAAAATAAAAGAGTGATAGATAACTACTCGGACCTCGTGACGGTGATACCAATTGTAGTTGGCACACTTGGAAATGCCCTCCCCCCGAAGGCTTAGAAAAGGGAAATGAAAAGCTGGAAATCGGAGGACAAATTGAGACCATCCAGACGACAGCATTGTTGAGATCGAATAGAATACTGAAAAGGGTCCTGAAGACTCGAGGACACATGCTGTCATTCAGACTCCAGTGAAAGCCCATCAGCTAACGTTGGTGTGAAAAACTTGCATAGAGTGAAATAATAACAATAATAATAATACGCAAGAAAATAGGAAATGCAAATTATGTGTTGACGTAGACTAAGCGATTAATTATATAATAAGCGAATGTTGCAAATTATCACAAAAAGAGTATAAGAGTAGACACGACTGAGTTGGGAAGATGATCCACTGGGAAACGTGCAAGAAGTTGAAATTTGACCATACGAACAAGTGGTACATGCACAACCCGGAATCCGTCCTGGAGAATGAGACGCACAAAGTTTTCTGGGATTCTAGGATAAAAAAAGACCTCCTAATCCCAGCCAGACGACCAGACCGAGTGATAGTCAATAAAAAAAAAAAAGAAAAAGAAGAAAAAAGAATCTGCCGAATAGTAGACTTTGCCTCTCCGGCGGAACACTGAGTAAAATTAAAAGAAAGTGAAAAGAGAGATGAATATCTGGACCTTGCAAGAAAACTAAAAAAACACTACGGAACGTAAAGATGGCGGTGATACCAATTGTAATAGGAGCTCTTGAAACAATCCCTATAGAGGTGGTAAAAGACTAGAAGACTTGAAAATAAGTAGAGACTATCCAGAATACAGAGAAGGGTCCTGGAGACTTGATGAGACTTGCTGTCACTCAAACTCTAGCGAAAAACCACCAGCTAACGCTAGTATATAAAACTCTCATAGGCATCTTCCATGAAGACTCACTCCCGACTCACACTCGATACTTAGAAAATGCAAAAGAGGTTACAAATTTACAAAGTCACCGGAAAAGATAAACCACCACATGTATATGGATGATATTAAGATATTTGCCAAGAATGAAAAAGTACTGGAAATCCTTATACAAACTATTAGAATTTACAGCCAAGAAATATAAACGGAATTTGGGATTGAAAAATGTTCCAAGCTTATAATGAAAAAAAGAGAAAAGAGAAATAACGAAGTAATAGAATTGCCCAATCAAGAATCCATCAGAATATTTGGAGAAAAAGAAAACTACAATTACCTGGGAATATTAGAAGCAAACAAACGGAAATGAAAGAAAAGAATACCTTAGAAGTAAATAAAACCTTCTCGAAAGCAAGTTCATCAAAGGAATTAATATTTGAGTAGACGGAACCATTGTTAAAATAGACAAAGGGTGAACCCAGACTGATGGATCAAATAATAAAGAAACTGTTGTCAATAAATGAAGCCTTATATTAGAGATATGACATAAACTGACTCTATGTATCAAGAAAAGAAGGAGGATGAGGATTGTGTGAATGCAACAATTTAGAGACTTAAAAATATATAGAAGAACAAAGCAAAGAAAGACTAATTACAGCAGTCAGTAACAGTAATATCACAGAAATGACGTAAAGACAAACAGGAAAACAATAATAAAAAAATCTAGAAAACAGAAATGAGGAGAAAAACATCTGTACGGATATTTCGAGCGACAAACTAAAAATTTCTCACAAGATGATCTGGACATGGGTACAAAGGAGAAAACTGATGATCGAGGAGCTGAATCTCTTTTAATAGCAGTACAAAATAATGCTAAAAGGACCAATTTTATCCAAGTAAAAATTGATAATACACAACGGAATAGCAGGTGTTGGTTATGTAGTGACTGAGATGAAACATAATCTCAAAACAAACGAATGCAGCAAACTGTATGAAAAGAATAAAAGTCTAGGCACGACTGGGTAGGAAAGGTGACCCACTAAGAATTGTGCTAAAGACTAAAATTTGTCCATCCTGACAAATGGTCAATGTCCAAACCAGAATCTGTCCTCGAGAATTATAAGCATAAAATTCTCTGAGATTTTGAGACACAAACGGATCAACTAATGCTGGTTAGAATATCAGACCTAGTGTTAATTAACAAGAAGAAAATAACTTGACAACAAATGGATTTCGTGATTCCAACAGAAAACGTGAAAGAAAGCAAAAAGATTAGTGAAAGCTTAAATCTTGCCAGAGAACTAAAAAAGGAGCGGAACATAAAGGTGACAGTGATACTCATTTTAGTTGGTACAAAAACGCCTTGATGGTGATGATGATGATATATCTAAAACAGCGAATCTTCCAAAAGCCAAGTTGATCTGATAGATGTGTATACGAGAGTCATTCAAAAAGTTGTAATCCTCACACAGGAAGAAGAGCCATAGTTGAACATGTTTGTTGTGGAAACACACCAGTACTTCTGATAAAACTAGAAAAACTAACTCAGATTCCTGTCTTAATTTCTGTGCAGGGAAGGCCTTTACAAAGGCGAGACCTATTCGATAAATCTAAAAATGGGCAATACAGAGGTCCAAGTATTCAAAAAATATTTGCCAAAGAAAAGTATGGCACATAAAGAAATCCATGAGGACATGGTACAGATACTTGTTGAGGACTCTTCTTCTTATTCAACTGTGAAGATAAGGGTTGTGGAATTCAAGTGGTACAGGGGTAGCTCAGAAGATGACCCTCGGTCAGGTCGTCCAAAAACTTCAATCTCTAATGAACAAGTTTATGCCATTCATTGTATAGTTCTGAATGACAGACATCTTAGAGTCCAGTAGAAAGCTAAGTCCATAGGCATTAATCTTAGTTCGGTCTACACTGTTTTAACTGAATTCTTGGGGATGAGGAAGCTGTATGCAAGATGGGTCACAAGCTGAAAAGAGCTGAAATTTCCAAGACACTTCTGACTCGCTTCCAAGCTAATTCTAATAATTTCCACCGCAGATTAGTGGCCCAAGCTGAAACCTGGGTCTACCACTTCGAAATCAAAGATTCAAAGCAAACAGTGGAAACTATCTGGTTTTCCATTTTCGAAGATGTTCAATCAGGCAGCGTCTGTTGGCAACGTGATGGCTTCTTTTTTTATTTTGAAGGAGTAATCATGATTGCCTATCTAGAAAAGGGGAAAACTATTAATGAGCAGTACTATGGATCAGAATTAAGATAGCTCAAGGAACCAATTGAGTGAAAACGCAAAGGGAAACTAGGTGAAGACGTGCACTTGCTTCAGGATAACGCGCTCGTTCATACTGCTCAGGTTACAGTAGCTGAAGCAGCCAACTGCTACTTTCGGTTGCTACTCCACCCTCCTTAATCACCAGAATTAGCTCCAGATTTCTTCCTGTTTCATAAACTCAAATATCAACAGGGTAGTCGCAATTTTGGAAACAATGATTAAGTCATTTTTGCTATGAAGGAGTTTTTGGAGGACTAGGATGTCACAAGATGGGATTTGCAATGAATCTCTGGACCATGTGCATTGATATCAACGGGAATTGTATTGAAAAGAAATAGTGAAAAACTGTTTTATTTTCTTTGACTCATTCTGTGTGAGGCTTAAAACTTTTTGAACCACCCTTATACACAATATAAAGGATAGATACATTAATCATAGAAGAACCAAGTACTTGATCAATGGATGAAACTGAAAGTCTTTATTTGGTGCAACAAAGCTTTATGCCAAATTAACTTCTCCTTTTTCCACTTGAGAGGTCAGCGCAACATGATCTCCCAATCCTCAACACGTTCAATCTTAAATTCCACATCCACATATATCTATCAATAGATATCAAACTTTGGTATTTTAGATAAGCGCTTTACAAGTTACTTGACGACTCTCAAAGCCATGGCACAGCGGTCCTTGATGATATTGATACTTCTATTCAGGAAGGAGTGAATTATTCGAATTAGCTTTTTATAGTTATCCCCATTAGCTTTTCATAGTTATCTCCATTATCGTGAAATAATCCGGTTATTTTTCTTTGCTCCCTTTCTCTTCCACCCCCCTCTCTCTCTTTCTTTCTCTTTGCCCCTATTCTATTTCATTCTTCTCTTTCTCTTTCTTGCTCCCCTTCTTTTTCGCGCCCCCTCTCTCTCTTTCCTTGTCCCTATTCTATTTCGTTCTTCCCTCTCTCTCTTTTTTGCTCCCCTTCTCTTTCTCTCTCCCTCTCTCTCTCTCTCTCTCTCGCTTTATTTTCCTCCTCTTTTACTCCTTTTCCTTTTTTTTTGGTTTAGAAGAAAATTAAGTTTTAATTAAAGAAATTATTAGGGTTTACGCAATTACGAGTGATTGCCTGGGAGTAATGGCAATGAAGGAATATTCCACTTCTCAGATCACCAGAACTTGAGCCTCCCCATCGGATGTATTATACCCAAGACACCCCCTTTTTGGGAGTGGTCGTCTTAACGGTCAACAAGGGATACAGTCTATGTATTCTAAGTTTTAACCCAGGTAAAAAAAAAAAAGGATTTTGTAATTTTATCTTTTTGCATAATGTTGTCAGGGTCTCCCCATTCGGAAGGTTGGCGCATCACAATCTTCCCATCGTGTGCTAGACTAAGTTCAGCTTAGTAAATATATTTTTGTATATTTTAATTTGCGTGCGTTTGTGATCTGCATTAAAAGGAAAAAAAAGACATTTTTTTTTAACACGTATACACAACCGTATATATATATATATATATATATATATATATATATATATATATATATATATATATATATTTGATTGGTTATTCGTATGAAGGGAAAAGAAAATGAATGAATAAATCAATGGAAAATGGAGTAATTGTGTGGGTTGCTGTCGCTACTGCTGCTGCTGCTGTTACTGTTCACTAATCGATTTGGATCTTCTTTTGGCTGTCGTCATAAAAGACGTGATAGTAGTTGAAGAAAGCAGACGATATACGCGGCTTCGGTAAACGTCGTATTGTAAGCAAGGGAAGTAAAGAGCAAACCAGAGAGAGAGAGAGAGAGAGAGAGAGAGAGAGAGAGAGAGTGGAAGGAAGGAAGGAAAGAAGGAAGGAAGGAAAGAAGGAAGAAAGGGAAGATGGTAAGGTGTTTGTGGCAGAAGAAGGTACTGGAGCAGAATTGTATGGAACATTTGGCGATGGAGGGTGAGTGAAAGTAAAGAAAAGGAAAAAAAAAAAAAGAAAAAAAAAACAACAAAAAAAAAAGAAAAAAAAAGAAAAAAGTAGTTGTCGCAGTAGTAGTAATGGACGTTGCAAGTTGAATAGATTGCGTGAGGCTAGGTTTGAAAAATTGGAAAGGTTCTGGTTCAATCAAGTCAGGCACAAGGCAATGCACTTTCTCGAAGAGTGTTGACAAATACGAACAAAGATTCATAGATATTAAAACACAGAGATAAATATGAACAGACTGATATACTAGTATCTATCTATCTATGATTAGAATTTAAAACTAAAGGCATTTTCAATCAGTAAATTCTTTTCAGTATTCTATGCACAGAAAAGATACAGAGAAATTTCACGATATTTTTCAAGTATAAAATACGATAATAAATAATAAATTGGCGGCCGTAGTCGAGGGTGACCCAAAGGCTTCCTTTTCAATAGCTTCTACACCAAGGTGTAGGGGAGGGTGCTACTCCATTCCATGGATTGCACCACTTTACCATTGATACATACCTTATAGTGCTGAGTGTTAAACAAGGCGACATCAAGTACCATTTTTGAGTCTTTGGTATGACTCGACCTGGGATTGAACATAAGTCTCCTGGACCATTGGCGAACACTCTACTCTTTAGGCCAATGGACCGGTTAAATAATAGATAGTAAATTAATAAAAAATGAAAAATAAATAATAATTGAAAATAATTATAAATAATACATAATAAATGATGAATAATAAATACGATAATAATAAAAAAAAGGATAAAACAATCCTGACTTTGTTTTTCATGTTGTCGATTCTCAGGTGAAGTAATATCCAACACATTTCGAATACTCGCCCAGCTGATGATTGATAGCGTGAAACTCTGAGTCGTGTGGTCAATTCTGTTTTTATTATCTTATCTTTTACTTGAAAGATACATACATACATAAATACATATATATATATATATATATATATATAGAGAGAGAGAGAGACAGACAGACAGACAGAGAGGTAATAAGATTGTTAAAATAGACGGAAAAGGTTGAAATAAACTGAAACGGGTGGGGCTGGAGACAGAGAGACATCTATAAGTTAACTGATATAGGAAAAGAATAAGATAGACAGTCGAATAGACATATTGATAGATATGAAATGATTAACTACCCAGGTGTGAGTTGATTGATTGATATATTTGAACAGAAATATATAAATAATTAGAGGTTCCAGTTCTAGGGCTATTGGAAGTGTGGAGTACTCGTTTATTGCCATTACTCCCAGGTCTACTTTGACCCACAGTAGTAGTACCTGTTAGGGTACCATATATAGTTCAAATAAATTTGGTTAAAAATTATTCGTATTCGATTGGACCATGTACAAAAAATCTCTTAAGAAAAAACTACACTAAAATGTAATTATCAAAGTACAATGAACGCAATTCCCTAACCTCTTGTTATGAAATAAACCTAGACAGGTTTATAATCAATATCGACCTCAGCAAAAATATAACTAACAGCACTTAGACCTGATTTAGTTCATTTCCTCTCTCTCAGACACACAGTTCCAATGTACTTTTTGTTTCTTGGCTTGGAGTCACCTAACTGGACTAATGAAATAAATGTCCAGTCTATTGGTCATGTCATCCAATGTACTCTTCATTTCTTGGCTTGGAGTCACCTTTTTCGCCTTTATAGGATAAAGCGGACTTATGAAATAAATGCCCAATCTATTGGTCATGTCATCCAGTGTACTTTTTGTTTCTTGGCTTCGAGTTAGCTTTTTCGCCTTTACAGGATAAAGCGGACTAATGAAATAAATGTCCAATCTATTGGTCATATCATCCAGTGTACTTTTTGTTTCTTGGCTTGGAGTCACCCTTTTCGCCTTTATAGGATAAAACGGACTAATGAAATAAATGTCCAATCTATTGGTCATATCATCCAATGAATTTTAGTATTTATGGTGTACCCCACAAAGAAGGGAAGGGAACATAGTATTTTGAAATCTATGACTCAAGCTGAAGAAGAAAGTTTTACTTGTAAAAATGAAGAATTTCAGTGATTAACTTAACAATTTAATTCCGGTAAAAAAATGTGTTCCCAAAATTTAAAGAGTGTAACACATTATCATTTATAATGACGAGAAGCAGTGGATTGGAATCAAACTAACACTTCGATAAATTTCTTTGATTATTGCAACAAAGACTTCTAAAAACAGTTCTCTTCTGCCACTTCAAATTGATTCTTTTAAGAACAAAATCAGACAAGTATATATGCCAAATTCAGTCCACGCAAATCTGACGAATCTTATAATAGTACAAAGTAACACACGGATTCCAAGTCAGGATTTGAAGGCCATTTCCTAAAATGTCAGTCACTGAAATTTGAGTTGAAATAATTTATAGTTCTGATTCATCATTGTCCCTCGTTGGGGTGAGAAATTTATTTCCAGCAATTTTAATCAATAATTTTGAATTAAGATATTTTCCGTACTACTGTGTTCAAAAATAAACTTCAAACAAACTCTTTGCCCAGCTGGAAGTCATTCCAGCGACCTCAATGAAAAAAGAAATTACACTTTGAATTTTACACAGGTAGAAAATGCTTTAGCATAATCTAAACATTTGTGTTGAGTTGAAATAGCCCTTTAATTTTAAAAAGAACAAAATACTTGTTCTTAATATGTGACGGTACAGCCATCCTCGCCAGATACGGAGGTGAATCTGCTTCTCATCCGCTGGTCGGATATATCTTCGGATGACACGATCAATTCTTTATCTGCTCACATTGTATTTTTTTTTTTTTTAGATCCAGACAACAGATCCGTCTCTAATTGGAGTCGCCTAGTCTTCAAGTAAACGAATGAGACCGCACAATTAAGTAAAAAAAAAAATGAAGGTCGACGCCAAGAAACAGAGAATAAAACACGGTTTGCAAAAATAACAGTATTTTGTATGGAAATAAATGTCTTTCAAAAATGATACATATATTCCCCCATCCCGGAAGTGGTAAGTTTGAGTCATTGACTAGTATACGAATTAACAGTCCGTCAATTCCTCGTATAATTTTCAGGCTTTTCTATTCTCACTGTCTATAATCTGGCGTAAGGCAACCTTAAATGGCGGTTATGTTTGCTTTTCTCAATCCTTGGTATTATTTCACAATTACTTATTACGTTAAGCTTCTTTGATTTTTTGCAGCGTTTTATTATGGTCGGCTTTCTTCGCTTTCTATACTCAGAGCAATCTGGTACAAGGTCAAAGATTCAGAGCTATGGAGAAACTACTCACCAAATCACGTGCTGCTCTTGTCTCTCTAAAATATCATATCATCTCGATTTCACTTCTTTATCTCCGCGAGTCTGGCACAAGGTTACTTCTAGGCGTCGTATTATCTCAGTTTCTATTTGCTTCTTTATTAGGTTCTATATCGGTAAGACTATATCACGTTGAAACAACACATGGCATGATTTTTCTCTGCCTCTCCACTCTGGACAGTCTGACACAAATTCAGAACCCATTAACTTGTATACTTCGAAAATTCGTCTTATCAGTATTGTCACAATATAATCATTCGTTCAGATTCACCGCTTAAAATAATTAAAATACATTCATGCAAAAATAACAGATGTTCTTGTTATAAATCGACATGTGGTTAAAAATCAATCAACCTATTGTCCCTATTTTGGTTGTTTTAATCGCAGAAGAAGGTTTGAGGTACAATGATCGAAACGTTTCGACCATTGTACCTCAAATGTTTCTTCAAGTTTATTTTCTATTTATTAGTTGTTTAACGACAGTAATTTACAAACAATTTTTTTACGAATCAACTTCCTAAAAATAAAAAAGACTTGAGGAAAGCCGGAGATACCGCGGCCGAAACAATTAAGATAAGGAAAATAATCGGAAATAATGTGAATAATAGCAAGTGCTCTTCTAAGAAACTTCGAGGGGGAACAGATTTGCCGATCAGTTTGAACAGGGATTGTGTCTAATCGCATTGCGACTGCGAATTTTACTTTAAACTGTAAACTCTGCTATCTTTCATGGGAAAGGAAACCACAAAGTTTTCCCCAAATTCATCAAAGAATAATGAAAAAGAGAAAAGTCCTTGTTGCAAAACAGCAAATGTAGTAAAATGTATCAAATTTAATCCAGTGTTGCAGTGTCAATCTTGTGTATCCATTTCAGTCAGGTGTGTTCACAAGAATAAAATGTGTCCGATTCAATCCAGTGTGTCCCATCTAATCTCGTTTGTTCACCTCAAGCCTGTGTCTTCATTTCAATCCAATGTGTTTCAATTCAATCAAAGAATACCAGTAGAGTCATATATAGTATCGAACTGAAAATAGTGATAATATACAACAGGATCAGTTTGCATTCCAGTGTGTCCATTTCAATCCAGTGTGTCCACTTTAATCAAAGAATACTTATAGCGTCATGAGTATGAAATTGAAAATTATAATAATACTCTACAAGAATCAGTTTGCAGACCATTTTATGGTCAAAGATCGAAATAAGGATTATAGGAATTACCATATATACTCAAGTAATGAACGACTTTGTGTAATGGAATATCCCTAATTTTTTGCCGCTAAAATGTGTTTTTATCATATATTGCGTGTAATGAATGACACCTAACTGTTGCTATGATAACCTATAAAGATATTTCCTCAATATTCATCCAATAACATTAAAAGAAAACATTAAAACATCTATCTAGATTTTCAAAACTACTGTAATTCAATCAAAATCAATGCAATACCGTAAATAAACAACGTAGTGTAGACTTTGATGTAGCTTAGCGTATTTACTTGGAAGATAATGAAATTTTGACACAACTTTGTTTACAATTTATAATAGTACATGTTTAATATTTATAATATTTGTACATGTTATATGTACAGATGTTATACAATGTTAGGTAAAATCTTTATTATCTTTACGTTGAGGTGGAAAAACTTTCGATCGAAGTTATGGCAGGATTAAATCTTAAAACAGGGTAAACTTAAATGTTTCAAAACGATATCTTCGTGTAATGAACGACCCTTTTTTGATGTGAAAAAATGACCTTAAAAACATCTAAACTGTGCGCATACAAATGATTAATAATAAATAGAATTAATAGTGTTAACAATACTTGAAACCATTTAACTGTGTGCAAATAAATGAATACTGTTGAATAGAATTATTTGTGTTAGATAACAATAAACAAAACCATTTAGTGCCCTAGGTATGACATCAAACTTCATTAGATAGTGAGGTTCAAGTCTTGAAATTTTGGGAATGTGAAGTAGCCCTTCATTACCATTACTCTCAAGTCCACTCACACCCAGAGTATGTGCATCTGTTAGGCTCCCATCTGTGAGTCAAATAGAACAGTTCAATCTTTTGATTTGGATTATTATTATTATTAGTTATTTGAAACCATTCAGCTACGTGCAAATTATTTATATCACATAGAAATACTTGGTATTTAGAATCGCTAATGTTAAGTAACAATACTTGGAACCATTCAACTGTCTGGAAACAAATGAGTTCAAATTCATTTAAAAATAAAGTTACCTACAAATCATTCCCTTACAAATTTTATAAGTACAATACATATATATGTATAAACGAGATTTGGCATTAAATAACCTCTAAGGGTTGATATGCCATAAAACGAAATAACTTAAGCAGCCAATGGGGATCGAATTCACAATGGTCGTCCACCATCATTTCTTTGTGAGGACTTTATATTAAAAAGATTTCTAATTTTTCATTTCCTTTTCAGCCCTTTTGACAAGGTTTACGCAAACTGTATCTTCTATGGAGGGGTATCCCTCCCACCAAAGGGGTGTCCTGAGTATGACACTAAACAGAATATGCTGGTGAGGCTTCGATTCTAAAGCAATGGGGTGTCTTGAGTACCTCATCATTGCCATTATTCACATGTCTACTCTTATTCGATGAGGTAGTACCTGTTACGGTAGCATTTATGAGTCAAATAGATCTTTGGTTCACTGGTTTAATGACATATCAACCTTCATGGGTTATTTAATGTCAAACACATTCTTGTAGAAGATCACTAGGGGTACCATAGCTGGCGGGATGTCGCAATCCAACACGTTAACCACTACGCCCCGGGGACGTTCTCACAAATAGAAGTGTTGGAAAATTATCCGTATTAAATAAAAATACTTACCATATAACTATCTACAAACAAATGAATATTTCTAATAACAATACTAGGGTTGTTCAAAATGTTCTCAGCCTTATCAAGAAAAAAGATCATAGCTAAAAAGAAAAAATTTAAATCCGTTGTTTTGTTTGTTTTATAATAGGTAATTGAGTGTTGCCATAAGAAAGTTTAGCTGTGGCTCTTCTTTCAAGGCGAGGCTTAGAACTTTTTGAACGATTCTTGTAGTTACTTTAAACCAAATAATTGTGTATAAATTATGATTTACAGAAATAGACACTTGAAACTAAATAACTGTATGTAAATGGCTTTTATTAGGAATACTTGATAGTAAGTAATTGCAAGCAAACATTATTTTTTTTATTCAAGACAAATAAAAAATGTGCGAGTGAAAAAATGATGGAAATTTGAACATATAAATAGTACAACATTTACAAATCAATCAAATTTCGGCATTAAATAATCCATAAAGAGTTAATATGCTGTTAAATCACCCAAACCAAACTAAATTAAACAAATCACAACGCCTGATCTTCTCATTTCTCTCTCTCGCCCTCTCTCTCTTTCTCTTTCAATCTCACTCGTACATAATAATGATCTATCTATCTATCTATCTTCATGTATATGTATCTCTCAAGATAACTCCGCATATTAAAAATAAAGAATTTAAATATATAAAAAAAAAATATACCGAAGAAGTAAAAAAAACTAACTTTCACAATTAAGCGAATGACTTTCCTCTAGTCTCTTTTCAAACTTCTTTGGTTATTCCTTTTTCCTCTCATCTATCATCTTTATTAAGGCTTCAATAAAAATCAAAATCACCATCTTCTTTTGGCGGGAACAGCATTTGAAGCCCGTAAACATTTTCCATTACATCAACTTCACATAAATAGATGACGGTAATATGCGATGATACAAATTTAGTATTCGTTGATAAATAAATAAATAAATAAATAATGCTGAAACTGGGGAGAGTTTTTAAAGTAGAAATGGTGAAATATTTATTGTGAATGGACAGCAATTTTTCAGGTCGGATTTAAGGTTGAATGCACAGTTTCGTATCAAGTCTCCCACACTTATAAACTTAGACGCTTAAACTATACATTCTTTCCACCGAGCGAAGAAATTATCGTTTTTGTTCAATCTCGTTTCAGAATGAATATGTAATGCTAAAAATAAATGAATGAATAAATAAATAAATCTTATTTTATTTTATAAGCGTGTTAGTTTTCTTTGTCTGTCTGTCTGTCTGTCTGTGTCTGTCTGTCTCTCTTAGATGTTGAAAATCAACAAAACAAGCAAGTTCTTTGAATTAGATGGAAAATCATCATCATTATTATCATCGTTATAATTAAAAATGATATCTGTAATCATCATCATCGTTATAACTAAAATGATAGTATAAATAACATCGGTAATGATTTTCTATGCAATTTATCTTGTTAATTTAATTATAATGTTGCTCATCATTATGATAAAAGTAAAAGTATAAATTGCATCGAAAATCATCATCATCGTCGTTATAAAGAAGAGTAAAAAAACAAATCGGCAACATCATAATGGTTATCATTACAACCAAAACCCTAGAATAAATTAAAACAAAAGGAGAGAGAGAGAGAGAGACAGAGAGAGAGAGCGACAGAGAGAGAGAGAGACAGAGACAGAGACAATGGATTTCGAAAGTGGTGAATGGTTAGCCATAAAAGTCGAATGCAGTAATGTGTTCAGTGTTTATACTCATGTTTTATATATCACCTGCTCCCTCGCTTGGTGTTACACATACTTTAGGCTCATTAAAAAATTGCTTTGCATATATTCGTGTACATATTATATTATCTTTTATGTGTTTTTGCTACATTGCCTTGAATACGTATTTATCATAACGTCTTTTGTGCACATTTTTTTTTTATAAATAGAATAGTATATTCTTTCTTCTTTCAGTTTTACCTTTTATCCATTGTATATTTGCTGCTACTCTTTACTGTGATTTATCAAGTAAACGAAAAAGAGTCCAAATTATTGTATTCCCTTTCAACTTGTGAATCTTTAAACAACCTTTTCATGTTCGTGTTTTCATTTTTTGCATTTAGAAGGCGTACCATATTCACTCTTTGCCTCTATATCGATGAGGCTTAGAATATTCTGACTGTATCAATAGCAGAAGGGTAAGAACCCTTCCCACCAAAAGAAAGTTGTCCTGGGTATGACACTAAACTGCATCTGATGTCAAAGCTCCAGTTCTGGAGATCTGGAAACTACACCTTCATTGGCATTACTCCCAGGCGCAGTCTAACATGGAGTGGTAGTACCTGTTAGGGTCCCATCTATGGGTCAAATAGATCTTATGGTTTCGTTGCTTGATGGCATATCAACTTTCATGTGTTATTTAATAACAAAGCCATCCTTATTATTACTTAGATTATTCGGACTATTTACCTCATCTTTATTGTTATAATCAAAACGTTTCGACCGATATGTCCTTCGGTCTTCTTCAGGTGTTTCATGTCGAACTCGGGTGTCTACACCAAATCTTGAACTGAAACCATTTATTTGAAGCACAGGGGTAAATTGTTGCAATTCTGTTAACTATGACCGGGTACAAGTTTAAGTTATAGTAAGCATCCCTTGTCAGTCTTATCTGTTGTTGGGATTGAACCTGTAACCTCAAGATCATTTCACTCAGATGCATCCAGACCAAACACCTTATGCATTGTAATTTATTTGTATTAGTATAGTTTTTGAAGATATAATTGTTTACAAAGGATTATTATTACTTATTTGATGACTGTGCAAACAAATGATCATCATTAAATAGAAATAATTACTTGAAACGATATAATTATTAGTATTAGATAGGAATACATGAAACCAATTAATTGTGTGCAAATTATTGATATTTGATTGGAATACTTGATATCATATAATTGGATGCAAAAATCATTATTATTAGATGGAAATAATTACTTGAAATCATATAACTTTGCACCAACAAATAATTATAATCAAATAGAAATAATTACGAGTAGCAACATAATTGTGTATAACTTATTAGTATTAGATTTGAGTACTTAAAACCATATAACTAAGGGCAAATTATTTGTGTTAGATAAGAATACTTGACGTCATATAACTGTGGGGAAATTATTTGTGTTTGATAGGAATACTTGAAACCCTATAACTGTGGGCAAATTATTTGTGTTCGATAGGAATACTTGAAATCATGTAACTGTGGGCAAATTATTTGTATTTGGTAGGAAAAAAACCTACAGAGATTACTGAAAAAATGTAAATATAAATGCTTAATGGATGCAATGTCTTAATCTCTAGGTATAAAATAATCCAAGACAGGTTGATATGCCGTTAAAATCAATGAATAAATCAATCAATCACCCTTTCTTCATTAACCAGAAACTTTTCATTAAGTGATAAAACTGAAATTCGAATGATGACCGCGTAATCGTTGTCCGTGTAATCGATGTCTAGACAACGTCAGCTAATGTCAAATTTCTCTCAGGTTCTCTCGTTACTCCAATAACCAAAAAACATTTTTACAAGGCAGGTTATGACGTAATAAGCTCTTTTGTCTCTGGCTACACTCAGTAACCAATCCGGGGCCTGTGTGCCCGACAAAGCAATGTTAAGTAAACTCTTTAAAAGTTTGGCAGTACATATTTACCCAACCCCTCCGCCACAAGCAGCACAGTATAGCTGGTTTGAATTCAGTTTTTCTTCTCCTAGACTATTTACCCATAGCTGGAGGAAGAACAAATGGATTCATGCCTTTTCTTGGGGAATTAGGGAAACGAAAATAGCCTCTTTCAGCATTTGAACCCGAGTAACCGATTTAATTCCTCATGACGATAACTGTTTCGCTAAGCTCGCCTCCATAAACGTTGATGCACAAGCACAAATATTTCCCTTCATGATTTGATTTCGGTTTCTTTGTTTAATGGCATATCAACCATCGTGGATTATTCAATGCTAAAGCCATCCTTGTTGAAGAACAGTAGTGGTATTACTCAACACACAGCCAGGAGGATATAAGGGTTCATACCTTTCCCAAGAGCAGCAGTCCGAAATTAAATGTAATAGCGCGACTGGAGTTCGAATTCGCTTACAATGATATCGCAGTCCAGCACGTTAGCCACTACGCCACGGAGACTCATTTTTCCCATTAGGAAAACCATGCAAATATCAACACACAACGAAAATCACTATAAAGTCTCTTGTTTTAAACAAGAGTTTTTATTCAACTACCTAAACAATTCAAATATATCTTATAATTCAAATTAGAATATTGCTAACTTTCATGAAAAAAGTTGCAAAAATTTGATTCTTTCAGTCATCTGAGTTATTAAATCCGTCTTTATTTGGTGGTGAGGCTCAAGTTCTGGAGCTTTAGGAAGTGCAGAGTCAATTCCTCATTGCAATTACTCCCAAGTTCTTTTTGGTTGTAAAATAGGGAAGATGCGATCGGCCAGTTTGCCTCTGAGTCAAACAAGCATGAAAAAAAATAGCTGTTTCCCATTTACCCATTTTATACCAGTCAGGGGCAGATAACTCCAAGTTACTGCCTACCCTGCAAGGGCAGATAACTCAGTCACCATCTACACACGAGAATTATATAAATGATTTTATTTCCAGTCACATGCCACACCATATTTGAGACAGGATGACCGGAAGTAAGTAATATCTATAGTCCAAACTAATGTGCTTTATGCCATTACAGAGAAATAACCACGGGAATATATTTGTTTATAATTTTTCTCCTAAAGTGTATTTATTTTTGTAGCAAGCTTGTTACATTTTTGTTGAACATGGCCGTGTATTTGCTTTTGATACTGTGTAAATTTTGTGTTTCAAAACCAACTGTAAGCTTTTTAAATCCTTACTCTTAATGAGTACGAAACAATAAAAAGTTGAATACTTAATTTAGTTGCTACAAATTTTAGAAAGCCAGTGCGTATTATACACGAGATTTTTTTTTCAGAATTTTGTTGTTCAAAGTTAGGAGTTCTTATACATGAATACTATATTATACACAAATAATTACGGTATTGAGAAGATTTTTAGCAAGAGTCTTATCCAGTTGTATAACTGCCAGGCCTTTATTTAGTATAACCTTGACTTTATAGAATTCTACACAGTATTGTTGTCTACCAGATATTCTACTGAACTTCTTATACAAAACATGCAACTAATCTTATCAATACCGGTGTATCTGCAATGATAGCTAATCTAATTTGGTTAACTTGAGGTTTATAGGCTAGTTCACAAAGTGCATATTGTCGTCGTTGTACGAGTTATACATCTATAATTTATCTAACAACAAGCAGGCCACCAACAAATACTTGCCATATGACAGTGTTTTAATGTTGGTAATAAACTTTTTCCTTTGTGGATTACATCAGGTTTTATCATTTTTTAGTCAACCATACTTCATTTATCTCATTAGATGCATGGAAATTCAAACAGGTTTTCATCACGTTTCTTTGTTTCTTTCTTTTATTCCTTCCTCCCTTTTTTCTTTCTTTTCTTACGTTTTTGTTATTTTTTTCTTTTCTGTGCTTTTTCTTTTAGCTTCTTTTTTTTCCTAAGTTTTTTTTCTAACCATTTTTTCTAACCTTTTTTTCCTCTTTCGCTAGTTCTTCGTTTCTATTTTTTCTTTTTTCTTCCTTTATTTCTTCTCATCCTTTACAGCTCTTTCTTCTTTGTTTTTTCTTTTTTAGGTCATTTTTTCTCGTTTTCTTTCCTTCGCTTTTCGTTTTTTTTTCTCTTTCTTGTTTATTTCTCTTTTGATATTTTTCCTGTTTTCATTGTTATGCTTGCCCTGTTTGTCGACTGTACCCCCAGCAGAGAGGAAGACCCCCCCAAGAGTATCTTGTGTATGATGCTAAACTTTATCTAATGGTGTAGCTCCAGTTTTGGAAGCCCGGTCGGCTAGGGGGTGGCGATAGAATACACCGATTGCATCTCTGCAGAGGGGTAAGACCCCCTGTCTAACGAATGTCCTGTATCTAACACTAAACAATCTGACGATGAAGCTCCTGTAATGCTGGAGTTTGGGGAAAGCGGAGTACCCCTTCATTGCCATTACTCCCAGGTTCACCCTGGTTAGGAGTGGTAGCGCGTGATAGGGTCCTATCTATGAGTCAAATCGAACTGTTTGACATTTAAACTGAGTGCAAACAAATGACTTATACTAAATTGTATTGTTTGAAATAGGAGTATTTGATCATTTAATTGTGTGTAAGCAAATGACTGATATTCAATTAAATTGCTAAGGATACACAACAATACCTGAAACCATTTAACTGTGTGCAAACGAATGGGTCATGTTGAAAAGAATAACTAGTTTTAAATAGCAATAATTAAAACTCTTTAACGGTGTGCCTAAATTGAATTATTGGTATTACATAATACTTAGAAACATTTGACTGAACAAATGAATGAATAGTGTTAAATAGCAATATTTGTAACCACTTCACTGTCTGTAAACAAATGGTTAGTATTGAATAGAATTATTTATGTTTGATAGCAATAATTGAAACAATTTGACAACAGCAATACTAGTGTGCGAACGAATTAGTTCGAACTCATATAAAAATAAAATTACCGACGAACAAATCTCTTACATGTTATGAATATTTATTTAAATGTATGTAAGCAGGTGACTGATGTTAAATTGTTTCTGTTGAGACCATTTAGCTGTGTGCAAGCAAATGGTTAATAGTAAATGAAATTATTCATGTTAGATAGAAATACTTGAAACCATTCAAATGTGTGCAAAAAAAAAAAAAATAAATAAATAAATAAAAGAGCTCAGGCTCGTTTAAAACATTATCAACAAAATGTATTTACAAATCATATATATTCACTATATATATATATGTATAAGCAAAATTTGGAATTGGGTTATCAACAATGGTTGATATGCTGTAAAACCCAACCAAATCAAATAGAACAGTTTGACATTCAAACTGAGAGGAAACAAATGCCTTATGATAAATTGAATGGATTGAAATAGAACTGGGAGTGTGAAGTACCTCTTCATTGCCATGACTTCCAGGTCCACTTTGACCTAGAATGCTAATACCTCATCTATAGGTTAAATAGTTCTGTTGTAAATTTTTTTTATGTTAAAATATTTTTGTGCTAGTTAGCGGTACGTATATTACGTGACCAAAGCAGTTCAATTCGCTTTGGTTGTAGGTAGTATCGTGGTAGTAGGTGCACTGACAAGTTGTACATTGTTTCACTCTATGTGTGATTTGAAAGTCATGCAGATGAACGTGCAATGTAAATTAGGCTGTTTTAGTTCAAATCTGGTCATAACCCTGCAAAATCAGCCAAAAACACTTCTTGTTAGAAAGGTGAAGGTGCAGTTGATTACAGTACAGTAACCAAATTGTTCAAGAAATATCGCTCGAGTTGCGAGAACCTCGACGATCAGTCAATGTCAGGTAGGCCTAAAATGTGTATTCTGACTCGTGTTTTAAGATATTAACATTCGGAAATTAACAGGTGCGCTTGGTATCTCGCGGTTCAGTGTAGTTCATGACCTTCATGACCTAGGAAAAAGTATATGGAGTTGCCGAATTGTGCCTCACGTACAACTAAAATATTGCAAAACTTTTAACTGACCATGGTAGAATAACGAAACAATGACAACAACAATGGGCACACACTAAACAGCATAAGGTGGTGAGGCTCCAGTATAATTTCGTTGTCATTACTCCCAGGTCCACTCTGACCCGGAGTGTTAGTACATGTTAGAGTCCTTTTGATCAAGTAGATCTGGTTTGAAAATTCTTTGCATTCGATTAAAGTACTTAATGCCATAAATCTGCGCAAATAATATTAGTATCAAATAATATTAGTATACTTGAAGCTAACAGTATAATTGTCAGTTAATTCAGAAACCCCGTGACTGTATACAAAATATCAGTATAAGATACGGACACTTGAAACGATATAACATGTGAAAATTATTTGTATTAGATAAGAATACTTGATACCATTCGACTGTGTGCAAATTAATTCTTGCTTGAAACTATAATTGTTTACAAAAGATTATTATTGTTGATTATTTGGAACCGTAAAACTTAGTGCAAACAAATGATTATTACTAAAAAGAAATAGTTGATTGAAACCATATAATTTTGTATAAATTATTTGTACCGGCTCATTGGCCTAGTACCGGCTCATTGGCCAAGTGGGTAGAATGTTCGCCAATTGTCCGGGAGACCTGGGTTCAATCCCAGGTCGAGTCATGCCAAAGACTTTTAAAATGGTACTTGATACCTCCTTGCTTAACACTCAGCGATATAAGGTACGTATCAAGGGTAAAGTGGAGCAATTCAGGATGGCGCCCTCCCCTACACTTCAGTGTAGTAGCTATTGAAAAGGGAGCCAACTTTACTTACTTATTAGTATTAGGTAGGAATGCATAAGAATACACAAGCGTGTGTAAAGTATTTGTATTAGACGTTATCATATAAATGTGTGAAAACAAATAATTATTCAATAGAAATAGTCCATTGAAACTATATAAATCATTAGTATTAGTTAGGAATAAATGATAGCATATAAATATATACAAATTATTTGTATTAGAAGGGAATAAATGATAGCATATAAATATATACAAATTATTTGTATTAGACGGGAATAAATGATAGCATATAAATATATACAAATTATTTGTATTAGACGGGAATAAATGATAGAATATAAATATATACAAATTATTTGTATTATACGGCAATTCTTGATAGTATATAACCGTGTGCAAACAAAAATGTGTTACTAAAGATGCAAAGTATCATTGAAATCAGTTATGATTACCATCAAAGTTTTTCAAATGAATTAAATTTCAGCATTTATTAACCCAAAAAGAGTTGATATGCCGTTAAATAAATTAACTAAATTAATAATTTTCATTTATTAAGTTTTTCCTTCCATAGATTAATTTTCCTTTTGGTTTTTGCGCCTTTCTTTTTTCTCTTTTTTTCTTCTCAGAATTTTCCTTTGCTTTATTTGTTCGTTTTATTCTTCCTTTTTCTTTCATTTCACTCTATTCGTTGGGTCTTTACTCTTTCATTCACGCAATGGACTTATTTAATTGAGGTATTTCTCTTTTTTTCTCTCAGTTTTCTCATTTATTCGTTTGTAACTTTCTCTCTTTCTCTTTTTTAATTCATGCATTTCTTTTTCGCGATGGTCTTTTCCTCGTTTCTTCTTCCTTTTTTCTCAGATGGTTGCATCCTATTGACAGCAGTTGTATCGAGGCGCCTGGAGGAAGAACGCAACACCTACGCTATTTCCATTCAAGTCTCTTCAGTTCGCTAGAACGCTTCGCTTTCCATTCGCTGCTTCTAGTCACGTGATTGAGGAAGACATTTTTCCCGCCTTCTGTTGAGAATCGATTAATACCACCAACTCTACCCTCAACCCATACCACTGCACCCAGCCAACATCCCAGCAAAAACAATTTACTACAAAACCTTCACATTTATTGGTAGCACTAGTGTGTACGCGTGGGAGGACATCTTCGTGTGTCTCGTAAACACACACACACACACACACACACAGAGAGAGAGAGAGAGAGAGAGAGAGAGAGAGAGAGAGAGAGTGAGAGTCAAAGACGGAGAACTGGGAGTTTATTTAACAACCAAAGTTACTGCTTGTTGCTTTTAAGGCAATATTCAGTTATTCAGCGATGGTCGGTTCTGAGATTAGAAATCCTTGTAATTAAGACTAATATCCTCATCCTATTTACTTTTAAGACTATTTGATCGGTCTGTTCACCAGCCTTTATCAGTTCTGAGAAGAGTTATCATTATGACTTGGTTATTAATTAAGACTAATATCCTCATCTTATTTTCTTTTAAGACTGTTTGATCGGTCTGCTCTTCAATCTTTATCACTTCTGAGATGGGTAATCATTATGACTTGGTAATTTATTCTGAGTTAGGGTGCTTGTGTACTACTGTCATATCTCCAGGCTCTATGAGCCGATGAGAAAAGTATCTTTCCTCGAGCGAGGCTGGCAGTCAAAAGAAAGAGCAGGAAAAAAAGATAAATAAAAAATAATAACAAACAAACAAACAAATTAAGGGAGAGTATTACTCTTGACCGGAAATTTGGAGCTCAGAACTCAAGTGGCCAAAATCACTTGCCTGATGGGGAAAATATAAATTTATATTCTGTATTTCTATTTTGAACATTTTGCTTATTTTATTTGTTCCCATACAATGTCGGTTATTTTACCTTGTATCCTCATATTAGTTGTTTGGAATCCCAAGTTTTAGATGGCCAACTTTCCAACTTTCATCAGTTTTTTCAGCAACATGATTAATTGATCGTTACCTAATTTTTCATAGTTTTAATTGAAAATTTTGGCTGGTCAGATCACCAACTCTCGACAGTTCTAAAATGTTACATCATCATCACTTTTTATTCAGACTGCTATAACCATTTCAAAATAATGTTTCAGTCGGTCATCTCGCCAACCCTCAACGTTTTTCAAAGGAAAGGTCATGAGCTATTCATGCGAACATATTTGTTCTTTTTATTTGTAGCCTAACATTTCGATTAATTGATGGATTGATTGATTGGTTGATTATTAATATGTCAACCTGTATTTTATTTTATGGCTCGGGGTTAAGGAATTGCATTCATTAAACATTTAGATTTAGATTTTTTTGTGTGGTTAATTCTTAAATTTTTTTTTGCACACAGTTATATGATATCAAGTATTCCTATCTAATACAAATAATTTGCTCACAGTTGTAAAATTTCAACTATTCCTATATGACAATGATATAGTTTCAAGCAATTATTTCTATTTAATAATTGTCATTCTTTGCACACATTTATATGATTTGAAATAACTAATAATAATCATTAGTAAACAATTATAGTTTCAATTTACTGTTCTTAATATAAATAATTTGCACAGTTATATGGTATTAAATACTCCTACCTTGTACAAATGATTTTCAAACAGATCTATTTGACCCATAGATGGGACCCTAACAGGTATTAACAAACCAAGTCAGAGTGGACCTGGGAGTAATGGCAATGTTGTATCGTGTTAAGTAAGAGATGCACAGTGAAATAAGGAGTTAATTGTTTATTAACTCAAGTGGTACAGTCCAACAAATAATATAAGTCTCGTGCTGCGGATGTTACGTCCGAAGTTGGTCTTACTACTGACCGATATCTTGCAGAACCCTCGTACTTAAGAAACACGACGTCTTTTATACCCCCGCGATACTAGAAGTCACGCGGTATGAGCCAATATACAACAGGCAATGAAGAGGTATTCCATATTCTCGAGATCTTCAGGAATGGACCAACACCATTAGATTCTTTGTAGTGTTATACCCAGAACACCATTTTCAGGGCAGTCTTTCACCTCTGCAGAGAATATAGTGAGCATATTCTAAGGCCCACTGAGAAGACTGAGGATTTCGATGTTTGTTTTTGTTAAATATCATCTATCAAGTAAAAATTTGGAGATATAATAAACAAGTCAATTCAATAAGCCCTCATCACCTTTGCTCCGAAAATAATTCTTTGTGGTAGTCTTTGAAGCCTGAGGAGAAGTGTTGAGCATTTTTTGTATTCGTTCTCATTCAAGTGTTATTTTATCAATTACTACCTAAGCACTTCCCTTGAAATATTTTCTTCTATTTAATCCATAAACTAATATAAAAGTTATATAGTGTGTACCACTCACTACAAAAGTTCGGCAAACATACGTGAATCTCATCGGCTGGCAGGCGCATAAAAAGAGTGATTCCGTCTTTTTGGCGTCGAAAGTTTACAGATTTCTCTGACGGAATTAACAAAATATTTTGCTATTAAGCTCATAGATTATTATCTTAAATGATGTAGAGTACGGAACTGCTTCTTTCTGGAAACAAGAAAATGCACATTTTATCCGGATGGTTGGCAAAGCTCGAAGAAGCTGTTCTTTTTGACATCGAAAATTAAACTTTTGGTGGAAGTGCAATTGTGGGATATTTTATTTTGTTTTATTTGTCTAAAAAACAACAAAAACAAACAACATAAGTTGTTAAACTCAACATCCTTTCATTTGTTTTCTGCTTGCTTATTTTATTTAATAATTCATTTCAACATAAGCCTTTTTATCCCAGTTATCAGGAAGAGTCATCTAAAAATATTCAGCTTCATTTTGATACAAAATTGTTGCGAATAATTTGCTAAATTCACGTTACCTTTGTAACAAGGGAAAGGTTAGATAGGTGTCGTTGCAATGTCACTATTAGAAGAACTGGTATTCAAATTTCATCATCTGATTCGCCTGCTGACCAACATTGTAAAAGTATACATACAAGGGTTTGAGAAAAAGTAGGTTTCACTTTTTGGCGTGACGCATGCCAAAAATAAAAATGAAAAAACCTGAGGACGAAGGAAAGCAGTTTCAATGATAGATATAGAGGCGCGCTTAACTTAACGGTCATTGAGGTAGAAATGGAATTGTCGACACGAGTTCAAATCCTAGACCAGGTTGCTCGCATTTTACGTCGCTTTAATACCTTGAGGAAGGGTATGAATCCATCTGTTTTTTCCTCAGCAATGAGTAAATCATCATCATCATGTCACGCTGCAAGCACGGATCCCCCTGATCCTATCTCACTAGCCGTCTCTATCGTCCATTGCTCCCAGGAGGTCTTCCAGACTATATCCTGTATCGGCACGGAGCTATTTTATATAGGTTCTAGCTGGTCGTCCTGCTTTTGCTCGTCCATGTGAAGGGGTCCACAGGAGCATATCGCTTATGAGTTCGTTCTTATTTCTCCAGCTGTGTCCCGTATGTCTGGTTCGTCTAACATGGATAGTTTTCGTGATGTGTAGTAGGTGGCTGTACAGCTGCTGTTTTGTGGGGTGTTGCCTCCAGGACTTGTTCAATATTGCTCGCAGCATTCTTGTGTAATTGCGTAATTGCCGTCAAGCCTTTTCTCTATACGTTTAATTAGTGTCCATGTGGTGCATCCATATAGCAGTATCGACACAACCGCTGCTTGGAAAAAAACTGCGTTAGTCGGGCAGAATGGGCTCTTTAGCTCTGGTTAGATGAAGGATAGTCTAAAGAATTTCAAACTAGCTTTATTTCACTTGAAAAATAACCTTGTGTTGGATAAATACGTACAATACCAGATTATTTTCCACGTGTGTAATGTAAACCAGAAATTTATTAATTGTTTTCATTATTTGCTATTTAATTTGTTGAAAATATTTTCCGTTTCCTTTTATTTATTCATTTTTCCTATGAAAAAAGAAATGAATGCGAAAATTTATTGTCACAAGTTGGTAGACGTTTACATATGAAGAACCAATTGTCGCTTAACACCGGCTACTTCTTATTTCTGCTTCGTTTTATAGAGAAATGCATATTTTTTCTTTTTTCTGAAAAGTTTTTTTTCTTGTGTTGATATTAAAAAAAATTTCTTAACTCTCTCCCCCTGTTACACCGGTATATCGACGATATCTCTCTCCAACACCGGTATACGGTATAGAGTTCAAGTTCAGACGGCAGCAGGTTAATTTTAACTCAGGCGTTCCGGGCTTAAAGAGTTAATGTACTTGTATTAGTTATTTTTAATTTTTATGATAATTATTCGGTATAAAATATACGAGGTCTTCTAGGTTCACAAAACACAACCTCAATTACTCGACACCAATTTTCGTCCATGCATGCTCTCAATATCTCAAAGCCAAAGTGCCAAACCGTAGACGGTCCCAAATTTATGTAGGCAGTTCTGGACCGCTGATTGGCTGGTTCTTTTGCATCAGAAGCATCAACCACTTTTAAATGTTAAATTGATATCTATATCCAGATTATCAAGCCCTTCTAATTGTTAAACTGATATCAAATTATTTGTCTAAATTTCTGAGATAAACTTGATAATTTGGTTGAAAAGTACTTCTCAATGAAATCATCTCGGGGTCGCAGGTTCAATTCCAACTACAGGTAAAATAACAGCAATACTTACTATAGATAAACACTTGTACCCGGTCATGGTTAACGGAATTTTAACAATCTACCCCCGTGGATTAAGAGTCCGAATATTCTAAGTGATAAAAATGATATCTAACTCTAAGATGTATATGTGCCATGGTAAATATATGTACATCGGACTATTAATAGCACTTTGTAGTGAATCTGAAAGGCAGAATCTGCATTAGTGAAGTGTACCAGCAAGGCGGTATGAGTTACATCCCTTAGACAATATCGTCTAAGTCTCGGACGGACGAGAGAAGAGGAGAGGAAAGAGACAGGAGAGCGAAGGAAAGAGGCTGAAGAAGAAAGAAGGACTGTTCACTAAGAAGTTGATTTCACGGGTTTTTCTTGTTGTTAAGGATGCATACCCTTCACCCTCTTTTGTCTATTACATTCATCCAAAAAACAATTTAAATTACAAGCTATTTCGGTGCATTATTAACCATGGCGTCCAGGCAATTTGATGTTCGGCTTATCCCCGAGTTTAGCAGCGCAGCGACAGATACGCCAATATTGGAATGGTTGGAAGACCTTGAATTAACCTGTGAGCTTTGCGAGATTTCCAAGATAGAGCGGGTTCTGCCACTACGACTAAAAGGTGCGGCTCGAGAAACGTACCGGCAACTATCTAAGGAACAACGGGATGACGTTGAGGAGATCAAGCGCGCTCTGATAAAAGCCTATTTGAGATGCTAATCGGAACCGATGCTAATCGGAACCGATTCGTTCGCGGCTTTCGAACAATTTACAACGCGCCGTCTCCGTCCAGAAGGGACCGCAGATGAGTTCCTAACGGACTTGCGACGATTAGCACGCTGCCAGAATGTTGGATAAAGAGTGCCCTCGTCAATGGGCTGCCGAATGACGTCAAGCGACTCCTCCGATCGTCAACCAGGTTAGAAACCCTAACTTTAAGAGAAGTACTTGAAAGGGCTCGCGCCGTGTTAGTGGATACCAGGGACGAGCATCTGGCCGCTGTAGCGCGACCTGAGCAGACCTCGCATACTCCGAACATTCTCAAAAATCGTTAGAGTGATGTCACTTGTTTCAGATGCGGGGGCGAGAGGTTAGTGCCGCTCTCTCTCCATTCAAATTAAAGGAGGCGCCCCCGGTGATTGAAGCTGTAGTTAATGGCAAGAAGCGCATGGCGCTAGTGGACTCTGGATGTTCTCGGTCCCTCGTGACTGAATCGGTGTGCAACTCCTGGAGTGGGCAGGCATCAGATGTTCTGACAGTTGACGGCAAGACTCTTCGTAGTAACGGCATTGGGACTATCACGCTGGAAGCAGATAACGTAAGCCCCGTGAAAGCTGATGTGCTGGTCGTGAACAGTTCGCTGTTGGGCTTCGACATGCTACTCGGTATGGATATTATTAGGATGTTGAGTGGAGTCCGTATAGACCAGTCCGGTAATGTTATCTTCTCTAGGACAGGGTCGCATGCCTGCGCTGCGATCAGAATAGAGGAACTGGACTTCAGCGCTGAGTTCAATGAGAAGACCAGGGCTTGGACAGCGTCGTGGGAGTGGTCAGGTAATCAGCCACCCAATAGCCTTGTGAACAAGGTGCCCGAGTATCCTGTGTCTGCTCAAGTTCGACAAGAGTACCGCCATGAGCTGGAAACGTGGCTGAACAATGGATGGCTGCTTCCCAACCCTGAGGAGGAACTGGGTCCCTCAAAGGCCCTGATTCCATTAATGGCCGTAGTTCAACAGAATAAGTCGAAAGTGCGCCCTGTGTTAGATTTTCGTGAACTGAATGGATACGTCGACGCCTACACAGCGCATGCCGACGTCTGTGTGCAGAAGTTAAGAGAGTGGAGAAAGAAAGGCTCCAACGTATCAGTACTCGACCTCCGAAGGGCATATTTGCAAGTGCGTGTGCACAAATCCTTGTGGCCGTACCAAACAGTTATCTTTGAAGGAAAAAGGTACTGCCTTTCGCGCATGGGCTTCAGACTCAATGTGGCACCATCAATCACGCGGGCTATTGTTGAGGCTGCACTCTCAAAAGGCAACCTCGGCGTACATCGACGATGTCTTCATCAACGAAGACATAGTTTCTGCAACCAGGGTAAAGCAACATTTGGCTAACTTTGGACTGAAGTGCAAGGAACCAGAGTGACTGCAGAACGGTGCACGAGTGCTAGTCCTAACAGTTCGGGAAAAGGACAAAATGCTAATATGGGAACGAGGGAATGAGGTTCTAAGTGTGCCACAGGTCCTTACCCGACGCAGTGTGTTCTCATTTTGTGGAAAGTTGGTCGGGCACTTCCCAGTAGTTAAATGGCTCAGAGTGGCAGCATCATTCATTAAGAGGAGAGCGGCAGACGTAATAAAAGGTTGGGATGACGAAGTGACTGATGTTCCGTTAACAACAATGATAACAGAAGTCGTCGCGAGAGTGCGCCAAAAAGACCCGGTAAGAGGAAAGTGGTGTGTTGATGGCCTCGAGCTCGATATTTAGGCTGATGCGAGCTCCTTAGCCACTGGAGTGTCCCTGGAGCATGATGGAGCTGTCGTGGAGGATGCGAGCTGGCTACGCAAGGAGAGGGACACGCAGTACGTAAACTTGGCGGAGCTCGATGCTGTGCTGAAGGGCATAAACATAGCACTGACGTGGGAGGCAACCATATTGCATATTCACACTGACTCCGATTGCGTGCACAAATGGGTAACAGATACCCCCACGGGGAAGGCTAAAGTGCGCACCAGAGCAGCAAGTGAGATGCTAATCAGGCGTCGGCTTGATGCACTCGCGAGCCTAGTCAAGGAGTACGGACTGTCTGTGGACGTAGCCCTAGTGAGGTCAGAACATAACCGAGCTGATAGTTTAACAAGAGTGCCACGGCGATGGTTTAATCCCGTCAAGAAGGCAGCTGAGCCTCCGTACTGTGCGAGTGCTGTGTCACCAAGCGAGCATGACTCCAAATGGATAAGATCTATTCATCACCGAAGTGGCCACCCTGGCGTGAGGCGAACATTGTACTTTATCAGGTAGGTCGATCCTACAGTCTCTAAAGCATCAGTTAGGACTATAGTAAGGAACTGTAAGAAGTGCCAGTCGATCGACCCACCACCCATGCGTTGGCCGAAGGGGAAGCTGGGCGTTAGCGACACCTGGTCTCAAGTGGGAATAAATATAACCCACTAACAAGGTAGACACTATCTATCGCTCATTGACTGTGGGGCCTCACGATTCTCAATTTGGCGTCGTCTAAGACGACAAGATGCAGCGAGCGTTGTCAGCCACCTGGAAAGTCTGTTCTGTGGGCGCAGTGCGCTAGCTGAGATGCTCGTTGACAATAAAACAGCATTTCGCAGCAAGGTTTTCCGGGACTTTCTAAGCGAATGGGGGGGGTTCGATTGCATTTCCGGTAATGGTATTGTGCAACGGTGTAATTGGAACGTAAAACAGATTGCAGCAAGGAAACAGTGTCCTATAATGGAAGCGGTCTATAGGTATAACGCCGCCCCTAAGGATAATGTGTTGCCGCTGACTGCCCCTATCAGCCTAATTCATCGCTACCGCGTCCGACTGAAGGGTATTAATGCGCCCCCCGCTAGATAAGCCCGAACAGCAGTAAATAAGATATAACGTAGGCGATCGTGTCTGGATGAAGACCCCAAACGGACGTTGTACATCCCCTTATGCACTTGGACGTGTTACAGGCGTGATCAGCTCACAGAACGTCCTCGTCAACGGGATTCCCCGTCATGTAAGAGACCTGCGTCCCGTCATAGGCCTGGATACCTCAGAAGGAGGGAGTGACAGTGAACTCTCGACCCAAAGTGCAAGGGTGATCACCATCAACGAAGCACGCGGTGATCCCCCAGAAGTAAACATCGCGCATGTAACGGATGATACTTCTGCAGACGAGTCATTTGAGGAGGAAGTGGTATTACCGTGGAGGAGCGCTAGACGCAAGAGATCCCCCCGGTTTGTCCTTTGTGTGATCAGGAGATCACTGGGGTGGGGTGTAGTGAATCTGAAAGGCAGAATCTGCATTAGTGAAGTGTACCAGCAAGGCGGTATGAGTTACATCCCTTAGACAATATCGTCTAAGTCTCGGACCGACGAGAGAAGAGGAGAGGGAACGCCGAGTCAGTGAACGCGTCGAGTAAGAAAGAGACAGGAGAGCGGAGGAAAGAGGCTGAAGAAGAAAGAAGGACTGTTTACTAAGAAGTTGATTTCACGTGGTTTTCTTGTTGTCAAGGATGCATACCCTTCACCCTCTTTTGTCTATTACATTCATCCAAAAAACAAATTTAAATTACACACTGGATATAGTTGAACTGGTGCCAGAGAGCACTCCAACGACTGGGTACTCAAGGAGGGTAGCCACACGTAAAAAAGACGGTTCTCCTCGGCGCACAGTCGACTTATAAAAACTGAACACTGGCACCATGGGGGAAACTCATCTCACCATTTAATTAGATTTTTATCGTGCCCACTCATAGCAAGAAAACAGTTATTTATCACTGAATGGGACCGGTAGAGATATCTTCATACCACTCCACCCAGGGATTTCACACATCTGAAGACGGATATATCGGTCGGTTCGACGATATTAACTGTGGTCATGGTTCGAAATGTCCGTTGTAGACGATAGCCTCATTTGGGACGTTTCTGTGTAGCCCTAGTTCTGGCACACAATGCAGTATATAAACCAATTTAGGAAGAATGGGATTGTTTTTAATTTGATGAATTCCATTTTGCAGAGAATGCGGTGGAATTTTCCGGGTTCTTAAGAACGTCTAATTATGTGAAACCTACAAAAAAAATGACTGAGGCTATCATTTATTTTCCTACCTATTCTACTGTCACGGGCGTCAGATTCTGGTTTGGACTTGTAATTCAGGCATCCGATGCATTCTCTCAAACGGAGGTGATGGCTTCCTTTCGGGAATTGCTGTGATCAGGAAAAAAGAAAGTTTTATTGGGACGAAACGCTTGACCAACTTTCTGAAGAGTCGAAGCGAGTGAAGTAAACCGACATGCGTTTCCACGGTTTATAGTGAAACGGGAGTCGGTTATTTTCTGTTTCGAAAACACTGTAATTGCTCTGACGAAGCTAAGCCAAATTGTGGGTCTTTGGAAAATTATTTTGGCCAGAACTTGCCTTACCAACGACGTAGAATCCCGCTATTCACCAGTCGAAGGTAAAACTCTATCCCTTGTCGATGGATTGGATGGTGTGGTATGTTCGTATTGGGATGCTAGATTTTCTAGGGACCTTGGACCATCAACCACTTGAAAAAACTTTCTCAAATTGGGCGCTCGAGAATATAAAGAACTAACCTCTTTTTAATTTCAAACAACGTGTTCTAATGTACAAATTTAGTTTTAAACATTTCCCTGGGAATCCTAGTGCCGTACCCAACTGCACATACCGGTACCCAGCATGAATCCCATCAGAGAAGTCGATAGAATATCCCTAAATATCATCTGTACATATACATAGACGTAGACGGTCATTATACAAGGTAATCACCACTTATGTAGTCAAACGAATCGATAGTGCAATCAACATTGCATACGAGTATGACTGCAGATTGAGGGCTATATAATGGGATAAGACATTGCCGTAGCAGCCATTGATGAAGTATGCCGGTATCTTGCAGAATATATTCAGGTTTTGCCCACCAAATTACGCCATGACCTTCTGTTGGTGATCTCCCGGTTTTGACCCATGCGTGAGGAATTGTAAGGTATCATGATCGTGCTGCCCACATTTTTGCTGACCCCACGCAACACTTCCGTCCAGGATCTTGGCATGTTTCCTGATATTATGTTATACAGTAGTCTTATCAAAGACCATCTCCCTGTTGTACGGGGCAAATACCAGATATGTAAACAGTGAAGAGAAATTGGTAAATTGAGAGCGGCTCCAATAGCTAAAAAGCATCTGCGGAACGAGTACTTTTACAATGAACATTGCCGATCACTTCAGGAATAACAAATGGGCGATTCTGTTCATATCCAGAATCAAGTTGACACTTATCCTCATCGGGTGGAGGATCGCGGAGACATTTGGTAACCGGCAGTACTGTGTGCGGGTGGATGGAAGCAATTGAGTTATATCTACCCAGTTATTGATCCACGTCATTCTATCGAGGAAGTCGGTCCCTCGACCTCATGGCACCCCAATTTACGACCGGTTCAAGATAGCAACATGGAAAATAGATTTACTACATCAAGGCCAGAACTGTAAAATACTTAAGCAGGCCCCAAGGGGTCCTGCCGCAGCGACCCGATGAATTATAATCCATTATCACCCAACGTAAAACATAAACCAAATACCCCGATAATGAACCAGGAGCAATGAAAACTGACGACACCGCGAATTCAATCAGCCCAATACAAAATAATATTGGAGAACATCAATATCCGATAATACCAACTCCCTGACAATGGCCACGTCGAAACACGGGATAACCTTGAACTCTATCCCCCTAAAATGTGAGGAAAATCGTACACATATTCTGACCACATCAATCCGTCTCATAGTCAAAGGGGAGAAGGAACATGTAAAGTCGAAATAGAGAGTCCGATTAGATAATGAGTGGAGTTCCTGAGGCAGACTTAAGGGGACATTAGTTAACTACCCCCATGTTATAAACACAACCGACTGGCCTGAGGCCAGGGGAGTAAATGTTTAGTATTCGCGTTAAATACCGAAATAAAGCAAGTCAGGATCACAACTACCATTGTCATTGAGTTTGTACAAACACACTGGGGCCAGATACGAATCTTTTTTTACTTTCGCAAGATTGGTACAGAGCCTTCTTAAGGCATTGAATAATATCCGTTTCTTCTCGCCTCTCTACTCTTGGCAGTCTGGCGCAAGGCCAGATCCAAGAGTGACGTGGTGTTAGATTGCTGCCTTCCGGTCTCTGGTTTCCGCTCATCTCTGCTGGTTATATAATATCCCGGACACAAATTCTCGCGGTCACACCTCCAATCTGCCACCTACACGTTTCACGTGGATACAAGCATTCTGCTGGGAATCAACCTGTGTCCTGTTTACTTTAGAAACAAGCGAACTTCATGTCATACGATTCGCGCAACTTACGCTGCATTTCCGCCGGGGCATCTGCGTCCCGTTTACTTTAGGCAACTGTTCCATTTCCTGTTATGCTATCCACGCAATTTACGTGGCATGTCAAATAGAGATCTTCAAGTTAATATCTAGCAATAACACCCCTGCATATAATGCGTACAAATATTATAAATAGTGAAGAAATTATATAAAAATTTCATTATCTTAACTAAAAACCTTTGTTTAGGCATTTGCTAAACAATGCGGAAACACGTTGGGTCAGACTAACAGGAAATTAGACCGAGTCATGGATATGATGGCTAATGATTTTTTAAATATTAGCCTAGGATTGTGATTACTTGTTTATATACTTCTATGATATGCACTGATGTTATATTCCAACAAAATAAACTGCCAACTTTATAAGGCAACAATTAATTGTCAAGTACTTTCGAGACGGCGTCGTGTGATTGATTTTGTTTATCAAAAAAAAAAAAAAAAAGAAGTTAATATCTTTTAAAAGTACTTAATTACATAAGTAATTATCATATGTTATTGAGTATGAATGATGGGGTTTTAGTATGTTTTGAATATCCAAATAAACACCCTAGGCTACATCAAGGTTTAGACTACATTGATTATTCAAGGAATTGCAGTGATTTTGATTGTATAGCAGTAGTTTTAAAAGTATAAATAAATGTTTGAATGTTTTCTCTTTATGTAATTGGATGTTGAAGAAATATATTTTGTAAGCCAGCATAGTCAAAAGTTAGAGGTATTTCATTACACAATTATAAAGCTTTTTTGTAAGTAAAAATTTGGGGTCATTTTTTACACAAAGTCGTTCTTTACTCGAGTAGAGATGGTAATTCTTAAAATCCTTATTTGGAACCTTGTCTTTGAAATGACGGTCTGCAAACTGATCTTGTAGAGTTTTAATTGAAGTGGATGAACCGGATTGAATTCAACATACTGGATTGAATTTGACACACTGGTCTGCAAACTGATATTGTAAAGTTTTATTTCTATTTTCAGTTCGATGCTCACGACCCTGTGTGTCACAATGTAAGAGAGAAAATGTATATATGCGCTATAACGTAGGCGGTTGCAACTGAACTTTTTCATTTGCAAGCGAATACTGTAATAGTTGGCGATTGTAGTCGAGGGCGACCAGAAGGCTTCCTTTTCAATAGCTACTACACCGAAGTGTTGGGGAGGGTGCTACTCCTTTCCCTGGATTGCTCCACTTTACCCTTGATACGTAGCTCATATTGCTGAGTGTTAAGCAAGGAGGTATGAAATACCATTTTTAAAGTCTTTGGTATGACTTGACCTGGGATTGAAACCCGGTTTCCCGGACCATAGACAATAATATATTCGTTCAATTAAAGATGATTAACGAAGACATGGACAGCAATCGATAAGCTATCGGTCATATGGAAATCAGACCTGACCGATAAAATGAAACGCAGTTTCTTCCAAGCAGCGTTCGTGTCGATACTGCTGTATTGATGCACAACTTGGACGCTAACTAAACGGATGGAGAATAAGCTAGACGGTAACTACACAAGAATGTTGCGAGCAATATTAAACAGGTCCTTGCGGCGACACACCACAAAGCACCAACTATACGGCCACCTGCCTCCCATCACGAAAACTATCCAAGTTAGACGAGCCAGGCATGCAGGACACTGCTGGAGGAGCAGGGACGAGCTCATAAGTGATGTACTCCTATGGACCCCCACATATGGACGAGCTAAAGCAGGACGACCAGTTAGAACATACATACAGCAGCTATGTGAGGATACGGGATGTGACCCAGAAGACCTGCCAGAGGCGATGAACAATAGGGAAAAGTGGCGAAAGAGGGTCAGGAATATCCGTGCTAGCGGCACGACATGATGATGATGATGATGAAGCGATGTTGAAAGTAAATGTAATCTTGAAGAAACAGATTGTTAGATTTTCATTCATAAAAAATAAATCGACAATTTTTGAGGAGGCAACAGAATAAATCCGTAAAAACTACTGCTGGTATATTATTTTTATCGCTGTTTATAAGATTGAGGTTGGCTCGAATTTAAATAAAAGAGTAAATGATTCATGAATGATTCCAATTGATTAAGAATATTTTTAACAATTTAGGAAGGAAAAGATTTCTTACATTATTTTGGGTTTTGATCCTTCAAAGTTTTCGTGGCAAGTCAAATATTGTCGTCTGGAAATATCAAAGAAGTTTCAAAACTAAAGTGTAAACGCTGATTGGTTAATTAATAGAAAAATACAGATAAAAAAATTACAGCATCTTGAGCCGATTTTTTGCACAAAAATTAACACTTTTTCATATGGAAATCAATTAATTTCTCATACATTGGTCTACAAAACTGATCTTGTAGAGTTTTATTATTATTTTCAGTTCATTACTCAAGACATTATTGGAATTCTTTAAATGTATAAGACACACTTGACTGAATTGGACAGTCTAGATTGAAGTGCATACACTGGACTAAATTGGACACATTGATCTGCTTGTAGAGTTTTATTACTATTTTAAGTTTGATACGCTCAACTTTATTGGCATTCTTTGCTTGAATTGAATTGAACACACTGGATTCAAGTTGTTTATTATATACAGTAAGCCGATAAGTGATGTGTAAATTGGAGAGAGAGAGAGAGAGAGAGAGAGAGAGAGAGAGAGAGAGAGAGAGAGAGAGAGAGAGATTTCTACTAACATCTGCCATATCGAAAATGTCACTGAAATAAAAGGCGCGCTGAAGAGACTCTGGTGCTAAATGACATCCATAAGAAAATAACTGTGTTTTTACATGTCAAAGATAAAAAAAGTCTGCTAGAAATTTGAGAAGGGTCAGAATATTATAGATGATTTGTTGTATAGCTGAATACTTTCCGGAAATACAATTCTTTATGAAAATTTAAACAAATTGTTTTATATTATAACCGTTTCATCTTTGTGACAACACTCACTCTTTTCTGGAGTATTTTATAACGTGATGGACTGCAACATCATAGGAAGCGAGTTAGAACTTGAGTCGGAATATTATGTTCACTTTCGGACTCCTGGGAAAATTATAAACCCTCTTATACCCTCATCAATTGATTAAATAGTATCACTAATATTCTTTTACAAAGATGGCTTTGGCATCCCATAATCCATGAAGGTTGATATGCCATTAAACAAAGAAACCTAGCCAAACCTAACTAAATCAGTTAGCTGCCCAGGGAATGATTTTACGACTCTTGGATTTATTTTAAACTTTCTAATTTAGTTTGGTTTGGTTTGATTTGATTTGGTTTTATGGCAATTTTAGGTTATTTAACGTCAAATCAATTTTTATACATATATATCAATTATATGATTTCTAAACATATTTTGTAGATAACATTATTAAACGAGTCTGAGCTAATTTTTTGCTCACAGTTAAATGTTTTCACTTCTATATAATACGAACGATTCTATTCACTATTAATCATTTGTTTTCACACAGTTAAATGTTTTCAAGTATTGTTATATAACATTAGCAGTTCAATTAAATATCAGTCATTTGTTTACACACAGTTAAATGATTAAACACTTCTATTTCAAACGATTCAGCTGAGGATGTCAACAAAGTTAAATAGTATTGCTATTTTATCACGAACAATTCAGTTAAACAGCAGTCATTTGTTAACTCACAGTTAAATGATCAAGCGGTTCTATTTCAAACGATCCAGTTTAACATTAGCACACAGTTTCTTGTTTACATTCAATTAAATGTAAAAACAGTTCTATTTTAAACAATTCAGTTTAGCATAAGTACACAGTTTAAATGTCAAACAGTTCTATTTGACCAAGGTGCTACCACGCCAGGTAAGAGTGAACCTGTAAGTGAGAGCAATGAAAGCTCTGGTATTACTGGAGCCTCACCATCAGATTGTTTAGTGTCATATCCAGAACACTCGTTGGGGGAGTCTTACTTCTCTGTAAAGGTGCAGTTGGTGTATTCTGCAGCCCCAGCCAACTGGGCCATAATTTAGTATAGAATTTTCATAACAATCACCATCTTCATCATTGTTTAGGCACACCGATAGCATAAATTCCTTTGAATTTCTCTCGCTATCCATCCCTACCAGCTATTATTCTTGGTAAGTCTGGACGGTATACCGTGTCCGCTCAGAGCTGATGAAAGTAAGTTTTTTTGCAATTCGGCGAACAACGTCGCTTATGAGTTCGTCTTTACTTTCCCAACAGTGACCAGCATGTCTTGTTCGTCTTACGCGGGTGGTTTAAGAGATGGGAGGTAAGTGGCCGTACAGCTACTGTTTTGTAGTGCTGCTTCCAAGATTTTTACATGTAATTTAAGTAATTATAGCTTTGATATACATTATTTATTCATATACGAATGAAACTCGATGTATCTGTTATACACAGATACAAATAATTACTTGGATTTCATGTTTATAATGACAAGAACTTCCTTAATATGCACACAGCACGCAGCATGCAAGCGTAGTTTCCATTTAGTTTTTCTCCAAAGTGTTTCGTCAGAATCCATGTAGTGTTGCCATACAGTAGTACTGATACTATTACAGGTTGGAGGAATCTCTGTTTTATTTCATCAGCGGGATTAGATTTTCATATCGTCGCTCACCTGTTAATAGCAATCCATGTTTTACACATGCATATATTGACATCGCTTTCAGTAAATGAGATATTGCTACCGAGTTATTTGAACTGGTAGATTAATTTCAGAAGTTTCAAAAAGACAAAGAAGAATCTGTGAAAATAAGCGTAACGGTTACCGTCGTAGAAAGGGAAATAGGTAAACCGAGTTCAAATCCTGAACGAAGCTGTTTGTATTTCACAGAGCGCTATTATCTTTGTGAAAAGTATGAATCGAACTATTCTCCCTCCAGTACTGGGCAAATAGATGAGAAGACTGGATTCTTTAAACTTGGTGAGGCAATCAGTCTAGGAGAAGGAAAACGTTGAATTCAAACCTGTTGTAGACCTGGAGATGGATGGGGTCCTTCAGGCTGCTCATGGCTAAGACACGCGTCATGAGTTGCATCTCCTACGACCAGGCTAGGTTATGGGGACAGTGATGATGACGATTATGAAAATAGAACTGAAAATAAAAAAGAATAAAAATATAAAGTGAGAAAAACTAAAGAAAGAAAAAACAAACAATAAACAACAAAAATTACAAAAGAACAAAAAAAGAATGACAAGTGTAGATAAATGATTTTTTCACATAATAAGCGAATGTAAAAGAAATACAAAACTAGGCACGATGGGGTGAGAAAGGTAATTCACTGGGAATTGTGCAAGAGCCAAAAATTTGTTTATACTTACTTATCGTATATGCACAAACCAGAATTTGTCCTCGAAAATTGATCAGTCAATCTCGGTCAAAAAAACAGACCAAGTATTAATTAACAAGAGAAAAAAAATTGTAATCAAGTGGATTTTGACGATCTAGCAGACGGCAGAGGGAAAATTTTAAAAAGCGACAAAATAGAGAAATACTTGAATTTTGCCAGGGAGCTGAAAAAGCTGTAGAACATGAAGGTGACGGTGATACCAATTGTAGTTAGTGCACTTGGTTCTAAAAGGCTGGAAGAAGAGAGCGGAGGAACTAGAAAACAGAGGAAGAATCTTGACCATATTGACTTTAGAATTGTTTAGATTGGCTAGAATATTCAGAAGAGTCCTGGAGACGTGAAGAGATTTGCTGTCACTAAGACTCGTATAAAAGACCACCAGCTAACATTGGGAAAAACTAGCAAGGAGTGAAATAATTGTGAAGATTTATCACTTCAAGAACTCGAAGAATACATTAAAGTGTGTGTGTGTGTGAGAGAGGGGGGGGCTAAAAAGAACTAATTACTGCCGCCAAGAACAGCTTTGGCAATATAAGAAAAAAAAAAGGAAAATATCAGAATCTCAAAAATAAAAATGAGAAGAAAAGCATTTGTATTGACACTTAAAGTAATGCAGGGTTACACAGGAAAAACTGTATGAGATAAACTGATTGTCTATTAATAGCAGTACAAAATAATGTGATTAGAAACAATTATATTAAAGCAAAATTTTTCGTACTTCGGAGAATAGCAAGTGTAATGACAGTGATGAAACGGTTAATCACATAAAAAGTGAATAAAGAAAACTAGTACCAAGGAATACAAGAACTTATTCGAGTGGGTGGGAAAAGTGACCCACTGGAATTGTGCAAAAGACTGAAATTTTATCATACTGACAAATAAGCTATATACAAACCCGAGTCTGTCCTAGAAAATGAGACGCATACAACTCACTGGGATTTTGAGATACAAACGAATCACCTAATCCAATCGACACGAAAAAAGGAACTTGTTGTCAAGAGGATTTTGCCGTTCTGACAGAGTGCAGAATGAAAATGAAATAAAGCGAAAAGATAAACAAGTAATTGGACCTTATAAGAGAGTTAAAAAAAAAGCTCTGGGACATGAGGGTGGCGGTGATACCAATTGTGGTTGGAATGGTATTGGAAAAGAGACTGGAAGAATTGGAAATCAGAGAAAGAATAAAAGCCCTTGAGAATACAGAATTATTGAGATCGGCTAAAATACTGAGAAGAGACCAAGACACATGAGGAGAATTACTGTCACCCCAAATCTAGTGAAGGTCCAACAGCTGACGCTGGTGTGAAAAAACTCATAAGGTGTGAAATAATACACCGAAAACCGACCAGAAGACCAGATTAATTAAGAAGAAAAAAACTTAATATTTCATTGATTTTGCCTTTCCAGCACACCACAGAAGGATAATGAAAGAAAGGGAGAAGATAAATACTTGGATCTTGTCAGAGAGCTAAAAAAAAGCTGTGGAATATGAGGGTGATGGTGATTGTAGTTGGTAAGTGCTTGTCACGTTCTCCAAAGGCTTGAAAAAGAAGTACTGGCAATCAGAAGAAGAATCGAGTCAATCTAGACTACAGCAGTGTCAAGATAGATTAAAATACTCAGAGGAATCTTGGAGACCTGAGGGAATTTTCTGTCAGTTGGACTCCAGTGAAAGACCCCCAGTTAGAACTAGTGTGAAAACTTGCTAGATTTAAGACAACAAAAGAAAAGGCTCGCTGACGAGGTTAGGACAATAATTAGGAAAGGCTGCTTTTCTGACCTTGAAATATTAGAAATACACCAGCAAATATACAGGGAAACATGTCAACATAGCACTACTATTATAATCGAGACGTGAAATACAGAAATGCCAGAAACTTTCAACCAGAAACAAACGCTAAATAATAACAACCAAGATACCACATACCCAAACACGATGGTACAAATAATAACCCAAGAAGGAAAAATGAATGTAGAGATTATGAATAGGCTTATGTCTGAGAAGAAAACTGCATTGTCTTCTCTCAGGAACTAAGAATGGAATACAGTTAAAGCAGAAACTGAAAAAAATAAATGACTTATTAACAAATATCCCAACGAAAAACATCACGGAACTAAACAATCTAATTTATGAAGGAGTAAAACTTGTCTGTAAAAAAGTAGGGTTTCCCCTGAAGAACAAGAATAAAATGGCTAAACTGGGATGGGAAATTAGATTGGAACCACAGATAAGAAATCTACGACAACAAGAAAAGATGGTAAGTTAGAAAAAAATGAGATCTTGGGACAAAGAGGAAAAATAACACAACAACAACAAAAGATACAACTCGAAGAGATGAATCAGAATGTACTGACAAAAGAAGGAAGACTAAAAAGATACCGAGACCAAACAATACAGACAAAAAAGGACCTTCCAAAACAACGATAGAAAATTATTTAAGCAACTAGAGGGAGGAAGTACGAAGACAGTCTAGCAACCAGATGCAAGGGAAGCAAAACGGTTTTGGAGCAAAGTATGGGAATGGATTTGGTTGGTTGGTTGGGTTTTATGGCATATAAACCCTTGTATGTTATTTAATGCCAATTCCATTTTTACACAAATAATCAGTTCAATTTCAAACAATTCAGTTTAGCATGAGTACACATTTTAATTGTCAAAAACATTTCTATTTCAAGCTATTCCGTTTAGACAAACAGTTCTAATTCAAACAATTCAGTTTAGTATAAGTATAGTTAAATGTCGAAACAGTTCTATATTACACAATTTAGTTTAGCATAAGTACAGTTTCAATGTCAAAAACAGCTCCATTTCTAACAATTCAGTTTACCATACTAATACAGTTCCATTTCTAACAATTCAGTTTCGTAGAAGTACGCAGTTTAGTTCTATTTAACCCATAGATAGGACCCTATCATGTGCCAGAATAGACCTGGGAGCGATGGCAATGAAGGGGTGCTCCGCATTCTCCAAAGTTCCAGCATTAGTGGAGCCTCAACAACAGATTGGTTAGTCTCATATGCAGGACACTCGTTGGGGTGGGGTCTTACCCCTCAGCAGAGAACCAGTCGATGTATTCGACAGTCTCAGCCGACTGGGCACGTATGGGAACGGAGGGATCATGACAAAAAAAGCCGAATGGATAAACAAGATGGCAAAATAGTTGCAAAATGTCGAAGAAAGATCTAAGGCGAATATTCGTTGATTCACTCCGAGCGACACTCAAAAAAAAATACTAAACTGGAAAACTCCAGGCTTTGTTGGCATACATGGATTCTAGTTTAAAAGTTCACTTACACCCATGCTAGACTGGCGACCAAAAAGAACAGATGCTTACAATAAACAGATATACCCGGATGGATGACTAAAGAAAAAACCACTCTGATCCAGAAACACTCACAAAAAGGAACCACCCCAAATAATTAGAGACCCATAACGTGCAACCGATGATGCGCAAAATACTAACGGCACATATTAGGGAGGAGATTTATCATTCGTTAATAAGCCGAGGAACAGAAAGGATATAGCAAAGGATCCAGAGGGACAGGTGAACTCCTATATATTGATCAACAAATCTTCAACTAGATTCAAACGAGACGGAAATTATGACTATGGCGTGGATAGATTACAAAAAGCCTTATAATATGGTTCCCTAAAGCTGGATAATACACTCTCAAAATGTATAAGATGTCAGACAAAGTCATAAACTTTATCGAGAAAACCATGAAGACCAGGAAAGTGGAATTAACAGCAGGAGGAAAAAGCTTAGCTGAAGCAAAGGTCCAGAGCGGTATATTCCAGGAAGATGCACTATCACCATTACTTTTCGTAATAGCAATGATGCCACTCAACCACATACTCAGAAAGGCACAGGCGAATACAAACTTACTAAATCGCAAGAAAAGAACAATCATCTAATGTACAAGGACGATATTAAACTGTTTGCCAAAAGCGAAAAAGAATTGGAAACCCTAATACAGGCAGTGAGAATAATCAATCAGGTCATAGAGATGTGCCGTGCTAATAATGAAAAGCAGGAAACGATATATGAGGGACGGAATGGAACTACTAAACCAAGAAAAAATTAGAACGCTCGGAGAAAAGAAAACGTACTAATACTTGGGAATATTGGAAGCTGACTTTATCAAACAAGTGGAGATGAAAGAAAAAATTAAAAAAGAGTATCTCAGAAGAACCAGAAAGTTACTTGAAACCAAATTATATGAAAGGGATAAATACCTGGGTTGTCTCCTTCGTAATATACTCGGGACTATTCTTGATATGGACCAGAGAAAACCAGATAGACCAGAGAACAAGACAACTAATGACCATGTATAAGGCCTTACATTCTAGAGATGATGTTGGCAGACTATATATATATATATGGTGAAAAGAAAGGGAAGAGGACTTACTTGCATTGAAGATAGCATTGATGGATCAATACAACGATCGACGATTACGCAGAGGAAGACTGATTACAGCCACCAGAAACAATAATTGACAACACGAGGAGCAACAGAACGGAAAAAACCAGAAAACAAAAAATGGGAAGAAAAACAACTCTATAGATATTTTAAGCGACATCTCACACGAGAAAACGATGACATGGCTAAAAAAGGTAAACCTTTTGAGAGAAACTGAATCTCTTCTAATAGCAGCTCAAAACAACGCCGTAAGGACCAATCATATCAAAGTAAGAAGAGATAAAACACAACAAAACAGTAGATGTTGGTTACGTGGTGATAGAAGCGAAACGATCATATTATAAGCGAATGCAGCTAACTAGCACAGAAAGAGTATAAAACTAGACACGACTGGTTGAGTGAGGTGATCCACTGGGAATTGTGCAAGAAATTGAAATTTGGCCGTACGAAAAATGGTATATGCACAACTCAGAATGTGTCCTGGAGAATGAAATGGACAAACTTCACTCGGATTTTGAGATACAAACGGATCATCTAATCTCAGCCAGACGCCCAGGCCAAGAAATAATCAACAACAACAATAACAACAACAACAACAACAACAAAAAAGAGAACTTGTTGAATTGTAGACTTTGCTGTCTCGGCTGACCACCGAGTAAAATTGAAAGAAAACGAAAAGAAAGATAAGTTCCTGGTCCTTGTTAGGGAATTGAAAAATCTGTGGAATATGAAAGTGACGGCGATACTAATTATAATTGGTGCTCTTGGTACAGCTAGCATAGGTTTGGTACAAGGACTGGAGGACTTGGAAATAAGAGGACGAGTAGAAACCATCCAAACAACGGCATTGTTGATATCAGCCAGAATACTGAGACTCAAGACTTGAGAAGACTTGCTGTCACTCAAACTCAAGTGAAAAACCATCGGCTAACGCTGGTGTGAAAAATTCGAGACGGAGTAAATAATAATAATAATAATAATAATAATAATAATAATAATAATAATAATTTTTTGGAAAAAAAAAATAGACAGCTGCTTATTTCAAAAATTTACGTAAGGTTTTCCCCCGAAAAGTCCGTCAATAAAACTTTGATTACTTCAGCAATGGCTCAATTTTAAAAAAAATATTACAAAAATAAATATATTAAATAGAATAAAATAAAATAAAATAAAATAAAATATTTCTTTAAATATAAATGCCTCACCCACCTAATTTTATGACATCACCAGTTCATTTAAATGCTCACAGTTTTTTTTTAAATCCTGCGGGAAATACTATTCTGTTTATTTTGTTTGAGAGAAAAGAAAAGAAAAGAAAAATATCGTATATTTTCAACAGTTTCTCATATTCCATTTTGCATCAAGATGAAAAAAATAAAATAAATAAAACAGCCACACTATTAAAAGAAAAGAAAAGAAACGAAAAGAAATAATAAATACAAAACAAAACGAAAAAAAAACAAAAAAAAAAACAACATGGAGAAAGTTTTTTGTTGAATCGCATAAAAGGAATCAATTTAATTTGTGTTTGATAAATAGATAAATAAAAAAAAAATACTAATTCGCACAAAAATATTTTGAAAATAAAACTTGTAGCTTCAGTTTTTTCTCTTTTTTTCAGGTTGGTGGTCTAAAAATCTTTTGAAAAATTAGAGAAAAAAAAAAGCAATGGGAGGGGGGGATGCCTGAAATTTGACTTTTCTTTGACGATAAATATGTTGGGTGCGAGAAGCAAAACAATTTAAATTCTTAAATTACCTAGTAAAAAGTAATCTGGACTTTTAAACGTGAAATTTTTGAAAAATTATTTCATTTTATTTAGTCATTTCAAAGAAGTAACAATTTTTTCTCCAATTTTTTATACATAAAACATATGCTCGAAAATACGATCATTTCTTTTTTATCTGTAAAGTTTATTTATTTATTGCAAATGAAACGTCAGGTATTATTAAAATGAATACTGAGTTAGTGTTCAACTATGCATTATAAATATATTAGGATCTTGAATAAGTTCCTATTGATTTTTCATATAAGTAATGTTTTATTTTTAAAAATTTGTTTGAAACATGTCACTGAAAGTATTGTCCATTGCTAGCCATTACTTTTTCTGACCTTTTTGGCAGCATATGAATTCCACGTCGGAAAAACGACACGTCTTTTGAGGCTAACCACGAGTCGACTCAACTTTTGTCATCTTTGTAAGAATGAAAGTGCCGCTCAGTCAGGCCATGTGCCATTGATCGGAACAAGTGATTATCGGACCGAGCAATATCTGGTGAATACAGATAAGCGTTTCCAAGTAGATTTTCACCTGTTTTGCAACATGTGGCTTAGCGTTGTCATTTTGCAAAATCACTTTGTCATGTCTCTGCTCGTATAGTGGCCGTTTTTTCTTCATTGCTCAAGTAAAAACGTATCAATTACAATCGATACTGATCTCCCGTGATGGTTTCAGTCCGTTTGAGCTTCTCATAATAACTACACACAACTGATCCCATCAAATGCAGTGCAGAAGCTTCGAACCATGGATATTCGACTTTGCTGACGATGTTGATGCATGGCTGGGCTTACCCCACTTATGGTTATCAATAGTATATCCACTTTTCATCACCAGTCACCAGACGATGCAAAAAACCTTTCCTTTTCTGCCATTGAAGCTGCTGTTCACACGTGACAAGACGCTGTTAATCATCTCTCGCTTTTAACTCATATGGCCCCCTATGTCCTTGCTTTTGAATCATTCCTAATGCTTTCAAACATTTCGAAACTATTATGTGATCACAACTCCTAATAATTCCGCAAGTTCAGCTTGCGTCTGACATGAATCATCATTAAGTAATACTTCCAATTCTTTATCTACAAATATTTTTCGGAGCGCCAGAGCGTTCTTTATCTTCAACATCAAAATCATTATTTTCGAAGTGTCTAAACCAATCTCTGCATGTTATTTCTGACAGAGAATGATCGCTGTAAGTCTCAACAAAATTCTATGTGCCTCAGCTGCAAATTTCTTTTTAATAAAATAGTGCAGTAAAATTCCTAGCAAATACATTTTCTTTGGTACGAAATCTGTCATGTTTAACGCTAAGAAAAACAAAGTTGTTTACACTTCGGTGAAATGACATTCTCTGAATTTCAAGCTTGATAATAGTACTTCCTTATAAATGCGTTACCATCTAAAATTACACGCAAGAAGTTCAGGGAAGGCTGTCTATTGGAAAACAGCGAGAACTTATTCAAAGTCATAATATTTTAAACAGAAACACCGATTTATGGTAACTTTTAAAGCTAATTTTTATTAAAAAAACTCAGTCCCTTCAAATAAAAATCATTTTCAAACATAGCAAGCCTAAATACATCAAAACCCCACTCCACTATTAAAAAATATGATTTATTTCTTTGACAGCATATCAACTCCTTGTGGTTTGTTTAATGTCAAAATTTGATTCATTTGAAAAAGGTTGATTACAATCATAACTAACTATATTTTCAACGTTCCATTCCAAGCATTAAAAAAAGACTCTTTATTTACTATAATAATCATTTCTGTTGGCATATGGCATCAAGTATTCCAATTGAACAGAAATAATTTACACACAATCATAACGTTTAAAGTAGTTATTCCGATTTAATATTAATCTTCTGTTTGCACACAGTCATATGGTTTCAAGTAACAAATAGTAATAATCCTTTATAAATAATTTCAACACAGTTATATGATATCAATATTCCTATCTAACAGTAATTTTCAAATCGATCTACTTGACTCAAAGGTGAGACGCTAACAGGTTCTACCACTCCGGATAAAAGTGGGACACTCCTCCGACCTCCAGAACTGGAGTCTCATCATCAGATACAGTTTAGGATACTCCTTTTTTAAAGAAATTTTATCCTTGTGTAGAAAATGTAGTAGGCGTATTCTACGTGTCACCAACAGGGCATTGTAGTTGTATTTGTATGTATTTACCCAACCCCTCCGCTATGAGCAGAATGTGAAACAAATTCATTTTTAAGCGGTATAAAGTTGGATTTAGAATTTTCCTTTTCCTAGACTGGTTGTCTAACCAAAGATAAAGATCTCTGGTTGCCCTACTATTTACCTATAGCTAAATGCCTGAATGTATGTATTTATCCAACCTCCCCGCTACGAGCAGGATGTGACGCAGGGTCATTTTTAGTCGGAGTACAGTGGGTTTGAATTCAATTTTTCTTCTCCAAGGCTGGTTGTCTATTTACCTATATCGGAATATCTGAATGCATGTTTTTACCAAGCCCCTCTGCTACGGACAGGAAGTGTTACAGGGTCAATTTTTTTAAAGCTGGTTTGATTTTAGAGTTTTTTTTCCCTCCTCGACTGGTTACCTAAGTAAGGCTAAAGAAATCCGTCTAACCTACTATTTACCCATAGCTGGAGAAGAGATAAACTCATGCCTTTTTCAAGGGTAAATGAAACGCCCGCTGCCTCGCCAAGGAATTGAACTGGTCGCCGACTTGATTTCCTACGACGATAACCGCTACGCTAAGCATGCCTCGTTGTAGCTGTAGTTGTAGTAGTAGTACTAATAATGATAAACACTGGGATTTTAAGACAAATACGAATCACCCTGTCGAGGCCCCGAAGACCAGATTTGTTATTGTTAGCAAGAAAAAGAAAAAAATATGTAACAATTAAGGGAGTTCTCTGTTCCAACAAACCAAAGATTCGGTTATCATTTTATCAGTGAAACAAGTTAAAAATGATAGACGTAGTATTAGTTGACGAAAAAGCAAAGAACTTATCAACAAGAAAACTTTGCTCTATCAGCAAATCAGTAAAAATAAAGGAAAACGAAAAACTAGATAGTAATCTAGAATTTGCTAAAGAGCAAATAGAATTTGGGACATGATGATAACGGTGATACCAATCATAGTCGGGACACTTGGAATAATCTTGAAGAATCTGGAACAGAAACTGGGGGAACAGAAGATCTTATGAAGAATGGAATAGTAACAATTATGTATCTATGATTTACTAAATACTGAATAAATGAAAGGCAAGACAAGTTTATCTTCACAGATAGACACATTTAATACCTACATGATATCAAGAAATATTGGCAAAAATACGCTAACGTGTCCCAGCAGATGAAATATGCACATCTTGGTCTATGAACAAACAGTATATGAAAGGGGTACAAAAACTGTAAAAAGTCTTACTTGAGTTTCCACTTTTATATCTTTATATTTCGAAAGCTCATCAACAAATAGACTTCGCAGTATAAGCAGATCATTCAGTAAAATTCAAGAAAAGCGTAAAACTAGGTAGCAAACTAAGACATTGCCGGAGAACTAAAAAAATACAAAAAAAAAAAAAGCAAAACAAAAAACAAATCAACCCCCCCCAGCAACCTATGCTACATGAAGCTAACAGTGATACATATAGCAGTCAGAGTCCTTGGAACAATCCCAACAATAATAATATATCTGCTTGGTTTGGTTTCTTTGGTTAATGGATTATTTAATGCAAAGCTATCCTTGTAGAAGAATAGTACAGGTACTTTTTAACCCATAGCTGAAAGGAGATAATGAAGTTCACACCTTTCCCAGGGGTATTAGTCCGAAAGTGAACGTCATAGTGCAACTGGAGTTCGAACATATTTACTACAATATCGCAGTCCAGTACGTTAGCTACTACGCCACAGGAACACCCCTACAAGATTGTGCCTGTGTAATACGCTCCATACTCTCATAATGTATTGGAAATACCGTCTCATGTGTCCATGAAAAAAGCCTTGCAATAAATTTCTGTAAAAAACAAAAACGCTTTTTATACACTCTGATATTATCCTCAACTTGGTTGGTATCATGACTTTTCGGTTGTTATGTTCTTCAGCCTTCTTCAGCTCTATATTACACGCAAGACTTATCGGACGCGATATCAACTTTATAAGTATTCGACCGAAAATACGAAGAAATGCAATTTAAGCACCAATGGCTTTTAATTTTTTTTATCCTGTCTTTCACGATATTTCGACCATTTATTCTTTGATTTTCATCAGTTGCTCGAACTTGCAAACAATCCCTGTCTATATTGTGCTACCTGCTGAAGATTGGAGTGTTAATTATTTCTATTTAACAATAGTCATCTGCTTCAAGTAATTAATAATAATCCTGAGTAAACAAATATAGCTTCAAGTAACTTTTCTTGATACAGGTAGTTTATTTGCAAACAGCTGTATAGTTTCAAGTATTACCATCTAATATTGATTATTTTATGGTTTCAAATAATTCTTTCTATTTAATAATAATCCTTTGCTTACATATAGTTATGTATTTTCAAGTGACAAATAATTATAATACTTAGTAAATAATTATAGCTTCAAGCAAGTATTCTTAATACAAATAATTTACAGTTATGTAGTTTCAAGTATTCCTATCAAATACAAACAATTTTCTAACGGATCTATTTGATCTTAAAATGTGATCCTAACAGGTACTACCACTTCAGGTCTGAGTGGCAATCCCTAAATCTTTAGGATTGGAGTCTCATTATCAGATGAAGTTTAATGTCATATCGGGGACATTTGAACTTGAAAGGATGAAGGTAAAAACATAGACGCATCAGCAGTGGTCACATTACTTTTAGCGAACACTGCACACACACACACACACACACACACACATATATATATATATATATAATGAATGGAAGAACAGTTACAAGCACTTCGATTGTTTTGGGTTGTTCTATGTGAAACTTTGAATAATGATATTAGTTCTAATTTGGAAGTTTTTGAATTTTAAGTTTTAAACCCGCTCTGTCTTAATACTGAGACCTCCATTCTTCGTAGATACATATTTATTTCTCTTCAAAAAACCCCCAACAATCTTGATATCACCTGGCAACTGCATGCTTGTCGTTAAGTAATCCAATCCGGTAAAGAACAGACGAAAACAATGTGGTGGGAGTAAGGAAAATTGCTGGAAAAGCCGGAACAGCCGGAACAAGCGTTCAAGATGGGACGATTCTGTGGACAGATATTGGCATGTTTCCAGCCAGCGTCTATGACTCATTACAGAAAGATAGACTGCAGAGGGTCACGGCTAAATATATGCGGAATACTTATCAGGAAGTGAATGAAGTTCAGAAAGAGACAATGTCCGTTCAACAACTGTGCACTAACAGTTAACTGTGAACACTGATATACGGAGAACATTGGAAAAAATAGTCATATATGTATATGTGTGTGTGTGTGTGTGTGTGTTCATCCGACCAAATGGTTCCCATGCTGTAGGTGTCCCTTTATTAACTGTTGAGTGGAGTATGATGAGAAGGGTGATCTAGTTTGTGGAAAAGGCAGTATATACTGTGTGGTTATTTACATGGCTTTATTGTATTAAATTTATGATGAATACTTCTTAACTGATGAATAAACAAAAATAAATAAATAAATAAACAATAATAATAATAATAATAATATTGGAAATAAGCGCACGAGTTTAGTCCATCCAAATTACAACATTATTAAGATCGGTCAGAATACCGAAAAAAGTCCTGGAGACTTGAGGAGACTTGCTGTCACTCAAAATCCAGTGGAAGATCATCAGGTGAGGCTGGTGTGAAAAACTCACAAGGAGTATAATAGTAATAATAATAATCGATGTGGATTGCATACGAGATGAAAAGAACATGGTTAAGAAGAGGAAACCTCAAGAGAGAAACATAATCTTTTTTAATTGCAGCTCAAAATAATGCCATAAAGACCAATTATATCAAACTAATAAGTTGAGCGTTCGCTAATGGTCCGGGAGACCGGGTTTCAATCCGAAGACTCAAAAAATGGTACTTGATGCCACCTTGCTTAACACTCAGCACTATAAGGTAAAGGATCAAGGGCAAAATGGAGCAATCCCGGGAATGAAGTAGTGCCGTCTCCTACACCTTGGTGTAGTAGCTACTGAAAAGGGACCCTTCAGGTCACCCTCGACTAAGGTCTTATATCAAAGCGAAAATTGACTATACTTAAAAGAAAACCAAGCGTAGGTTTCGTAGTGATAGATAAAATGGCTAATCACTTAATAAGCGAATGCAGTAAACTGGCACAGAAGGAATACTGGACTAGACATAATTGGGTGGGATAGGTAATTGACTGGGAAATAGTGCAAGAGATTAAAATTTGTCCATGCTGAGAAATAGTAAATGCACAAATCAGAATCCGTCTGTGAAAATGTGACCCATAAGATTCTCTGAAATTTTGAGATACAAACGGATCAGCCGATCCCGGCCAGAAGACCTTGTGTCAATTTACAGGAAAAATATCTTGTCATTAAGTGAATTCTGCTGTTCCGGCGGACCACTGAGGGAAAAATGAAAGAAATTGAAAAGATTTTAAAAACTTGTGTGAAAGATTCACGTGGAGGAAAAAAATAAACGCTAAAACAATAGATTAAACGAAATAAATAAACAAATAAAAAAATTAACGGCGAAAATGAAAGAAAGCGAAAAGATAGATAAATACCTGGATCTTACCAGAGAGCTGAAAAAAACCGGTGATACTTATTATAGTTAGTGCTTTGGAACAGTCCCCAAAGGCCAGGGAAAAGACTGGGGAAGTTGGAGATGAGAGGAAGAAACAGAACCAACCTGACCAAATCAACTAGAAAACGTAGAAGAGTTTTGGAAACTTATGGAGACTTGCTGTCCTTCAGACTCAGCGAAAAAGCCCAGTTGAATCTAATGGGAAAAACTCGATGAGAGAAAATGATAGTAAACTTTAAAAAAAATATATATTAAATGTTTTTGTGGAGAATTTGTTTAAAATCTAAAATTTTCTTCTCTCATATTTTGAGTGTCTTCTTTTTATTTATTTTATTATAGTCCGAATTCCATTTGTCCTATTATTATATTGTTATCAGAAAGATTTCGTTTGTTTTTTGAGGTTGATTTTCATGGGCATGAAATAAAAAACCACTTTATTTTTTTCTTCGTTTATTATTATTACGAAAATTGTTAGCATAATTTATCTAAATCAACACTTTTAGGCACTAAAATAAAAGTTAGTGAGTTTAAATTTTTATTCATGATCTTTATTCATCATCATCATCATCATGTCGTGTTGCTAGCATGGATTTCTTTGACTCTCTCTAACCATTCATCCCTATCATCCATCGCGTCCGGCAGGTTTTCGAGACAACATCCTTTGTCCGTTTAGTCTGTGCATCCATATAGTAGAATCGACACAACCACTGTTAGGAAGAAATTGCATTTTATTTTATCGGATAGGTCGGACTTCCATATGATCGATAACCTATCGATAGCTGTCCATGCATTCGATAATCACATAATGAAGTCATTTTCAATTGATAAGACGCTGCTTCCGAGGTACATGTTCTTGTCTTCTAATTTCAGAGAACCACCATTTAGTGTGGAGATGTCACCTTTTTGATAAAAACACATGTACTCCATTTTGTCTGCATTCAAATGGAGGCCAATGCCACCTGCTGCCGACTCAAAACTTTGCGGCAGGGATTTCTGCTTGGGTAGGTGTATTTGCAAGAAGCGCAATGTTATCTCCGTATTCTGCGTCCGTAATAGTTTCTGCTGAGTATCGTCTGCTTCACGCTTTTTTTTTTAGTGTAAAACCATTTTCTTTCATTGGATCTATCGATGTTTGAAGTATGTAGCCTAGGTTGATAATGAATAGATATAGGTCAAATGCATCCCCTTGCAGAACACCAGCAACAATTTCAAAGAAGTCTGTGTTTCCACCCGGTGAGCGAACTATTACTTTCGTGTTTTTAAATACGCATTGAAAATAAATTTGAACTTTTACAGTTGTGTTTTTATAGAGTATTATTATGTCTGTGACAGTTTCTTTGGGGAGACGTTGTTTTTAATTTTTGTTAGTTCTACTACTACTCCTTGAGTAAACTGTTCGAGTTTGATGTTTCATTGGTTATTAATAATTGTTGTGATAGGTTTATCTGTAACTTTAGGGGATTTTCTAAACAGATTTTTGAAATGTTCTTTCCGTATGTGTATTCGTTCTTCTTGGCAGGGAACTCAGGAGGTGCTCTCCCTTTTACTTACTTTATTTACTGTCTGCCACGCTATACAAGATTTCCTATCTTCTACCGCATTTCTAATCTTATTGATCTGACCTTGAATGTATTCTATTTGTTCTTTTTGGTATGCGTTAATTATTTCTCTTTGTGCTTTCTTAAGTTTCTGAGTGTTGGCATTAGTAGGGTTCCTTTTATTACATAGGGATACTGTTTTCACGTTGTCTTGTTATTTCCTAGCTGCTAATGTCTCCCACGGAACTCTATAAGATTTGATTAGATAGGACAGACACTTCGCGAATACGTATTCTACCTTTGATCCGTTCCAGTTTTCATATGAGTCAGCTGAGTTTTAGATGGAATAAAGTTTTCTCAAGAGTATGTGTGTGTGTAAGAGAGAGAGAGAGAGAGAGAGAGAGAGAGAGAGAGAGAGAGAGAGAGAGAGAGAGAGAGAGAGAGAGAGCCTGGTCATCGTTTAGAAAGTCTGATCCAAAGGCGACGAGGAAATGACCGGATCATCACCAGAGGAGGGAAAATAACCTTTTCTTCCTAGCCATAAAATTACGAAGTGAATTGATTATTTTAAAACACATGACCCCTAAATGGCTGTTAGGTTGGTTAGTTGGTTGGGTTTTACGGCATATCAACCTTTGTAGGTTATTTAACGCCAAATCTATTTTTATGCAAATAGCTCTATTTCAAACCATTCAGTTTAGCATGAGTACACAATCTAATTGTCAAAACAGTTCTAATTCAGCTAATTCAGTTTAGTATAAGTGCAGATTTTGTTTACACACAGTTGAATGTCAAAACAGTTCTATATTAAACAATTCAATTTAGTGTAAGTACAGTTTCAATGCCAAAAACAGTTCCATTTCAAACAATTCAGTTTAACATAAGCACACTGTTTAAATGTAAGTACAGTTTCAATGTCAATAACCTTTTCATTTCAAGCTATTCAGTTTAGTCAAACAATTCTAATTCAAACAATTCAGTTTAGCATAACTATGCAGTTAGTTCTATTTAACCCATAGATAGGGCCCTATCAGGTTCTAACATTCTGGGACAGACTGGACCTGGGAGCAATGGCAATGAAGAGGTGCTCCCCATTCCTCAAAATTCCAGAATCACTGAAACCTCTCCATTAGATTGTTTAGTGTCATATGCAGGACACTCGTAAGGTTCTCTGCAGAGAAGCAGTCGGTGTATTCTACAGCCTCAGCCGACTGGGCAATAAATGACTGTTAATCTATCTGACGGCTCATATATTTCTACTGCATTCAGTCCCATCGTCAGTCAGCTTGATGTTTAAGAACATACCACTTTGGAGAAGTGAAATGGATATATTTATACACAACTTAAGTTTTTTTTTTCGCCAAACTACGAATCAAAAGCTGCTGCGAATTCCAGTATTAGTCATGACATATTTATTCTCTGAGTGAGAGTTTTATTTTTATGTCATATTTATATATGAATATTTCCCATTGAGATATTCATATACAAACATGAGTTGATAATTCTTGGTTTTTCGAAAGAGAGAACGGTAAGCAAAGAAATTAAATTACGATAGTCGTTTAATAAATAAGGTGAAATATTGCCTAAGGAATTGGCAATAGGAAATACAGGTTACAGTTACATCTTTTTCATCGCTCATAAGACTGTCAACATCACTTTCTTTACTGACTGTCGCACCAGGATCTTTTTATTTACCGGAGAGTCAGTGTGTTTCCACTGCATTTACTGTCTTTTCCACCCAGGCTCATTGTAGCAAATCCACGTTTAGCCCATTTGTCAATATATTTTGACTAAAACATTCTTCTCTGTAACCATCACACATTCTTCAGTAAATGCCTTATGTTTTGTGCCTCTTAGCCATTAAAGATTTGGTGACAGTCCTCAGTTCAAGCTTTGAAGAATTTGTTTGATTTGCCGCCATTTTGAAAAACTTAAGAATATTTTATAGGTATAAAAAATATTTGCTATGAATCAATTCCAAACAATGCAGGGTTTACATTTATGGAAAAAAATCTGAAAAAAAGTATTTTGCTTCTCCCCACCCCCAAATTCCCCTTACGTTTTTAAGTGACTCACATATTTTAAAAAACAATTATTTACGGATTAATAATAGTCACTCTGTTGGCTTGTGGGAAGGGACTGTAAAATACACCAACTGCACCTCTATAGAGTGATAAGATCCCACCTCACAATCGAGTGTCCAGGGTATGACACTAAAAAACCTCTGATGGTGAGGCTCGAGTCCTGAGGCTTTATGGAATGGGGAGTACCCTTTCATAGCGATTACTCCCAGATCCACTCTGACTCGGAGTGGTAGTATCTGTTAGGATAACATCTTTGGGGTAAAATAGAACTATTTAATCTTTTACTATACGTAAAACTATTCAACTGTGAGCAAACGAATGATTAATGTTAAGCAGCATTTACTGTGAGAGAGCAATGCTTAAAACCATTTAACTTTGTCCTAACAAACGCGCTCAGGTTCGTTCAAAAATAATATTACCTACAAATATTCGCTTATAAATTATATATATATATATATATATAAACAGGATTCGGTGTTAGATAACCCACAATGGTTGGTATGACATAAAACGCTACTAATTCAAAAAAACTAGTAATTATAACTTATTTCGAAAGAGATGATTGTATAGTTTAAGTACCAGACTATTTTCAAGCGGTACCAAGGTGTCCAGTACGGTCAAGACTTTATTCCTTTTTTTCAATCCCTGTCGCTCAAATGAAGAGTTCCGCATTCAGAGAAGAACTCTGTCGATGGTTATCGGAAAGCCAACAAAGAAATAGGACAGTCCCCATGGCGTAGTGGGTAACACGCTGGACACTGTGTTAAGCAAGTTCGAACTCCAGCGCGCTCTTACGTTCATTTTCTCACTAATAGCCTTGGGACAGATATGAACCCCCATCTCCCCACAAAAAACTATATGTTAAATAATACCACTACTGTCCTTTTACAGGGATGATTCTGGCACTAAATAACCCCCGAAGGTTGATATGCTATTAAAAAAAAAAACCAAACAAAGAACTATTGTTTTCGAACAATTGGTAAAGTTTATAAATCAAAATTAGTGTTAAAGGATATTTGAAATGGTGATATTTCCGCCGATATTTTTCACATTGATAAGACATTTACACTTCTATAAAAGAGAAGTTACATTGATAAAGTATTAAAATGTTAGATATTCACATGATTAGATCATCATTATACCTTTTTTACTATATATATGCACGCACACACACACACACATATATATATATATATGTGTGAGTGTGTTGCGTTGGGTCATGAATAATTTTCGCTCTAGTAAAATATAATTTGTACTTGAATAATTTAACAATGAATTAATTTCAATCAATTGTTTATTCACCATTATTTTGGATCGATTCTTACTATTTATCCGGGAGCTTATTGATTCCTCTCAAATAATATTCGGTGACTTTCGAGTTCAAGAAGTTTTCGACAAACGTTTTCACTTGATGTTCGAGAGAATTTTTTTTCTTTTTCAGAGTATTTTGTAGTGAACGAAAAAGATGGCAATCACTTTGTGCAAGGTCTGGTGAATATGGTGGATAGAGTGAACATACAAGCCTAAATCAAATATTTTTTCATGCGTAATCCTAACTTGTGGCCTTGAATTATCATAAGGGAAATACAACGTTTCTCATATTGATGAGTGTGAGGTGTTTTCTGAGAAGATTTTAATTCACACATTGCAGCTGTTGAGAGTATCAGTCTGCATTGAATGTCTTACTGTAGTTTAAAAACTTAAAAGGAATAATACGGTGGCGATCCCACCATACTCAGCATAACATATTTCATGAAATGCCACTTTTGGAATGAGTTGCGGAGATTCAGCCAAGTCAGTCTATTGCATTTTGCGTTCAACGTTGTCATGAAAAAATCTTTTTTCGTCACCCGTAATGGTATTCTTGGGAAACGGGCAATTTCTTTTCCTTGAAAGAAGACTTGTCGCTATAGATATACAATCTTTATTCTTTTAAGAGTATGAGGAAGCTAAACGCTCAGCTTGCTCACTTTTCCTATCTCATTTTTTAAGAGGCAGCAGATTGTGGATTTGGATGTGTTGAAGTCAAATGCTAATTCTCGACTACTTTTGCGGGCATTGCATTCCACAAATTCTCTTAAAGCAACTTGATTGAGGTCAGTAATGACAACTTGGACCACAAACACTAGAAATTTTCTTAGTTGTTTTTGTAGTATTTTTGTTATTCTTATACTACTCTAACATTAGATGTTAAATTAGCATTTGCAGTTCGTCCATTTTAGATGCAGGAGATCATAGATTAAGTTATGATACAAACTCTTTCACTATGGAAATAAAAAATAACCGATGAAGACACTCTTTAATCAGCTC
>OY757943.1:37913943-37921443 GCA_963585895.1 Sepioteuthis lessoniana
GAAGATGACGTAAGAAAGAAGGAAAAAGAAAGGAAGGTGAAAAAAACTTAGAAAGAAAGTATTAAAAAGAAGTAAAAAGAAAATAAAAGAAGGAATAATGACAAAGACAAGAATAGGATTTAAAAATTAAGAAAAGAATGAAAACGAACAGAAAAATAAAAATAAAGACATGAAAAAGAAAAAGAAGGAATATGAAAAACAGGAAAAAAGGAAAAATAAAAGAAAGAAAGAAGAAAAAGAAGTAAAACGTAAGAGATTAAGAGAGAAAGAAAATGAAAAAGAAAGAAAGAAAGAAAAATATAAAACGTATAAGACAAGAGGCCAAACTTTTTTAGACTTTCAAGCATTTCATGGTGTAACCTTCCTGGATCGATCTTGGCCAATTTGCAACTAGCAATGCAACCGATTGATGAGGAGCTTCCGCTGGTGTCATGTGGTTAGGCACGATTCCGTTTGGGTTGACCGGGTAGGTGTTTTTCACCACCATCCACCTCTGCCTATGTTGTGTAATAATCATAGAAGGTGAAAAGGTCGCTTGATGAAGTCACTGAAGTGACGAACAGGTCAATGTCCAGAGGTCACATTAAAATAATTCACCAACCCGGAAAAACAAAATCAACAAGAGCTAAAATGCAACAGTACTATTTGTTCATATCATTTGTTTTATAAAGCGGAAATATTTGTAATGTAATGTTTATAGTCGTTGGGAATGGAGACGGCGACTCGAGTTCAAATCCTGTACGAAACTGTTTGCATTTCACACAGAGTTAATACTTTAGAATCGAATATTCTCCCTCTAGCTCTGGGTAAATCATAGGGCAGGCTGGGCCCTTTGACCTTGGTATGCTAACTGATCTAGGAGAAGGAAATCTGTGAATTCAAACCTGTTAAAATCTGCTTAAAAATTGACCTTGTATCGCATCCTACTCGTGCGTAGAGGTTAGTATATATATATATAAAGAGAGAGAGAGAGAGAGAGAGAGAGAGAGAGAGAGAGAGAGAGAGGGAATGGCTTTGATCCTTCCCATTACTGTCTTAGTCAAGTAGCATTGAAATATACAACACAGCTGCAAAATATCTAATAATAAGTCACGTATTTAGTATTCAGAGGCTGGCCCAAGGTTTCGGAGTCAGGAGGTGAAATCGGATTCAAGAGATGACGCGGATTCCAACTGTGGTGGGAGTAGACAACTGAAATTCCCAGTTTATATTGAATCTGTTGTTCAATCGGCGTTGGAGTTGACTGGGGTGTGGCGCCTTTGTTATCAATGCATCCTTAATGTAAATTTCTCATTATTTCAGTTTTCTTTTAAAACAGTTTTTATCCAAACCCTTTTTAGTGAAAGGACTAGATCCACACCTCTAAACTCCAACCTACTTTAATTTGTATCTCTCACTCATACCTAATACCAGCAGGGTCTTAGAACGTATTCCATCTCTCTCTCTCTATGTATATATATATTCAACCTAGTCCTCATCCCTTGGCGGACACAATTGTCTTTTGTGTCAAATCTGATTTTCAAAATGCATAGGCAAAGAGGAGGTCTCACAATTATGGAACCAATATTGTCCTATAAGATTGGCCACTCAAATATTTTTTCTAATGCAAACAATTCAGGCTTTTCTGATAATTTCATAAACAACCCAGACGGCTCCGTCTTCTTGTCGAAGTCATTTTTACTTTGTTTTGTCTTCAAGTATTTTCTTTGACCAGAAAATATTAAGCAATTAAGATTCTTATCGGACCTTCTACTCTGGATATTTTCTAATGCAAACAAACCTGTTCCTTTTTTTTATAATTCTATAAGCCGCGCAGATGGCCTCTCCGGGCTGCCAAATAATTTTCACTAATCTAAGAGACGTTCTCCAATGGACTCTTACAGATTGGCATAATAGTATTGGTCGAACGGCAAAAATCTAAATTCATCAGCTTTCTGCGGAGACTGGATACTGTCTAGAGAACTTGCCTAGACAGATGACCGATAGACTCAGATGATGATGATGAGAGAGAGAGAGAGAGAGAGAGAGAGAGAGAGAGAGAGAGAGAGAGAGAGAGAGAGAGTCAAGAGAATTGGTGCTAGCAGCACGCTTTGTTATTGATGATGGTGATGATAATGAACGTCCACGATTTCAAATCTTGGAGGAGTCTATATTTAATGCTCTTGGGAAAGGCATGAATCTTCTTTTCCGAACAATAAGTAAATAGTATGATAGACTGAGTTCTTTAGCCTTGGATAGTCAACCAGTCTTGGAGAAAAAACTCAAATTCAAACCAGCTATATATCGCTTAAAAGTTGATCTTGTGTCACATCCTGTTCTTGGCGGAGGTGTTTGGTAAATATATGCATGTAAAAGTATCCGTGTGCATTAGAAAAGAGCAATTGCATATCAGACCTTGCAAAATTATTATTCTGTATCTCCCTCCCCAACCCTGTAAACATAATTTTTGATTTATAGGGAAACAAAAAAAAAAAAAACTTTTAATGTTGTTCTTAGAAATGTACAAAATCCTGGTATTCTACAAAATATATCGAAACAGCGTGATAAATGAATAAAATCGCATGAAATATAAGGAAATAAGTTGAGTGAAGTTTGCAGTCAATTGGCATCGTTAGAATTCAGTTTATTTTTATTTCTTAGATCAGTTTTCAAAACTATCGACATCCTTCTGACCTTTAATCTTTACCGGCCCCAGGGAGAACCCCAACGATAACCAGTGGTCAATATTAACCACTTTGGCGATCCCTGGTATAAGGTAAGAATATTTTTAGTGCGAAGAGAAAAGCAACTAATCGTAAAAAATTGTGTTAAATAGAAAAAAGAAAATGATAATCTGGTATAAAGTCAAAAGAATTGTTTTAATGATTTGTGTCACACTACTTAACGAGAACGATAAGTAGCTTACAAATACTTCAGGTCATGGCCAAGTGCTGAATGATTAAAGAATAGGAATATATATATAGTCATCCACAGACATATCTGTTTCGTTCTATTAGAACTCATCAGTGTGGCTTGATAGTATCTCCCCGTAGCTGGGATCGAAACCCGGTTGACTGAAACACCAAACCAAAGCTTCTAACGAGGAGATATTAGCTACGAAGTACATTTTTAAACGGTTATAAATCACAATTACTATTGTTTACACACACCCGTTCAAACGGCCGCCGAGATCTCAATTACAATATATAGAATATACAATAGATCTCAATATATATATATATATATATATGTGTGTGTGTGTGTGTGTGTGTGTGTGTGTATCAGTGTGTCTGTGTGTGTGAGTGTGTGTATGTGAGTGTATGTGTGTGTGTGTGTACAAATATGAAAAAACCAGAAGTATTCAGAGGATGATTCTATTTATAATTAAAATATTTGCCAACGTTAAACGTTTTGGTCGTTTATATCAAACCATCGTCAGAGTAAGGTTAAAATGGGATGTGGTAAATGCCCTGATGATAGTTTAATACAAAAACTGAAAGATTTAATATTGGGCGAATAATACAGCTATAAATAAAATCATCTCTGAATACCTTGTTGTTTTTATAAATAATATACATATTTGTACATTTACATACCGTCGGATTTACTTCCATTTTCCCATATGTGTGTGTGTGTGTGTGTGTGTGTGTGCTGACTTAATAAATGGATAGACAGACGGAGGAAAACGTCAAGGTCAAATGATATGAGAGTATATATATATATATATATATATATAGATGTTAAAAAGTCAAGGCAAAATGATGTCAGAATATATATATATATATATATATATATATATATATATATATATATATATATATATATATAAGTTGGCCGACCGTAGTTGAGGGCGATCCAAAGGGTCTTTTTTCAATAGCTACCACACCGAGGTGAAGGGGAGGGCGCTCCTCTTTTCCTTTAATTGATCCACTAAGCCTTCATCAGTATCTTATAATACTGAAGAGGCATCAAGTAACATTTTTTGAGTTTTTTTGTATGACTCGACCTGGGTTTGAACTCGGGTCTCCCGGACCATTGGTGAACACTCTTCCCACTATATCAATGGGCCAGTTTGGTTAAAGACCATAGAAAATCCCTTTTATGATCTTATTTTTTTTTTTCTAATTTTCTTGTCAGTTTGTATCAGGGTCTAGTTGCTACAGAAGTTGGCCAAGGTTTTGCTCCAAACTGGTTTCGATCATATCGATCTTTAGGGGAATTTTTTTGTAGGTATTGTTAGTTTGTTCTTTTATAGTTTGGGTGTGATATTTATTTTACTTGAAGTGTTTATTATTAGTGGGGGTGCTTTGGTTAGCATTTAAGTTGTTAAAGATGTTCAGTATATTAGTGCCGCTGTTGAATGCTATTTTATTTATATTATGTTGTTTATTTTTAATACTGATAGCTTCGAGGATTTGTAGGCGTTTTTTGTTGTTATTTTTATATTGGTGAGGATTTTTCGGATTTCAGCAGATGTGAATTTATCGGTTGTATTTCTGTTTTATTTCTGTTTTATTTCCAAGTTGTTTGATTACACTGGTATCATAGAAGTAGTATGTAAACACTTTCAACAAAATAAATAACACGAAGTTCCGTCGTTTTTAACCAAACTTGTATAAATAATAACTTGCGGCGAAAATATGCTCTCTCTCTCTCTTTATATATATATATATATATATACATATATATTTGTGTGTGTGTGTGTGTGTGTGTGTGAAAGAGAGAATGTGTGTGTGTGTGTATGTGCGTGTGTGTGTGTGTGTGTGTGTGTGCGAATATAAAATATGAAAAAGATATTTAGAGAATATATTCATTTATATATGAATAATATGCCAATGTTTAACGTTCCAGTTTTTATGTCAAACCATCATCTGAGGGATATTATGTCTCACCGGAAAATTATTTTCAAATAAAAAAATATGAGGATAAGTAAAATAAAATAAAATAAATCTTCGAACATTATTTACATCGTATAGAATTTGAAATAGAACGCTGTTAATGATTATAAAAGGCTAAGAATTTTCTGATTTTTTTTCGATTTATGTTTTTTATTTGAAAACAATTTTCGAATAAAACAAAACACCACTTATTAACATCAACTCGAAGATGGTTTAACAAATAAACAAATAAATAAATATAAAATGAAATATAAAACAAGATAAAAGGATAAATAAAATAATGAATTAGTGAAAAATAAAAATAAAAACAAGAATCGTTGAACATTGGCATATTGTTCATATAGAAATAAATATATCCACCGAATATATATATATATATATATATAAACACACTGAGATAGATATGAATACGTACATATATTATGTATACATACATATTAACAGACTGAGATAAATAGATAAATAGATACTTTCCAACATGCATACACATATGTATTCATAGATAGATAGATAGATAGATATGAAATCAAGAAGAGCTGAAGGATGCGATCGATTAATTCATTTGAACGGTATATTAATGTCAGTAGAGGTTAAGGAATCACGTTCATTGTTTGTACATATCTAATTTTTGTGTCGTTTTTTAAGTGTTCTTTTTTTGTGCGCGGCCCTATCGAATATGAATAATTTTTGAACGGAGCTATCTGACTCACAGATTGGACCCTGACAGATACTACCACTCCAGGTCAGAGTGGACCTAGCAATAAAAGCAATAAAAGTCAACTCCACACTCCCTACAAGTCAAGAACTTGAGCCTTAACATCATATGCAATTTAGTGTAATACTCAGATCACCCTCTTTTTGGAAGAGATTGAGGTCTAACTCATCTGTAGGGGATAGAGTCAGAGCGTGATTGATATATATATATATATATATATATATATATATATATATATATATATATATATATATATATATATAGACGCGAAAGAATGTTTATTATCGTGGTGAAAGATGCGTTTTTCTCTATTCCGTACATGTGTTCATAGTCCTTCCTTTCAGTTATCTCATTTGGCCTTGAGCTTCAGTAAGCTAAGTTCGCCTGTATTTTTCTAGGTTGTGTGTCACTATCTGTTGCAAGGTCACCAAGTAGGTAGTTAAATAGCCTTCTCTCTATCTATCTATCTATCTATCTATCTATCTATCTATCTCAGTTCATATCTGTCTATCTGTTCATATCTACCTATCTTCATATCTCTCCCTCTCTGGGGAGTCCCCGTGCCGTGACGGCTAAAGTGCTGGCTGCGGCCTCGAAGTAAGCGAGTTCAAACGCCACTAGCCTTATTACATTCACTCTCGGACTAATAGCTTTAAGAAAGGCATGAATTCCCTTATTTCCCCATCTATGAGTTAAATAGTATCACCGCTGTTCTACTACAAGGATGGATTTGGCATAAAACAACGAAGGTTGATATATAATTGAACAAAGGAACCAAACCAAAACTCTTTCTCTCTCTCTCTCTCTCTCTCTGTTCCAATCTATCAATCCATATTTACCAAACCCTCTGCTCGGGCAGGATATGACACAAGGTCAATTTTTAAGCGGAGTTTGACAGGTTTGAATTCAGAGTTTTCCTTCTCCTAGACTAGTTACCTCATCAAGGCTGAAGAACCTAGTCTCTCCTACAATTTACCAATAGCTGGAGGGCGAATAATTGGATTCATACCTTTCCCAAGGATATTAGTGCTATGTGAAATGCAATCAGTCTCGTCCAGGATTTGAACTCGTGTCGCCGTGTCCATTTCCTACGACGATAACCATTACACCACAGGCACCTCCTAAAAAATCCAATCTATCTATCTATCTATCTATCTATCTATCTCAGTTGATTCATATCTGTCTATTAATTTCTATGTTCATCTCTCTCTCTCTCTCTCTCTCTCTCTCTCTCTCTATCTCTCTCTGTTTATATCTATCTATATTTATTTATCTATTTATCTCAGTTTGTTCATATATGCTTCTATGTAAAGTTAATGACCACAAAATAAATATAAAAACAAATTTAAAAATATATAAATCAATGAAAATACAAACATTATGCAAAACTCACCCCCCAATAATAATAATAATAATATCAATAATAATAATAATAATAATCAAAAAAGAGAGAAAGGAAGGAATGAGTTAAATAATTTACTGCGTCCTTGGTTATGGGATATCCGAAATTGCGAATAACAGATAATCCATGGGCCAAGAAGATTATCAAAATTATTTGCTGAAATGTTGGTCAGACTAATTCATTGCCAATTCGTACAGTTGTCCTGATGAAAACATTGACTTCTTGGTGAGCTTTCTGCAGGCGCTCTGCTTCTCCCATCCGCTCTCTTAGACCCACTCACAACAAGATCCACCCATCCCACCAATATACCCACACCACCCTGCTCCCTCTTCAACCGTAACAGTTTGGTCTGAATTGATTCCTATGATAAATAAAGATATCGCAACAAGTGTGTGTATGTGTATGTGTGTGTATATATATATATTGGTACACATACACATACATCCATGTATGCATTCTTATACGTATATACACATACACACATGTGAAAACATATATATATATAT
>OY757943.1:37923943-38155921 GCA_963585895.1 Sepioteuthis lessoniana
CTCCAAAAATAACATCAAACATAACACAAATGACATTTCTGTATCAGACGCTGACCTTTCCCAATATATATATATATATATATATATATATATATATATATATATATATATATATTTTTATATACACGACACACAAATTTTCGATACCAAAAAATAATTTTTTTCACGGAATGGATGTGATACATTCTTAATTCATTTTGTTTTTATTTTTTAAAAACTTAAAAAAAAACTTTTTTCTTAACTTTTCTTTTGACGATGAGGTAAGGTTGAAACTAGTTGACAACAATCAAAAAATAAACTAAAGAAATTTTATTGGTAGTCTCTCTTTCCCTCTTTCCCCCTCTCTCTCTCTCTTTTGCTATATCTGTGTGTGTGCATGTATCTGTGTGTGCTTATATATATATATATATATATATATATATATATACGCCTAAAGAATCAGAAAAAAATGTATCTAGGTTTCACCTAAACAGATCATGAAATATATATATATGTACATTTATAAAGTCTATCTATCTATCTATCTATCTCAATCTGTTGATACCTATCCGTGCTGCCAGCACGATATGATGATGATGATATTCTTAAAACTCTGATGATGATTTTTACAAATCTTGTTTCCACCTATAGAGATAAATTGCATGATTTAAAAAAACCCTCCATTTTTGATGTTTTTACATTTCGAAACTGTTTCATTAGCATTCAACTTCGAACTTGAACAGCTGTTAACAAAAGGTGTATGTATTTTTTAAAAACATTGAACATAATAGTTAGGCTTCTGAAACAAATCGAATAGCAGGCGGTCTATCTGCCTACTTAAATTCCCATCTACCAAATTACCTATCCACCACGTCTACCTACCCACCAGCTTTCCTGTCGAAATTTTTTGTGTGTTTACAAGACAAAATAGACAGATTGAGATCAGCAACAATTTAAAAGTTCACTTGTTGCTAGATTTAAAGTCATTTGATGACACTGACCTTTTGTAGAGAAGGCATGAAATCAAACTTCATTTTAACCGTTAACTTGACGACGCACGTTTCGCTATTTTTTGTTGTTGACCCAGAATATCATAACATTTAGAGTCGGGCAAAAAAAAAAAAAAAATCTAAAGAATATGCCGTGGATGTGAGCCATTTAAGACTGTAAGAAAGAAAATGAATAGATTAATACGGGTAGATATTAAAAATGGTCTTGATAGATAGATAGATAGATAGATGCAGATATTTAAAGGTACAGATATGAACAGATAGGGATATATATATATATATATATATATATATATATATATATATATATATATATATATATATATATAGAGAGAGGAGAGAGAGAGATATTAGCAGATTTAGATAGATAGATTGATTGATAGATAACAATCTGACATGAACAGATAGACAGAAAGATATCTATTTATTTATCAATCTATCTATCTATTGATAAATATATAACCAGCAGACATAGATAGATAGATAGATAGAAATGAATTCAACTGAATACATAGATGGGTGAATGAAAAATACTGAGATGGCTAAATACCAACCTACCTAAATATGAATCAAATCGAACCGAAATAAGAACGTGCGGGCGTGAATGAGAGTGTGTGTGTGTGTGTGTGTGTGTGTGTGTTACGTTTATAAATAATGCAGAGGAATTAGCAGATTATTCCTAATCAATAACTTCATTCAGAAGTCTCTGTTTTTATAGTATGTGTGCCTGCAATGTTCATTGAAGGAATGATAGATCAATAGATAGTGATATATGACTATGTGAATGAGATAATGTTATATGTACATGTTTGGCATAAATGATCGAACCAAATCAATCCATTTGGCAGTCTACAAATATATACCTACTTGTGTCTGATCCAATTTTAGACATTTATCTTCGATTTTCAGTCTTGATAGGCGGACCTGATTAGAAATAAATAAATAAATAAAAAACACAAACAAAAGGACAACAAATCTACATTCGTAACTTAAAGCAGATAAAAAAAATAGGATAAGAATAAACTTACTAAAACTCCTTTTTATGTAAAGGATGGAAGTAACTCCGAAAATCATTCTTAGAAAGATGAGTAACTGATTGCTTTTAACGGAATTGCTTGAAATAGAACTGTTTTGACATTTAAACAGCGTACTTATGCCAAATTGGATTGCTTGAAATAGAACTGTTTTGACATTGAAACTGTGTACTAGAGCTGTTTTGACATTTAAACTGCGAACTTATGCCAAACCGAATTGTTTGAAAGAGAACTGTTTTGACATTTAACTGTGTAAATAAAAATCGGCACTTATACTAAACTGAATTGTTTGAACTTTTATCAAAATGACTTAGAACTGTTTATACGTATGAAAATGGACTTGGCATTAACAGCCTACAACGGTTGATGTGCCATAAAACCAAACCAAACCAAGCCAGTCAGCTATGTCTAAAATTTGGCACAAAAATCGGCTAAAGGTGAAGTTATTTGATTTAATGGCATATCAACTCTTGTGGGTTATTTAATACGACATCCCATTTATATATATATATATATATATATTTGTAAGTGAATAGTTATTAGGTAATTCATTTTTAACGAATTAGAGCTTATTGGTTATCACACAGTTAAATAGTTTCAAATATTTCTATGAGTACTAATAATTTATCTTAATATTTATTTGCTCATAGTTTAAATGATTTCAAGTATTGTTATCTCAGCGCATTTGACCCTCAGCCGCTGCCTTTGAGCACCTAAAATAGCGTTAAGTTTTTGTTTGCCACAGGAGTAATTTGAAGAACACAGTCGGGACAACCATAAAGGTACTAGGGTTTTACATGGCAGCCGATTAATCGGATCGGGCCACTCCGACCACCCGTCTTGTCCAGTAAAGGCTTAAGTGGATTATTGCACGTCACATGACCACTTTGGTTACCGAATCATGGACTTCTCAGTTACTATAATTCCGTCCCCAAGCTTTACGGGTTGCCACCCACTGCTAACAGGTGGCATTAGTGGAGGTAGAGGGTTTTACTCTTCTACAGAAGTTCAGTCGGCAGGCCGGGAAATTGGCTGAATAAAATGAGATTTACATAGAGAAAAAAATTATCGTATATTAATACGATAATTTCTATTAATAAGATAATTTCATGAATTTTATTTATAAGATAATTCAATCTAATTTGCTTAATGAATATCTTATGAATTCAGAATATTCAAATATTAAACAAAAATGTTTTACATCTTATCTGTTATTAGCTTACTTACTGCCAAATTAAAAAAAATAAGTGAGCCTCTTAGTGTGATGATTCCATAATATTTGCTTGGGGTTGTATGTATTTGCCCGATCCCTCCGCCACTGGATGTGACACTAGGTCAATTTTTTATAGAGCCTAGCTGGTTTGAATTCAGAATTTTCCTTCTCTTAGAGTGGTTGCCTAATCAAGTTTTGCGGATCCAGACTGTTCTATTGTTTATCCATTGCTGGGCGGTAAAACAGAAGGCTTCATGCCTTTCCAAAGGGCATTAGTCCGAAGTAAAACGTGAACTGTCTCGTCCGAGATTTGAACTCGGGTCGGCAATTCCATTTCCAATGAAGATAACCGTTGCGCTAAGGGAAAAACCCTCAGCTAAATTCACAAGGTAACAATAGTATTTTTAAAATGCAATATTCGATGAAATATGCAATCCTAAAAATATTTTACTGGATTAAATAAAGTTGACCTAAAGAGAACATCAGACAAGTGATGATTTGACAGTTGCGAATTGAGTTTGCGTTTGGTATATTTCCTTTTGGAGATCAACTATTCACCGCAATATGTATTGCCAAACATACTCACTACTTACTGGGTGTGGAGAATAAGGTTGGAGAAATCCTCCAGATGGAAGCACATGGTTCTTATAGAAATTGATCTTGATGGACCTCAAGAGCTGTGGGCTGGGTATTTCCATATTAGCAAATACCATTCTGTTCTGATTGAAGGAAAAGAAAAAGAAAATGTCTTCCCACCTGACAACCAGATCGTAGATGAAACCTCAAGGAATGATAAGCAGTATCCATATTAACCAATCCCTCCGCTCGGGCAGGATATGACACAAGGTCAATTTTTAAGCGGGGTTTAACAGATTTGAATTCAGAGTTTTTTTTCTCCTAGACTTGTTGCCTCACCAAGGCTGAAGAACACAGTCTGCCCTACTATTTACCCATAGCTGGAGGGAGAATAATTGGATTCATATCTCTCCCAAGGGTATTAGTGCTATGTAAAATGCAATTTGAACTCGTATCGTCGTGTCCATTACACCATTACACCACGGGCACCTCCCGATAAGCAGTATCATAAAATTTCAGTGCATTAAAAAGTGATGCCAGTCCGACCTATGAAGAAAAAATAAAGAGGCATAAACGTTAAACCTTGAATAGGTTCATAGATTCGAATGCAGCGTACTTTTGGCAAACTTTATCATGGAGAACGACTGTTTACAGTGGTATGTAGTGCTAAACATAGTCACTACTCATTTGGTGTGGGGGGTGAGGTTGGAGAATCGTCTCAATGAAATCACATGGTTTTTTATAGTAATTGAGGATGTGGCAAGCAAGAAATGTGGACTTTTAAGTCTTTTGAACACTGGAGATCAATGAGTTCTATCTGCAATTGTAATGGTAGTTCTTCATAATCAACATCAAAAGGTGCAGAGAAAATTTTCAATGTTTGGTGGAGGAACCTTGAAGGGCCATATGTAATCAGCGGGCCACGGGTTGGGGACCTTGCCTTCATTATCATCATCAAGGTGTACTGACTATGGATTCCTTTAATTCTCTCTCGCTATCCGCCCCTATTGATCATCGCTCTAGGAAAGTCTTCTAGACGACATCCAGTGTCTGCACAGTGCTGATGAATGTAAATCTTTGCAATTCGTCAAACACTGGTATGTATAGGAGTCCATTGGAGAATGTCGCTGATGAGTTTCTCTATACTTCACCTGCAATGACTAGCATATCTCATTCATCTAACTTGGATGTTAAGTTAGATGGGAGGTAATTGGCCGTATAGCTGCTATCTTTTAGGATGCTACTTTCAGGATTTGTTCAAAACATCACACAGAATCATTGTGTAGTTTCAATGCAGCTTTTTTTCAAAGAGTTTCATTAGAACTCAGGTGATGCAACCCTAGAGTAGTACCGAAAATGTAAAATATAATTGAAAACAATCAATTCAATGTATGGTTGGATAGTTGGTGGTTTGGGTTTTATGGCATATCAACCTTTGTAGGTTATTTAATACCAAATTCATTTTTATACAAATAATTCAGTTTTGCATAAGCACGCAGTTTAGTTCTATTTGACCCATAGATAGGACCATATCAGGTGTTACCACTCCGGGCCAGAATGGACCTGGGGGCGATGGCAATGAAAGGGGTGCTCCACATTCCTCAAAGCTCCAGGATTACTGAAGCTTCACGTCATATCCTAGACACTAGTTGGTGCGGGGGTCGTACCCCTCTGCAGAGGTGCAGCTGGTGTATTCTACAGCCCCAGCCGACTTGGCAAAAATGTATATTTAAATTTACTCTTATTCTTCCTGAGGGATTTTTTCCAACCGGTCACGCAAAATAATTTACCTTTTCTGCATCATTCTTATTCTGTAATAAGACTATTTGTCTGGAAAATTACGGAAAAAATTGAAAAATGTTAATCTGAAAAAAAAAGGCAACAACAAAACTAATAAACGAACTTGAAAAAAGAGCTGCATATAATTTCAAATCTTGAATAAATTTGTTTCCATTATTTTCAGATGAGTGTGTCATTTGTTTTCGCAATCAGAATCAGGAATGCTATATTTTGAGTGGAATAAATTTTGCGGTGAGAGACCGGGGAACCTCAAGCTGTTATAGAAAATAAATCTTAATTAGGACACTTTGTAGACTGCAGTTAACTGACGTTTGTATCCGACCAGAAGTAGGCGTATTGTTATTATTTTTTAATTTGTAAAAATATGATCATATTTCAGTAAAAAAATCCTATTGAGAATGGAATTTAAAGTGCAATGTCCTTTTTATAGTTGGCTGATCTTCTTCGTCGTAAACAGTGAAGTTCCATGACCCTCCTTGAGAGATACGATAAATTGAAGTAGTTTCTCGTTGCATTTATTGCGCATGTATGTGTTTGACTATATAGACACAAAATGTGATAGATGAGTATATATATACCGGCCCACTGGCATAATGGTTAAAATGCTCCGGGAGACCATGGTTCAATCCTCGGTCGAGTCATACCAAAGATTCAAAAAATGCTACTTGATGCCTCCTTACTTAACACTAAGCATTATAAGCTATGGATCAAGGGTTAGTGGATCAATCCGAGTAAAGGAGTAACGCCTTCCCTTAGACCTTAGTGTAATAGCTGTCGAAAAGGGAACCTTCGGATGCCCTCGACTCTGGTCGGCCAACTTACATATATACTCATGGGTAATTTTCAAATTAATTAGACGAGTCATTGCTGAATATTTTTGTTGAGACAGCATACTACCATTTCTAAGAAAACTAGAAAGACTAATTCAGATTTCTGTCTTAGGTGAAGTCAATACAAAGGTGAAAATTTTGCGACAAATCTTGATGAGCTTAGAACTTTTTGAACTTCCCTCGTATGTATTTACCCAACCCATCCATCACGGGCAGGATCTGACACAAGTTCATTTTAAGTGGAGTAAAGCTTTATTTGAATTCATAGCTATCTGTTTCCAAAACTACTTGCTGTAGCTATGGTCGTATCAACCCCGCTATGTTCCACATAGGGAAGAATAGATTCATGCCATTTTCATCGTGAGGATCCTTGAAATTCTATTGTCTCTCATCAGGAAAATATGTCTAGTCCACCTCAGTTGTGATTGCATGTGGAAGATTTCTATGGGGACAATATCGCACGTAGCAAAAAGAACAATATTTGAGATTTTGTCTTGCATGTGATTCTATGGACATTTGGTGAGGTAGTATATAAAATTAGATATATGTATGTGCATACCCCGATGTGGGTACACATTTGTATGTATGTATGTATATGCACGGTTACAAATTGACCGTAGGTATATATATATGTATGTGTGTGTATATGTGTATATATATATTGGAGTCTGGACATACCTGTGTGGGTGTGTTGAGGGTGTGTGTGTGGCCGTATGTATTTTGTACCTGAACCACTCAGTCACTTCTTTCAGTTTAAATGAAAATGGATAAACCTGAGCCACAACTTAAAAGACTTCAATTTTATTGGCACACTTTTTAGGGTTACCTAGAGATGTACAATCGGAAAATATTTCTATGTTCAGTCTATGAGTGGCTGAAAATCCGGATGCAAGAAATGTTCATCACTGCATATATACAGGTATTGTCAGAAATACAAAAAGTAGCGGGAGTCCGAGTGCTGTGAGTTGGTTAGAGGACTTCACCGGTGTCAGTTGGTTAAAGAAAGCAACTGGAGTGAAAGATACACTCAGAGTTTGCTCGTACCTCTAGAGCTAGGATCTGGCAAAGTAGAATTTGGGCTGGACGTATGGTGGGGAGAATAGAGCCAAAGTAAGGTTTGAGGTGACATACACTCCTCCATCTGTGAGCGAGTCCAGCCCTTCAAACCTTGAGTTCGACCTTTTTTTGTTCTATTTCGTGACACCGTCTCGGAGTCTGTGCAATAAAAAAAGCGTGGGGTCACGCACTGCAATAAGCAGTTGCACTGTGGAGCCGAAGCATTTCGTCACATGCAGTGTGTATCAGCAGATCGCACGAAGAAAACTCTTATGAAAGACATTCATACACCATTCTATGATGGTCGGCTACAACTTGGGCGTTAAACTCTTCATTATTATCAATTGATCTTTGTGTTGGACACTGAAGACTTATTTTATAAATAAAATGATTAAATTTATACACTGACTCCCGTGAAAATAAGAGTGCTGCTTCCAAAAAAAGCATTCATCGGATGGCGACTTTGGGTTCCGGCATGGTTTAAGGACTGATGCATCATTACCATTAAACTACAGGACCTCAGCAGCATCTCACAATACCATAAAGCTCTGTTGCTCTGTTGTCACTTTGTGGGAATACCATACCCATACTGGTGCCTTCAAGGTCTTACGCTTGATCTCTTTTCATATATTTTCTTGTCTGATGGTAAAAGTCCAAGATCAGTGAGGTATGCGAAAGTTGAATCGATTATTACCAAACTACGGCATTTGTCTTTGATAGGAAGTATATTTGTCATCCAGCCATTGATGACTCATTTTTCTCGCAGATCTTCATATTTTTACAACTCACGCTGATGTGCTCAGTCGATATTTTCCTCAAAAGGAACCAATATAAGATATAAGTACTGACAAGAGCTGTTTGGCCCTCATACAGCAAAACTTACCAGAGAGTTCATCATGTATATATATATATATGTGTGTGTGTGTGTGTGTGTGTGGATAATTTATGTGTAAGAATTAATAAAACACTGTTTTACAGATTTTACCAAATTTTATTTCTTAAAATGAAGAACTTTTTGATAAATAAATGTTACAAAATTCCTTTTCTTATCAAGAAAATGTCATATTTGTTAAATATGCTCAATATTTGCATTAAATAGAAACTGATTCATTCATTTAAAAACGATTCGTTTTGTTTTAAACTGGCAGTGTAAAAGATCTTTTTGATGTGTCTGTAAATGTGTTGAGGGAACATAATGTTTATAACACTAATTTGCATTTGTATGCTATGCAATAATAATTAGCAGTAAGGAATGTTATATTAGCAAATATATATATATATATATATATATATATATATATATATATATATATATATAAGGGTACTTCAAAAAGATATCGGCCTCACCCATAAAACGTCTCAGGAGAAAATCCTGGACAAGAATGTTTGCATTTCACATAGCGCTAATACTCTTGGGAAAGATATAATTCCAATTTTTCTCCCTCCAGCCATGGGTAAATAGTAGGGCAGACTGGGATCTTCTACCTTGTTATAATAACTGGTCTAAGAAAAAACTTCTGTATTCAAACCTGTTAAATCTCGCTTAAAATTGGCCTTGTGTCACACCCTGATTCTGCTGAGGGGTACGTGTATGATTTTGCATTAAATAATCCACAAGTGTTGATACCTCTAAGGGTATAATGCTAAGCGAGCTTGTATTGTAACTGAGTTCTATTCTTACTGGATGCCGCATACTTCTGGCGTCATTCCAAACTGATTTTAACTTAGCGAATGACAATAAATAAAATCGACTTTCGTTAGAAATTGAACTTTTTCGTTTTCTACCATTTTTGTTTTGTGCCACCGAAAAGAAAGATCAGACTAAAAATTGTTTTCCTATACATAAGTGCATATCACACGTAAAGATGGCTGACGAATGTACTTGCCGAAATATATTGTAAAAAACAAAAATGATGATCAATTATCCGAATAATTCTTTGAATGTTAATACATCTTATCGAAATTGTAGATAGGACGAAGTTTTTATTTCCTAAAGAATTTAGAGATAAAAAGTTCTCTCGTTTCTCTCGGACGACCAACGGAAATTTCCATAAATAGCTTCTTGTTTGTTGACGGAATATCTGTCTATTTAATCCGTTTTAATCCTATAAACCCAACACCAATAATCCGATTAACTGAATCTACACTTGGAATAATCTCCTCCCACTCCTACAGTCACTGCCGTTTTCAAAGTTTCTTGCTCAAGACGGGCAACAGTGACGAAATGAAATTGGCACATTTGATAAACATAATCAACTGGTCAATGGTGAGTTGTAAGTTCGATCCTCATTGGGTGCGCAATACATCTGACCTTGTCCCAAACTCAGCTAAGCTTAGTAAGTTAGGACCCCCCATCGTGGTGTAATTGGGGGCAAGCTGGTTTTACGCATCACTTACGACTGTGTAGTGAGTTTTTATCCTTACTGGGTGATATATATATATATATATATATATATATATATATGTTGATTGAAAAGTAACTCCATATTTTACAATTCTTATAATTTATTTCTTTTTAAAAGAAATAAATTATAAGTATTTTAAAACAGGAAGTTACTTTTCATTCCCCTCTCTATATACATATATATATATATATATGAGTGTGTGTGTGTGTGTGTGTTAATCTTGACCGGTTTCGGCTTATGGTCAACATCAGATGATATTTACAACATGATTGATATTTTTAACTGAATTCTATATTATATAAACATTTTCACATTTTGCGTTGGCAAATACCATGTAAATATGTCTGCGTGGATATTTAGAGAAATAAGTGTCAAGGTCCCTGACTTAGAGGAAACAATTTTCTGGGTAGTTTCGCCATATTTAACACTTAATTTAATTCTTAATTCTTTAGCCTTGGTTAGGAAACCAATCTAGGAGAAGGAAATTCTTATTCAAACCAGCTGTACCCTGCTAAAAAAGTACTCGTTTTGGAGGAGTTGGTTGGTTGGTGGACTGATTGATTGCTTTTACTCTCATGTTAAACTAGGGTTATTTCATACCTAAAGTTTAGGGAATCATGTTCATCGTACGTTTATAATTATATTTTTGTGTAGTTGTTTCTTAAGAGATTTTTTGCACTCAGTTATATATCAAGTATTTCTATCTAATACAAATAATCTATAAAAAATTATGTTGTTTTAAATATTCTTATCCAACACAAATAACTTATACACAATGATATGATACCAAGTATTTCTATCTAATACTAATAACAATATAGATTAAAATAATTATTTCTATTTGATAATAAACATTTGTTTGCATACAGTTATATTGTTTCAAGTAATTTATAATAATACTTAGGAAATAAGTAACTATTCTTAATACAAATAATTTACTGTTATATGGTATCAAGGATTTTCATTGAATTGGAATATTTTAAACAGTTCTATTTGACGCATCGATGGTACCCTAACATATACTACTATCTCGTTTCAAAGTGGACCTGAGAGTAATAGCCATGAAGGGATACTCAATACTCCCCAGATCTCCAGAACTGGAGCCTCACTATCAGATGCAGTTTGGTGTCATATCGCGGAAACCTCTTTTTTTGGTGAGGTCTTACTCCTCTCTATGGGATGCAGTTAGCTTATTCTAAGCCATGCCGACGAAGCTTAGGTTGGAGTTGAGCACACACGTACACACACACATATATATCGCTTCTACACCATCAACAACTCTTTTCATGTCAAACTGTAGTACTTATTTGTACTTTATATAAAGTAACACTAATCAACAAGAAAATTAAGTGACCACACTTAACCATGCATGTACTTAAACAAACCTTTTAACGTTTTCAAATATTAAATATTGGGATTTAATAATGAACTGAATACATAGGAAACTTTAAAAATCAACTAGTAGTGGAGATATCTCCGAACGTCTGGCGAAAACACTTCATAAGATGGTAATTTCCGATTTTAGATTATATGTTACAAATGAAAAAAATCATGCCAATAGACATTTTTCATCATTAACATAACCTGTATTGTTTCCTAGAACTCCATTCCATCTATTAACAAGTTTATAGATGCGATTCTAGTAAAATTCTTTAGGTTTTGAGGCAAAATATGAGACCAACACGTGTTCATCATTTTCTCTTGATGTCAATAAAAAATCATCCACATTATTCTGTAACCTGTTAATTATGTGATAATCAGAACGAGGCCAGAATAATATAGAAGATGAAACAATTTTTCCCACCCGGGCTCTTCTTTTGATCTCAGCCTAAAATCATCCCAATGATTTTGTAACCCCTCGAACAAGTGATAATCAAAAGACGCAAAATCAGCAGAATATAGAGGATGAAGCAATTTACCATAAGAGATTTTTAATTAAGTGAACTTTGTGAGGACGGGCATTATCGTAATGAAAGTGGACTCTTTCAATTGAAACTCATTAAGAAAATATGTCTAATGTATTCTTTAGTTGGAATACCAAAGGAGATTACAAACAATATTCTTATAATCTCAAAGAAAAAGAAAAAAAATTATTCATTGTATCATTCCTAAACGATGACAAGAGGTAATACTTTAATAAATTTTGTCTAAAACAATCATCAAGAAAATCGGACATTAAATTCTTTCCAATCTAATATATATATAACAAATATATATTAGATTTATATATTTAATGCCATGGAAGTTTGTTTGCGACCTTTGGTTTCATGAAGTTTTACAAACAACAATCATCAGGCCGATAACGAAAGGAAATGAATAAATCGAAAAAAATAGTCAAAAACCGTTGGAATTGTGTAGAAATCTTTATGTGTGCTTTATCGCATTATGTATATATCTTCACACACACATACACTAAACACCACTTTGACATCCACACACAATAATACGCAACTATAACCCTTACACACATACACACACACACACTCACACACAAGCACAACTTGTTTACCGGATAGGAGAACCAGTTGTAGCGAACTTTGCTACAGTAGAGGCGAGAAAAAATTCTTTATTTATTTCTATATGTACTTGTGTGCATAATTAATGGAGGTTATTATAACTAAGGAACAAAACATCATCATTGCATTTCGAAGAAAATAAAATAAAGATATGATTTGTAAGTGTAATTAAGCGAGTGTAGTATGGTAGGCCAGAATCACTGTAAATATCATGGAGGGATATGCTGTATTGTAATATACTATGGTATATTGTTTTATTTCCATTTACATTTAAATGGTAGGCACAAGGCCTAAAAGATACTATGGTATATTGTACAATATTGGTATTTTATGTTGGGGTGAGATTTGAGTTAGATTACAATAATAATTTCTATTGTGTTGATGATATGTTGCGTATATATCATCGTGCTACGTGAGAATACGTATGTAAGGAATATAATGATAAGACGTTGCAATAATTGTTAGTATTAGGTATGTTTTTTTTTAAAATGTAAGATGATGATTATAACTGAAAAGCAAAATGTTATCATTACAAAATTAAGGAAATAAATGATCGGTTTGGGATGTATGCGTAATAGGTGGGGGGTTGTGATGGTTATTCTTAATAGTTATCTGTATTGCGTTAACGTTGTATGACTTATACGTTATTGTAATAAATGATGGAATGTACATGGTAGATAAGATGAATGTATTGTGTTGAGGCCTATAACTAACGCTCACGAAAACATAATGTCAACAGGTTGTGGGGGCGTATGAAGAAGGATATGGGGATTATTGGAGGAAGGTAGTACATACGTTGCAGTGGGTGTGATGGCTGGTGGAGGAAAATGGTACTTACGGTGCTTCAGGTATGGTATGGTGCGGTGTCATTTTTTTTTATAGGAGTAGTGGTATTAGATGGGTTATGTGTATGGGTCGAAGTGTGAGAAAAGATGTTTTCGTGCCTGCATTTTTGAAAGAATTTCTGATTTTTTCTTTAGCAAGGTGTTTTGGGATGGGTAGGTGCTGATAACTAATTTTTCGTGGAAGCAAAGAAGGCATTTTCTTGATGTCTTGTTGTATCATATTATATTTTCTTGATGTCTTCTTGTATCATATTATATAATAGCAGTATCTTAGATATTGAGCACTCTCCAAATTATATCGCACTTGATTCACCACAAACCCACAAAGTGAATTTGTGACAACTAACACTGTTACAATATATATATATATATATATATATATATATATATATATATATATATATTGCGATGGGTCAATTATCTTCTAAATTACACAAAAATGAAAATAACACAGACATCTTACTTTATTTGTTATATTTACCAAAATTACATAAAAATATTTCAGATTAAATTTATTTAAAAAAATCGTCATTGGCTTTAAGCACGGCCTCCAGATGACTTCGGATTCTCTGGCAAATCTTTCTCACGGTTTCTTTGTTTAAATTGGTAAATGCTGCCGTTATTCTTGCCTTCAGTTACTCTTTGATGTTGGACAGAGCTTTGTGGGTCTCTCCCTCAACAACACATGATCAAGGGGATTGTAATATGGGGAGTAAAGCGGCTAGACGTTAGAGCAGATGTGATTGCAGAAATTTTCAGGCGGACAACACTGAGTTCTCCTGCTTGTGTGGCATGGCGCAGAGTCCTGTTCCCAGCTGTAAGGTCTTTCAGTAGCTACCTTCTTGATCACTCCTCCAGGCACTCAATGGAGGCCTTTAGGTTGAGTCTGAAGCCATGTGGCAAGATGAATGGAAGTATAACGTCCCCATCGTTAGTGGCCGCTCCAAACACCATGATTTGAATTAGGTGTTTGCCCTTCGTCTCTATCAATACATCTTGTGGAGACAGAGAAAGCCAACATTTCATCCAGACAGAAAATTTTCTCATCTAAGAAAAACCAAAGCTCGGAGAGGATGCTTGAGTTTGTTCAAAAGCTTAGCAGTATAGTTCCTCTTATCCTTTATGGTCTGTGATAAAAATTGGCGCTTTCTCGCCTTGTATGAGAAATACCAACTATCCACATGCACTACCAGCCTGATAAGACACTCGCGTTTACCTGGCTATGAAACTGATTGAGCGGCTGGATCTCACCAAATTCGGATTGTTTTCCTTTGAACGAATCCTCTGCACAATCCTCAAATTGACAACCAAGCACTGTGAAATCTTTGTCATTCCAAGCGGTACAGCATACCATTTCCAAATCTTTGGAGGAGTGAATTGCATCATAGAGCTGCTTTTCTCAAAGATAATGCCCAATCGACGATAGTTTGTAGCTCAGTAGACAAAACCTGAAACAAACATAGTTCATGTGCAAAATAAATAATTTAAAATGGTAACTATTTACTCATCGCAATCTATCTATCGATCTATCTAACTGATGTATGTGTGTAAAGTCAATCTTACCCCCCCAAAAAAACCCAACAAAAACAAATGAAGAAATTAAATTGGATCAGCCATCTTTTATTGATGTTCTGTTGACCTTGATCTTCGGTGCAATTTTTGACCTCGTTTCGTTTTTTAATCCAAAATTCAAGTATAAAAATATGAAGAAATGGCTTAAGAACTGAATAATAAAAAAATACAAGTTGACTTGCTTTTTCAGAATTCAAAAGAGCAGGAGAAGGAGGAGGAAGAGGAGGAGAAGGAGGAAAACGAGAATAAAAGGGGTGAAGAATTAGGAGTGAGGCAAAATACGTGACTTGTCGGTGGAGTCGATCAATTGCAAAGTGTTCGACTAACATTCAGGCGAATATCGATCGGTAATGATGTAACGTCAACAGGAAATTGTTAGTATTATCATTAGTCCCACATTTCCCCATAGTTATCGGTAAGGTCCAAGTGACAGCAAGTCCCATCAGATGTCTTGCATTCTTCCTAACATGCACCTTCGTCTCCATCGTTTCAACTCTTTTTGTTAGAGACTTGCGAGTATGACATTAATTATAGCCACCACCAACTTTTATTGGCACTTTTCACAGGTTTCAGAAGTATTTTGATAGACAGACGTATATATTTCTTTGCCTTTGTTCGAATAAAAGGAAATTATTATTATTATTATTATTATTATTATTATTATTATTATTGTATACCTTGTGAGTTTCTCGCACCAGTTAGTCTCTTCAAGTCACTAGAACTTTGTTAACCGAACTCAACTATGCAATGGTTTGGATATTCCCGATTACTGCTCTCATTTCCATGTCCTTCAGACTTTTGCCCTTGGAGACTATTCCAAGCGCACCAACTACACTTGGTTTCACCGTTACCCTCATGTTCCCCTGTTTTTTTTATTGTGTTTTTTTAGTTCACCTACAAAATCCAAGTATTTTTCTGTCTTTTCAGTTTCTTTCATTTTCATTTAGTGGTCCGCTGGAACGGCAAAATTCTCTTGATGACAATTTCATTTCTTCTTTTTAATTAACACTTGTTCTTCTGGCCAGGAATAGGGAATCTCTTTGTATTTCTAAGTCCAAGACTCTCGTTTGCGCATATACTATTTTTTAGTATTGTCAAATTTTCTTGCACAATTCCCGGTGGATCATCTTTCTTTTTTTACCTATCATTATATAGATATATAATCATGCTTGAAGACATTAAGTTCAGCTTGACTTAGAAAATGGCCAATGATATGAAGCACCCAGTGAGAAACGAACTCACTCGCAATATCCTGCTGGTAAAGCTTGCTAACAATTACACCTTACGTAGCCCCTTAACGCTTAACATATTTTAAATTTGGTACACCGTTACAAGTATGGGCCACCCATTCCATTTGGAATATATCTTACTTGCAACCGTTCATAGAGACCTTTAAGTCACCTGACTCTTTAAGGTCTAAGTTTCAAAATCTTATTGTATCTGGTAAGAAGTCCAGATCTGGTGGGAAGTGTAGATTACCTGTTTATCTGGGTGAGGTGGTAATATTATATTTGATTCCCATCCCAGCAAAATATCATGGCTATAATATCAATTCAATTGTTGAGGCTGATTAACAGAAAAAGGAAAAGGAAACAAAATTGAATAATGAAAAAGAAACTCTAACGAAGAAAGGAAGACAGAAAGAAAGAAATAAAAAACATCTAACAAAAAAAACTTTTTTGTATTTGAAAGAGAAGATTGCTTTCACCTTTCTTTTTACTTATTCAACTTTCTTTCTTTCTTTCTTTCTTTCTTTCTTTCGTAATCTATTAATTTATTCGTGTCTTCTATTCATTATTCATTTACTTCATCCTAAACTTTTTTCTTCCATCTTCATTCTTTTTCCAACTGTTTTTCTTAATTTATTAAACTCTTCCCTTAACACCTTTTTATTCCATTCATCTCTCTTCTTTCGACATTTTTCCTTTATTCATTACCTCCTCTTCTTCTTCCAAGTTGTTTTCTTCATTCATTCACCAATTTTCTGCCTACCTTTTTCTTCATTTATTCACATCCATTCTTCTTATCTTTTTCCTTCATCCATTCAACTCTTCTCTTCCCACCTTTTTTCTTGTTAATTCACATCTTCATGCATGTTTTCTTCATTCAGGTACTTTTTCCCTTCCTTCCATTTTTCTCGTTCATTTACCTCTTTTCTTCGTGCCCATTTTCTTCATCCATTCACCTCTTCTCTTTCTTTCATTTTTGGTTTAATTTTTTCCCATCATGTTTCTTCGTTCATCCATCTATTTTCTTCCTACCTTTTTTTCTTCGTTCAATCATGTCTTTTCTTCCTCCGTTTTTTTTGTTCGGTTATCTACCTCTTTATTTCCAACCATTTTTCTTCATTCAGTCACCTATTTTTTTTTTACTATTTTTCTTCATTCATTCAGTTCTTCTCTTTACGCTTTTTTCCTTCATTCATTCACCTTTCTTTCGAAAATTTCTCATTTATTCACCTCTTTTCTTCTTGCTTTTTTCTTTCATTCTTTTACCTCTTACCATTTTTTCCTTCCCTCACTACTCCTCTTCTTTGTGCCTTTTTTTGCAATAATTCATTTCCTTTTTTTCTTTTTTTCTTCATTAACTTATTCCCTTGCCACTTTTTCTTCATTCATCTCTCTTCTTTCAACCTTTTTTCTTAGTTCATTCACTTTTTTCTTCCTACATTTTCCTTCATTAATTCACCTCTTTTCCTGGCCGATTTCGTCATTCATTCTCCTTTTCTCATCCTGCTATTTTTTTTCATACATATACTACTTTCTTTCTTGCCTTTTTTCTTCGTTCATTCATCTTTTTTGTTCCTGCGTTTGTCATCGTTCATTCGCCACTTTTCTTACTTTCTTTTTACTTCGTTCATTCACGTTTTTTTTCTCCTTTTTACTCATTCATTCACCTCTTTTCTTCCTACCTTTTTTTCTTCATTCATACAATTCTCTACCTCTACCTTTTTCCTTCATTCGTTCACTTCTCCTTTTCCTATTTTTTTTCTTCATTCATTCATCTCTTCATTAATTCCTCCCTTCCTTTTTTCTTCCTTCCTTCCTTCATTCATTCTTTCGTTCCACCATTCATTCTCCTCTTGATAGTACATTCCATCTACAAGTACAGATAATACCAAGGTAACAGCTAACGTCAGGAGATGTCACGTGGGTCTGACGTAAATGAATTCCGCCATGATAAATATAAGAAATGATTGAAGCGTGCAAAAGATTATAACACGTATGCGTGGCTGAAATTCCCTTCCATTTTTTCTTTTTTTATGTTACATAACAAACAAACAGTCGATCTTCAGACATTTTTTTCATCATTCCCTTTAGTTTTCTTTTTTAATTAATCTCATAATGATGGAACCAGTTGAAACTCTGAGGTATATCATTAAAATTTATGACTGGTACATAGAGTAATGTATACATTCTCAATTAGTGGAATAATGGCTTATCGATTTAGGAATTAAATAAGCAAGATGAAGAGGGCGAAACCACCCACACTATTGCTTTCTCGATGTCAACGTTCTTTTCACCATCCGCTTTGACATATTTAAATGTCTCCGTCAAAGTAAAATTGGAAAATATGTATACAGTACAGCATTTAGTTAAAAAATAACTGATAAAATTTGTAATAAAATTAATTTCTTCCAAACAAACTAATGCTTCGTTAAAATAATAAATTGCACTCGAGGGGGCTCTATTTTTTGTTCGGTTCTTGATTGATTTTAACGGCATATCAATCCATCTAGAGTTATTTTGTGCCTAGAGGTTTGGGAACTGCTTTCATTGTAAATTTATGTTTACATTTTAGTGTCGTTGTTTCTTGAGAGGATTTTGCACACATTTATATGGGTTCAAGTATTCCCCTTTAATATAATTTCATGTAATTATTTCAATTTAATAAGACTCATCTGTTTGCACACGGTTATATTGTTTCAAGTAACTCATAATAATAATCCTTAATACACAATTATAACTTCAAGTAAATTCGTGCGACACCATGGCCTAACATGCAGAAGTGAAATGTGTATGTTTTATGAATGATCGTTAATGACGATTTTTTATGAATACATCATTAACATCTGAAAGCAAACGCCTCTAATACCATAGCGAACTTAAGCTATAAAGAGGAACTTTCTTCATACCCTGTCCGGTGGCAAAAGCTGCTGGTGGCGCCAAGTGTGGCAGTACCGTCTTAACAATCGAAACTGTAGCATCACCCCTAGTCAGTAGCTGATGAGGACAGGGTATCGCACGTGTTTTCACGCGTTGTATGATAACAACTATTCTTAATACAAATAATTTGCACAGTTATATGGCATCAAGTATTCCTACCAAATACGAATGATTTCGAAACAGATATATTTGACCTGCTATTTACCCATAGTTGGAGAGAAAATAGATGGATCCATACCTTTCCCAAGGGCATGAAGTGAAACATAAACAGTCTCGTCAAGAATTTGAACAACGGTTATCAAGTCCATTTCCAACAACGATAACCGTGATACTACACTATTCTTGCTTCTTAGTCTAGGGAGTCTTTAGTTGGTTGGTTGGAGGTGGGTTTGACGGCATAGCAACTCTTGTAGCTTTATTTAATGTCAAGGTCATTTTTTCCAAGCAGTCATATTGTTTCAAGTATTCTTTTCTAATGCTAATAATTTTCAAACAGATCTATTTGACACATAGATGCGACTCTTACAGGTACTACCACTTAGAAGTAATGGTAAAGAGTGGACTTGGAAATAAGGGTAACGAACGGATGGCTTCAAACTCACCAAAACTCCTGGATTGGAGATGTATTTATTTAATGCCGAAGTTCTCGATTATAAGTTCAAGCGTTTAACTCGCTCATACAAAAATTCTTTAGAAAGTTGTCTTCGTAGATTTGGTTGTCTATAATTACTGTTTTCAAGGATACAAAGAATTTAAATTAGTTTAAATCCAAGTTGTTAAAAAAACTGTTACATCGTTTTTGAAACATTCTCAATATACATATTACAGGCCGATAGACAGACAAAAAAACTGGATTGTCTACAAGTTATATTTTCAAAAAAAAGTTTACAAAAAAAGGTTACAAAAAAGTTTACAAAAAACTTAAATTCTGTTTTTCTAAAAGTTGGTTACAGTATTTGTGAAGTATCGACGTCTCAAAAATTAATGATTTCGAGACTATAAATCGAAGGTCGACTTATACACGAATGTATATTCAAACAAAATTGGGAAGACGTGGAGCTGCAACTCTTGGCTTCAAAAATCAGTTCCTTTAATTATTCCTTTAATTGATGATTTGACGATCATAAATCAAAGGTCAATCTCTACGTAGGCTGGATTGTCACATGACGATATACAAATATACTGTTCCCGACTTTTTTTATTTCATTTTTTTCTTTACTATTCGCTTCCACTTTCTTTCTTTTTTCTTTCTTACTACTTTTGTCTTTTTTACTCTTTTTCTGATTTTTTCCTACTCTTTCTTGTCCTATTCTTTCTTGACCCATGGTCAATTCAGTGGCTTGATCCTTCGTCTTTTTCGCCGAAGAGGAGATGTACTTATTTAGAATAGCCTTTTGGAAAAATAGCTGCAATAATATAAAAAAGATTATATATTGATAGATTTTAACGGCATGTCTAGGATTGTTTTATGTCTAGAAGTTCGGGAATTAGTTTTATGGAATTGTTTAGTTGTTTCTTTTTTTCTTAATTTGCATGTTTCACTCCGTCTGTGATTTGAAAGCTGTGCAGATAAACGTGCAACGTAGTCTAATTTGGGAAATTATCCTTTACGCGTTCAAACTGGACCCAAACGCCGAAAAAGCAACAAAAATAGTTTATTCTACGAAAAGTGAAGGCGCAGTTGATCAGAGTAGAGTAAATTTAGCTCGGGTTGCAAGAACCTCCACAATCAGGTAAGGTCAGCAAAGCTCAGAAGCGTGGATTTTTTTTTATGTCTAGAGGCTTAGGAATCATTTTTAGAGAATTCTTTAGATATTTTAGAGTTTTTTGCACCTGATCCTATTGAATACGAATAATTGCTAAGCAGATATTTTTGACTCATAGATGGGATACTAACAGGTACTACCACTCCGTGTCATAGTATTCGTAGGCATAATGTTGATGAAGATGCACTCTACACTTCCAGAGCTCAAGAAATAGTCTCACCATCAGATGCAGTTAAGTATCATACCAAGGACATTCCTTTGTACTTTAGCCTATTCTAAATATTCTAACCATTTTATATAGCAGTGGCCCAGTCGGCTTGGGTGAGAGGCTGTAGAATACACCGACTGCATCTCTGCAGGGGGGGGGTTATCATACCCCTTATAATTGTTCTGGTGGCCCAGTCGGCTCGGGTGGGACTGTAGAATACAACAACTGCATCTCTGCAGAGGGGATAAGACTTCCCCAACGAGTGTCCTGCATATAACACTAAACAACATGATGGTGAGGCTTCAGTAATACTGGAGGTTTGAGGAATGCAGAATACCCTCTCATTGCCATCACTCCCAGGTCCACTCTGGCCCGGAGTCGCAGCACCTGATAGGGTCTTATCTATGGGTCAAATAGAACTAAACTGTGTGCTTATGCTAAACTGAATTATTTGAAATAGAACTGTTTATATGTATAAAAATGGATTTAGCATTAAATAACCTTTAATGGTTGGTATGCCATAAAACCAGACTAAAACATAGTTTTTATCAAAATGACTTGATTCGGCATTAAGTGACCCGAAAATGGTTGGTATACCGTAAAACAAAACAACGAACCAACCAATTATATAGCAGCACAAAATAAAGCCAAAAGGACTAATTAAATCAAAGCAAAAATTAATAATAAACAAAAGAATAGCGAGTGTTAGATATATGATGACTGCGATGAAACAGTTAATCACAGCTAGAATCGTGGTAGTTGGTGCCCTGACACGTTGTGCATTTTTTCATTCTGTATTTGATTTGAAAGCCACATAGATGAATGTGCAAAATAGCCTAATTTGGGAATTTGTGCTTTACGAGTTGGAACTGGATCATAATCACCAAAGTAACCAAAAACATTTGTTGTGTGAAAGGTGAAGGAACAGTTGATCACAGTCATCTGATGGTTCAAGAAATTTCGCTCAAGTTGATAGAACCTCCACAATCAGGTAAGATCTGCAAGGCTTTGATTCCAAGGTCGCAGTCTTAATCCAGCTAGTATAATTCGTTCCTCGCTTCTGCTATGGTTCTTGATATCAAAAAATCTTTTTAGTCATACGAGGGTCATTTAATAAATTCAGGGAACTTTTCCCCCATGATTTGGAGTTGGTTAATTGCAAAAATTATTCTAATCTCGCAAAAATATTTCGTTTTTATGGCATATCGACCATTGTAGGTTATTTGAAACCAAATCCGTATATAAACAGTTTTGTTTCAAACAATTTAGTTTAGTATAAGTGCGATTTTTGTTATACATGCAGTTAAGTCTAAAATTTTTATTTCAAACAATTCAGTTTAGTTCTACTTGACCCATAGATAGGACCCATAGATAGGACCCATAGATAGGACCAGAGTGGACCTAGAAGCGATGGCAATAAAAGAGAATTTCGCATTCCCCTAGGTTCGATCATTACTGAAGCCTCACCATCGGATTGTTTAGTGTCATATCTGGGACGCTCGTTGGGGAAGTCTTACCTCTCTGCAGAGATGCAGTTGGTGTATTCTGCAGCCCTTGCCGATTAGGTAATATTTCTTTTGAAGTCATTCAAAATAGCAGCAAATAAAACAGAATGCTCCGAGCTTGTTCCAATTTTTGGTAGTTAAGAAGTGTTAATCATGTGAAATTTACCGAAGAATGTATGAGAGGTTCGAAAAAGCATTTTTAGTAAAAAAATGATGTTAGCAAATAGGCTAAACATGGGTTTGTCACAACTAGCCTGAATCGAAAAGACAGTCCATGGAGCGGAAACATATTAACTCTCATATAAGAAAAAGTTCCTAACGCAGCTGTCAGTAAAGAAGGTCATGCTGACAGCCTTCGAGGACATAAATGGACCCATCACTTTTGATTTCCTTGAAACAGCTGCAACGGTAAACTACTTTCGCAAAATTCACTTTATTTATTAAATGATCCTCAAAGTTTTACGCTTTTAAAATCATTTTGTCTTCTTCGGATTTTAATTCAATTTCATTTTAAGGAATTTTCTCTCGAGCTACAGATGATATTTTGAGGTAAGTGATGGTAAAGATAGGATGACGTATGAACTTTTACATTCGATAAACTAGAACAAACGAGTCTATCAGATTCCTTTGAAGTACCACCGCATAACGACAAAGTTAGAAAAAAAGATCCGTTTGTTGGCGGAAGAAATGTAGGGATTGAAGACCTTGAGAATCGACTTACGTCTTTCATTTAGAAAAATTTACTCATGCGCACTTGCTCGGGATGGAAATCAATACGTAGGACCTAACGATTCGCTGTTTGGATCGGCCATTGCAGTGATCGATATATTTCTATTTCTTTTCGTTACCTCTTCCAACAGCTATTCATTTTCCAGAATCGGGTCACTGCATTGCAGTAGGTCATTGTTCGATGAAAACTGGGAAAATGGGAAGGAGAGCCTCAGTAGTCAGAGCAATGGACAAAGACTTGTGGTTTACATTTATAAGGATCATAGTATCCAATTCAAATCTCAATCTCCGACCTGCTGTCGTAATGATTGCAATTGTTTATTCTTACTAGTTTTGACTTTGTCTTTCTGACAAATGGTATTTGCATAAACCAGAATCTGTCTTCGAAATTAAAACGCATAAAATTCTCTTAGACTTTGAGATACAAACGAATCACCCAAGAAGTCTTAGTGTTAATGAACATGAAAAAAAGAACTTATCGTTTATTGGACTTCGATATCCAGATACTCTGTCGGCGGGGCATAGAATACGCTGACTCTAACCCCTGTAAGAAAGTACTTTAGACACTACGTCACGGGGAATTCTACCTCCACCGAACGTTAAAGAGCTCCGTTTTCTCTACTATTTACCCATAGCTAGTGGAAGAAGAGTTGGATTCATAGCTTTCACCAAGGTCTTAGCGCTACGTGAAATAAAAGCAGCCTCATTTAAGACTCGAACTCCGGTAACTGAGTCCACTTCCTCAGACGATAATCGTTACGCTACAAGTCTATACACTGAGGCTCATGAAGCTCCTCTATTCACTGATGGCTCAAGAGATAACAATAAAACTAGTTGTGTAGCTATACTAAACAATAAAGCCCTAAAACAAATCCTCCAACGAAATGCATCCCTATTTAGTGCCAAGGCCCATGTAATAAATCTAGCACTCGCCCTTACTGAAAAGCAACAAAAAGAACTCCGACTTTTCCGACTCTGTTTTAATAACCCTGACAAACAAAAAACTTGAAAGCCCCGTAATAATAGAATTATTACGCTAACTAAAATACATATGTAACTCAAAGAAAATCATCCTTTGCTGGATTCCGAACCAAATAAAAGGAAATGACAAGGCAGACCCAGCAGACAAATCAACTCTAAAAACGGTCACTGACAGATTCAACATTCCGTATACAGACTTGAAGACTCAAATCAACACGTTCTTCCATAAAAACTGGCAACGAGATTGAAATAACATTACTCACAACAAAATCTTCCAAATAAATCCCAATGTCAGAGAATGTAAACCAGGCTTTTGAAAGTCCAGGAAGGAAAGCCCTAGACAGGTTGACCTGCCGTAAAATCAAATCAATCTACAATGAACGCCTCCAAATTTGTTTTTATAGTAAGAGAAAGCGGGATATCTCGTTGGAAGGGACCAAAAATGAAGATGAAGTATAGATCTTCATTCCCTTCTTTTTTATTCTTCTCTTTCATTCACTTTTTTTGGAGTTTGCTTATTCGCTTCATCATTTTTCCTTTTCATTTTCTTCTTCATTTTTCTTCTCTTTATTCATCTATCTTCTTTTTGTTCTTTTTCATTCACTTCTTCATTTTTCTTTTTTATTTTATTCTTCACCTTTTTTCTCCTTCATCATCTTTATTAATTTTTTTCATTCTATTTTGTCATTCTGTTTTTCAGCCTTTTTCGTTTCAACTTTATTTTCTTTTTTTTTTATTCTCCTCTTTCATTCACTCCTTTTCCGTTTTCTTTCTTATTTTTATTTGCTTCATCCTTTTCATCTTCTTCATACTCTATTTCATGGTTTGTATTCATTTTTATCTTCTTTGTTCTTATTTTTGTTTTTCATTCTTTTTTTCTATTATTCACCTCTTCTTCCTTTTTCTTCTTCATTCTTCTTCACTCTCTTTTTCATCAGTATTTTAGTAAATTCTTCGTTCTTTTTCACTTTTTCATTCTATTCTTTAATTTTCTTTTTTATTCTATTATTCATCCTTTTTTCTTTTACTTCTTGATAATTTTTCTTCTTTCAATTCTTCGCACTTTTTTATTCTCTTTTTCATTTTTCTTTTTCATTTCATTCTTCAACTCTTTTCATTTTCATTCTCTTCCTTTTTTTTATTCTTCTCTTTCATTCATTCTATTTGTATTTTCTTTCTTCCTTCCTTCTTTTATTTCTTTATTGCTTTCTTTTTCGTTTTCTTCTTCATACCTTTCCGTCACCATCTTTGTTTTTCATTTTTCCTTCTACATTTTCTCATTCCTCTCATTTCTTTTTTAGTTTTCTTTCTCCCTTTTGTTGTTTATTTTTTACTTTTAATTCTTTTTTCTTCCTTTTATTCTTCCCTACTTGGCTTTTTCATCCTCTTCTTCATCATTTTTCTTCTTTATTCTTCTTTTTTCGATTTTGCTTCATCTTTTTTTTTCATTGTATTCTTCACCCCTTTCCTCTTCTTCATTCTCGTTTTTATCCTTTCTCTATTCTTCCCACTTACTATTTTTTCATTCACTTCTTCATTTTCCTTTTTTATGATCTTCTTCATCGTTCTATCTTTCTTTTGTCATTTATTTTTCCGTTTACATTTTCTTCTTCCTCATTCATTCACTTTTTTGTTCTTCATTCTTTTTCATTCTCTTCTTCCTCCATTTTTCTTCTTTCTCCTTCTTTCTTCCTTTTGTTCGTCATTCTTTTCCTTTTTCATTTGTTTTTTTTCGTCGTCATCATCATAATTCCACTCATCATTATCTCCTTTCTCATTTTTCTTCTTTTTCTTTCTTCCAATGGTTATACACTAAGTCCTTCTACATCGTCTTCTATCTCAGCATTTTCTCCCACACAAGCCACAAATCCCAACCGTCCACTCTTGCCCGCTCGCATCCTGATATTTCTACACCCGCACACTCTCCATCCCTACCTCACTACTGCAAAGAAAATCGATTTCAAAATAACATTTTATCGATTTAAAATATTTTAATTGCTTCGAAGTTATCCATTGATCGAACAGGACTTTGACTGGATTCAGCTGAAAAAAGTAATATATACATATATTGGTTTGATCTTTCTTGATTTTGATTTGATCATTTCAACATGCTTTTTCTTTTATTTATTCATTCATTTATTAATTCATTTATTATCATTCATCCCAGAGAGTTTTTCACATCAGCGTTAGCTGATGGTCTTTCACTAGAAATTGAATAACAGCAAGTATTCTTAAGTCTCCAGGACTCTTCTCAGTATTCTGGTCGATCTCAATAATGCAGTAGTTTAGATGGTCTCCACTCATCCTCTTATTTACAAGTTTTCCAGTCCCTTATTAATCTTTTGGTGACTGTACCTAGAGAAACAATTATAATTGGTATAAACGTCGCTTAAATGTTTCCCTTTTTTTCAATTTCCAAGTAAGGTCGAGGTATTTATCCTTCAGATAAATATCTCGACCTCAACCGGGCCATTGGCCTAATGAGTAGAGTGTGCGCCAATAGGTCAGGAAGACCGGAGTTCAATCCCAGGTCGAGTCATATCAAAGACTCAGAAAATGGTATTTGATGTCGCCTTGCTTAGCACTCGGCATTATAAGATAAGGATCAAGGGTAAAGTAGAGCAATCTAGGAAATGGAGTTGCGCCCTCTCCTACACCTTGGTGTAGTTGTTATTGAAAAAGGAGCCTTTGGTTCACCTTCGACTATGGTCGCCATTTATCCTTCTTTTCACTCTATTATTATTATTAAGTGTTGTCTTTCGTCAAAATCTTGGCTACCTTCCTCTTTACTTTCCCCATCTAATTCTTTTTATTATTATAATTATTATTTAATCATACGAGTTCTTCACGCCAGAGTTAGCATGTGGTCTCCCCAGGTCTCCAGGACTCTTCTGAGTATTCTAGCTCTTTATTGTATATTCCTCGATCCTCTAGATTGGTACTTTTACGCAATCGCCAATGCTGACGAGTCATATCACGTGTGTAAGGCCTGATGCATCGTTATCAATTTTCTTGTCTTTTGGTCGATTTGTCTAAGTTCCTCCCTTGTCCATTTTAAGAACGGTCTAGATTATCTTACAACAGGGATTGCTCAGGTATATATTTCTTTGATGAGATTTCTATAGCAGTTTGGTTTTGAGATTTATCTTGTTCTTCTGAGGTTCTCCTTTTTTTCTTTTAGTTTTTCTTTCATCTTTGGGAGCTTTATTATTATTTTCTCCTTAAGAGTTTTTCGTATCTGCGTTAGCTGATGATCTTTCACTTGAAATATATGTGACAGCTAGTCTCCTCAGGTTTCCAAGACTCTTCAATCCTTCGGTGACTGTACCAAGAGCACCAATTACGATTGGTATAAACGTCACTTCCCTGTTTCACAGTTTTTTATATTCCCGAGTGAGGTCAAGATATCTGTCCTTCTTTTCATTTTCTTTCAATTTTACTCTATGCAATTTTGCAAGTTCTTTTTTTTCTTTTGTTGTTGTTGATTATTATTAGGTCTGGTCGTCTAGTCGTGATTAGGTGATCTGTTTGTACGTCAAAATCCTGTAGGAGTTTGTGTGTGTCATTCTCCTGGACAGTTACTGGGTTGTGCATGTACCATTTGTTCGTATGGTCAGATTTCAATTTCTTGCACAATTCCCAGTGGATCACCCTACCCACCAAGTCGTGCTTAGTCTTATACTCTTTCGGTGCTAATTTGCTGCTTTCGTTTATTATGTGATTGATCGTTTTGTCTTTATCGCCACATAAGCTACATTTGTTGTTTTTTGTGTCTTATCTTTTCTTGCTTTGATATAATTCTTATGGCGTTGTATTGTGCTGCTATTAGAAGAAATTCAGTTTCTCTCCTAAGGTTTCCCTTTCTTAGCCACGTCCATGTTTTCTCGTGTGAGACGTTGCTTATTAGTCACTTAAACCGTCTATAGAGTTATTTTTCTTCCCATTTTTGTTTTCTGGTTATTGTCATTCTGTTGGTCCTCATGTTGTCAGTATTGATTTTGGTGGCAGTAATCACTCTTTCTCCACAATTTTGTATGTAATCTTCAAGTCGTTGTATTTATGCGTCAACACTGTCTTCAATGCTGAAAAATCCTCTTCCTGCTTATTCTCTCGACACATATAGCCTGTCAACGTCATTTCTGGGATGTAATGCCTTATGCATGATCATTTGTTTTCTTGTTCTCTGGTCCACTTATTTAAGTTCTTCTCTGGTTCATTTTAAGAATGGTCCCGAATATCTTACAAGAGAAAATGGCCCAGGTATTTATTCATTTGATATGGTTTCTGCTATATAGTTTTGTTTCGAGTAGCTTTCTGGTTCTCTAGAGATATTCTCAAATTTTTCTTTCATTTCCACTTGTTTAATGGTGTCAGCTTCCAATATACCCAAGTATCTGTACATTATTATTTTTATTGTTATTGTTGTTGTTATCACCATCTTGGATACTTTCCTCTCCACTTTTTATATCATTTTCTTGTCATTATTATTATTATTTGCAATTCTTCTTCTTCTTCTTCTTCTTCTTCTTCTTCTTCTTCTTCTTCTTCTTCTTCTTCTTCTTCTTCTTCTTCTTCTTCTTCTTCAGTTTGTTAAGTTTTTATTTTGGAAGTGTCTGGGTGTCAAATGAAAAAAATAGGACGGCTCTGGAATGGGTGGATTCAAATTGCCCCTGCATGGAGCCAGCATTCATGGCCTTGAAGTTTTAAAATTGATGACGAAGAAAACGGATATTAATATGGGAAAGACACCATTTTGTGTGGGACAAAAGATGAAAAGTAAAACAACATAATTGCTGTCAAAACAATGCTACATTTGAAAACCTCGAATATACTACGTAGGATAGCTATTGCAATCATGTTATTTCATTTAGATTCGTTAATATTTGAAAACACCTCGCCAATATTAATTACCCCCCCTCTCTCTCTCCATCTATCTATGCAATTTTTTTCAGAAAATAATGAAAAAGAAAATAAATCCGGAACAGGAAGAAATAAAATAGGGGTTAAGAAAAAAGAAAGAAAGAAAAGAAAGGCATGAAGAAAGAAAGAAAGAAAGAAAAAATGCAATATTTTTTCTTTGACTTTTAAGATTTATCCTTGAAAATATACACTGTAGAACTTCTTTGATACTTGCTAGGTTTTTGTTATAACGAAATTGAGGTGTGAGTCTATGTGTGTCTTGTAAGAGTAGCATGAAGTTAGTGCACACACTGGGGTCAAAAAGTGGGTTTTCTTTCGGTTGTAAAGTCGGTCAACCAAGAGGTTTAGACAGGTGAAAAAAAAAAAAAAGCGAGAAAAAAGAAAGAAAGAAAGAAAGAATAAATAAATAAAAAAGTGCGGAAACTCTGAAGAAAGAAGAAAAATTTTTGAAGAATGAAAAAAAAAAAGAGAAGAAAAGTTTAAGAAAGAAAGATTTAAAAAAAGGAATATAGACAGAGAAGAAAAGTTGCATGCTGAAGAAAGAAAGAAAGAAAGAAAGAAACAAACAAACAAACAAACGGAACAAACAAAGAAAAAAGAATATGATAAAGAATAATTAAAAATTAGGATATAAACAGGAGAAAATAGCTTGCTGACAATAAAAAGAAAGAAAGAATGAATGAAAGAAGGGAAATAAAAAAGAAAATAAATCTATAAAGAAGGAATAACCTTAAAAAACACTCATTAACAGCTCGAAAGAGAAGAAATCAAATAAAATGGGGTTACTTATAAAATACCTCTAAAAAATTCTACAATAAATGAACTTGTTGAGTGTTTGTTAGAGTTGAAGGTTTCTAATTGTGAACTAATATCAAAGAAGAATGCAGTCAAAAAAGAAATGAAAAGAAGGATATATGTTAACGATAACACAATAATTTCTGTGAGAAAGTAAGGTCATTGAATGAATGGTAAAGTCCTCGCGTGTCTATATGTATGTGAGTAAGTCTTTGTGTGGGTTAAAAAGTCCCCGTATATGTGTTTGTGAGTAGAAGAGTAAGTGGGAGTTCTTACCGTTGAAGGTTGGCTCCAAGTTGTCTGGTTGCGTTCAAAGTCAGTTTTGGTCGGGCGCAGGCAATTAAGATTTTGTATGTTGCGTGAGCTGGTGTATCAGCTGTTTGGGGGACATGAACTCAAGAGACCCCGGTCGATTTTTTTCTTTATTTATACCTGCCACGTGTGAAATAGTGAATCCAAATCGAAGTCTTAGTTTTGCAAGAATGGCTCTAGTTAGTTAAAAAACCGCAATTAGTTTTCCAAGCGTTGAGCCCATGCGCACAAACGAAATTTCCCCAGATGGGATTGAACCTTGAAAGTGTTCACTAAAGAGTTAAAAATCTAAATACTCTGAAAAAAGGAAATTAGATTGTTGTGATTTATGACATATCAACCATTACGGGCTATCTAATCTCAAATTCTCTCTCTCTCACTCTCTTTCTCTCTCTCTCTCTCTCTCTCTCTCTCTCTCTCTCTCTCTCTCTCTCTATATATATATATATATATATATATATATATATATATAATTTGTAAACGAATTGTTTGTAGGTAACAGCATTTTTAAACGAACTAGAACTTTTTTGTTGGCACACAGTTAAATGGTTTCAAGTATTGATATGTAATATTAATTCTTTTTGACCTCTAGATTGGACCCTAACAGGTATTACTGTCCCGGTTCAGAGTGGACAGGTAAGTAATGTCAATGAAAGAGTACTCCATATTCTCCAGGATTGGAGCCTCACCATCAAATACCATTTGGGGCCACATATCAGGACATTCGTTGGAGGCTCTTACCATTCGGCAGAGATGCAGTTGGTTTATTCAACAGCCAAGGCTGGAGAAAAAATAAAATACAGTCCCTTAAAGTGGGAAAATGTCCCCCCAGACCCAAACCATCATAAAGTAATGATTTAATTAGAACATAAAAATTAAATCAAAGAAGTTAATCAAAAAATAAATAAATAAAAGGAAATATTAAAAAAGAGAAAAGAAAAGAAAATAACATCGACCCAAATGAACATGATTAATTTTAAAACCACAAAGGAGTAAAAATTACTCACTTTTGTATTACAGTTTTGGCAAAACGAAAAAAAAAAAAATTTTTGGCATCAACTATAAAAATAAAAAAAAGATCTCCTTGCCAAATCCTGTTTAAAAGCAGTGGTTCCCACCAGATCACCGAAGTAAAGTAACAATGAACATGTTCAGAGTTCGGATGAGTAGTTATTCATTAACATCGAATACTGTAACTCGAGGCAAAGATTAATAAATACCCACCATAAAAAAAATCTCTCGACAAATCACCCCAAACCGAGTGTTACGTTATCAGTGAAATAAATGTCTGTCACATGGTCAGCGGTGACTGCTATGTCAGTGAGGCTATTTGTTAGCTGGGAAGGGCAACGCACAAAAAAATTCAACTCGACTTTTAGCGTTTGGACCTCTCGTTGTTTTATTCTCTCTCCGTTTAGTCTCTAAGGCCATGGAGGCCAGAAGAGATGAACGGATACTACTTGGTTAGATACTTCCTTATTCTTGGAACGAGACTCTTCCCGCTTGTTTGCGTCATTCCTTCTTCGTTCAAAACCAACGTTTTCCTACTCGAACGCCAGCCACTAAAAGAGGTACAGAGCCCGAATCACGATATATATATATATATATATATATATATATATATATATATATATATATATACTGGGGTTGACATAACTTCTTAGCCTAACTTCCACTCTGAGTGGATGACAACTTTATATCGTGACCTCTGCAAGACCGATCATGCAGTGCTAGATCAAGCGTATCATATTACAGCAAGCACAGTGGAAGAGAAACTGAACTTCATTAACTCTCGTTCCGGTAGCCATTTGCTCATTATACTACTCAAGTAATTAAATTAGACGCTAAAATTTATTTTAAAATGTTTCTGGAGCCTCTTAAAAGGTATAAATAGGAATTCTGGGCTTTGTTCGCATTTAGATGTCAATGTGAGTCTGTGCTACCCACAAAAAATACAGTTTTTTATTAGACACAATAAAACATTTTATCCATTTTGAGTGGGGTTAGGTTTCTTTGTTTAATAGCATATCAACCTTCATGGGTTATTTAATGCCAAAGCCATCCTTCGAGAAGAACAGCACTGATGCTATTTAACCCATAGCTGGGAGGATAAGGGGGGGGTTCCTACCTTTCCCCAAGGGTATTTGTCTAAATGTGAACGTACTAGTGTGACTGAAGTTCGAACTCGCTTACTACGAGTTCGCAGTTCAGCGCTTTAATCATTACACCCCAAGGACACACCTTTTCTGCATTTTGAGGAACTACAACAGATGAATCCACTGGGTTTATTTTCAACACTCTTCTTTCTATTTAACATATGAAACAAACATTTCCTAAATACACTGACGTATTTGAACAATCAGAAATGTCGTTTGGTTGTTTGGATTTTATGGTATATCAACCTTTGTAGGTTATTTAATGCCAAATCCTTTTGCGTAGTACAATTTCAATGTCAAAAACATTTCTATTTCAAACAATTCACTTGAGTATAAGTACGCAATTTGAATATCAAAGCAGTTCTATTTCAAGAAATTCAGTTTAACATAAGTACGCATTGTTAAATGTCATTACCAGGACACTCTTTTTTTAGGTGGGGTCTTACCCCTCAGAAAAGGTGCAGTCGGTGTATTCTATAGCCCCAGCCGACTTGTGGCAACATTAACGTTGATGCATTTTTTGTCATACAAGATACAAGGTTATCTGCATATTTCCTGGGTAGGACATTAAACTGCATCCGATGGTGAAGCGCCACTTCTGGAGATCTGGAAAGTGTGGGGTCGCACTTTCGTTGTCATTACTCCTAGGTCTACTCAGACCTAGAGCTGTGGTACCTGTTAGGGTGGAATCGATCGGTCAAACAGACCTATTTGAGATTATTTTTTACATACAGATAAATGGTTTTAAGCATTGTTATCAAACACTAATATTCTTATTTGTACACAGTAAAGTTGTTTCAAGTATTCCTATTTAACAATAGTAATTCTATTCGACATTATTGGTTTCAAGTCTAGTACATGATTAAACAGTTCTCTTTGACTCAAATATGGAGCCCTAACAGGTACAACCACTCCGAGTCAGAGTGGAGCTGAGAGTAATATCAATGAAGGAGTACTCTACGTTCCCCAAAGCTCCCGGAGTTGAGCCTCACCATCAAATGCAGTATAGTGTCGTATTCAGGACATTCATCGCGGGGGATTTTACTCCTCTGCAGAGATGCAAGCAGCGTATTCTATAACCTCAGCCAACTTGGTTGTAAAATAATTATGAACTTTATGAATACCTTGGCTCTTAAAACATTGATATTGCAACTGTATTTATCTGTTTAAAATGATTGTAAAGATAATTTTCTGTCATATATAATTAGAGACCGTAAGTGTTAAATTGACTTCGGTATTTAATAACTCCATATAAGTTTATATTCCCTAAAACCAACCAAATAACTCACAATAATTTTTCAAAACTTTAGTATATGCAAGTATGTGCTCCTTTACCATTGTTTTAGGTCCCAGATGAAAACTGTTGGCGCAGTGAATGTGAGCGTCAGTAGGAGTGAGAGGAATAGCTTTGCACAGTCTTATAAAATTCCTCTCAATTGTAGTTGTGGAGTAAGTTCTAAGAGTCAGACGTTTACTAACCAGAACTAAGGCAGAGCACATTACTAGATAATAATAATAATAGTAATAATAATAATAATAAGAAGAAGAAGAACTGAATGTCATCTGATGGCAGCTTAAAATAATGTCATAAGGACTATGTCAAAGCAAGAATAGACAAGACGCAAAAAATAGATTATGTGATGATAGAGAAGAAAAGAGCAATCACATAATAAGTGAATGCAGTAAATTAGGGCAAAAAGAGTATAAAACTTGACACGACTGAGTGGGAATGTGATCCACTGGGAATTGTGCGAGAAATTTACATTTGACCATACGAACAAATGGCATTGGCACAACCTCGAATCCGTCCTCGAAAATGAAACGCACAAAATTCTTTTCGATCTTGGGATACAAACGGATCAACTAATCTCGGCTAGACGACCAGATCTAGTGATGCTCAACAACAAAGAAAAAAGAGAACCTGTCGAATTGTGGACGTTGCCGTTCCGGCTGACCACTGGGTAAAATTGAAGGAAAACAAAAAGAGAGATAAGTATAGATTTTGGGAGAAAATTGAAAGAAAAACAATGTAACATGAAAGTGACGGAGATAGCAATTGTAATTGCTGCGTGCGCCGTAGTCATCAAAGGTTTGGTACAGAAACTGGAGGAGTTAGAAATAAGAGAACGAGTGGAGACAATCTAAACGACAGCATTGTTGAGATCAGCCAGAATACTGAGAAGAGTCATGGAGACTTGAGGAGACTTGCTGTCACTCAGACTCCAGTGAAAAACCATCAGCTAACGTTGGCGTGAAAAAATCTCAAAAGAGACATAATAACTGAGAATAAAGAGACACGCACAGAAACCGAAGTTAGTTACGAGTACCTCGTGGACTTTGCAATTCCAGCAGATCACGCATTAAAATTAAAGGATAATGATTGGTTGGTTAGTTTTGGGATATTTTTCCCTAGCAAGTTATTTCCAAGTTATTTTTTCCCAAGCAACTACAATGGTGAGTCAAAGGTTTTGCAATATTTTGCACAAATCGACAGATAAGAATTCTTTTGTTGACGTCGTGAAGGTAAATGAACCTCCCTGGACAGTGAGGTGTCGAGATCACCTGATACTCTCCGAGTGCAACCTGTCTGGTTTGTCTCTATGACTTGGAGCATGGCCTCGGAATCCACGCTTGACCTTGCCTGATCGTCAAGGTCCTTGGAACTCGAGCGAAACTCCTTAAAGAATCTGGTTACTGTTCTGTGCTCAACTGTACTTTCGCCTTTCAAACAACAAATGTTTCTGGTTGTTTCTGCACGTCCATCTGTGCAGTTTTCAAATCACAATGCACAACGTGTCAGCGCACCAACTATCACGATACTACTAACAACAACGAGTACCTTCCACGGCTAGACCTCCTTCGGCCACATGATATACGTACCACAAAAATACAACGTACAAAAATATTACAAAGATTTTGACTCACTCTAGTTTTAAGTAATTAATGACTACAATTATTTGTTAGCAATTATAGCTTCAAGTAACTATTTTCAAAACAAATGCAAATTTTCTTATATGGTTTCAAGTATCCCTATCTAATTCTAATAATCTGAATTTAGTAAAGTGGTTTCAACTATTCCTATCTCATACTGATGCCCTGGACACAATTACATGGTTTTTAAGTAGCTAAAACTCGCAAGGAATCAAATAATAATAATATCATTAATAAAATGGACTGGAAAAATTAGAAATCGGAGATCGGAGATCGGACCGAGATCATCCAAACGATAGCATTGTTAAGATCTGCCCGAATACTGAGAAGAGTCCTGGAGACTTGAGGAAACTTGCTGTCACTCAGACTCCAGTGAAAGACCATCAGCTGATGTTGGTTTGAAAAACTCGCAGATAATAATAATAATAATGATAATAATAAAACGAAGAAGAAGAAGAAGAAGAAGAAGAAGAAGAAGAAGAAGAAGAAGAAGAAGAAGAATGACAAGTTCTGGGGAATATTTGAAGCGGGCATCATCAAACCGAGATGTAAGAAAAAAAGGAAAGAAAAGAGTACCTCGGAAGAAATCTCATCAAAAACACCCCAGCAGTCCACCTTGTAAGATACTCTAGACCATTCCTAAAATGGACAAGGAAGGAATTTAGACAAATGAACTAAATAAAAATGATATTGATGGCGATGCGAGAGTTTACATAGACAGATTCAATGTCAAGAAAAGAAGGAGTAAGAGGACTTACCAGTATTGAGGATTACATTAAAAGAGCAAAGAAAGACTAATCACAGAAGCGAGTAACAGCTGTTGCAATATAAGGCCAAACGGAAAAACAACAAAAACGAGAAAACTGGAATGGAAAGAAAAACAACTCTGTGGATACTTCAAGCGACCACCTGTGGGGATAGCACATAAGAAGACTTGGATATGGCAAAGAAAGCGAAACCTAAAGAGAAAAACCGAATCTCTTCTAATAACAGCACAAAACAACGCCATAAGGACCAATTATATTAAAGAGAAAATTGATAATACGTAACAGAACAGCAAGTTTAGGTTATGTGGATGCAGAGATGAAACGGTTAATCAAATTATAAGCGAATGCAGAAAACTAGCACGATAGAAGTATGAGGCAGGATAGTGTAGGGAGGGTGATCCACTGGGAATTGTGCAAGAGATTAGAAATATGAACAAGAAAGAAAGAAAGTAAGAAAGAAAGATGAACTAAAAGAAAGAAAGAAAAAAAGAAAGAAAGATGTTTGAGAGAGAGAAAAAGAAATTTGAGATATGATGAGGATGGCTTGACTGGGTAGGGAGGACTGAAAAAGTCAGATGAAGCCGAGTGATGGAAGAGATTGTTTATGTAGACGAGACTGGTGATGGAGGGGGTAGGTTGAGAGTGGCGGTGGAGTTGGCGATAGCGGCATTTGTGAGAGATGTCGGTGGTTGTATTGGGGTCAGGTGGGAAGGGTGGTTGTCAATGGCTGAGATGACAATAGCAAAAACAAGGGGAGAAACCTAACAGACGAAAAGTGTTAGGATCGGCAAAAATACTTTTTTCTATAAATTGTGAAGAAGAAGAAGAAGAAGAAGAAGAAGAAGAAGAAGAAGAAGAAGAAGAAGAAGAAGAAGAAGAAGAAGAAGAAGAAAGAGGAAGAGGATGAGAATGAAGAGGAGGATGAGGAAAAGAAACTGACAAAAAATGAAATTAAATGTGAGAGAGAGAGAGAGAGAGAGAGAGAGAGAGAGAGAGAGAGAGAGAATTAAGTGGGGAAGAACCAATTAGTGACGAGAAGACGAAGAAAAAGAAGAGAGAGGGAGGGAATGGTATATGGAATTGTCAAGACGTGAACACACACAGAGAGAGAGAGAGAGAGAGAGAGAGAGAGAGAGAGAGAGAGAAAAGGAAGAGCAAATGAGTGACAAAGAAGAGAGAGTAAGAGAGAGGAGAAACGGAAGAAAAGAGACAAAGGAGAGAGCAAAAGAGAAAGTGAATAAAACAGATTTTAAATTTATCATGCACCTCTCAACTTTGTATGGGCTGCATCAACACAGAAATTAAGACAGAAATCTGAATGAGTTTTTCTTGTTTATTCTAAAAACTAGTCTGTTGCCACAACGAAAATGTTCAGCAATGGTTCTTTTTTTTGGGGGGGGGGTTAAAACTTTTTGATAGGCTCTCCTATATACAGTTTCTACAAGTTTTTTTTACAAATTCATGAAGATCACAATGGATCACTCTATCTATATATCTATCTATCTATCTATTTATCTATCTAATCTTTAATATGTGCCAGTTTTTTTAAACATGTGTAAATTTAAATGTTTATTTGCAGAACCAAATGCTGATTGTAAATGATTCCTTGTGTAATTGCTTATTATCTTATACTTTTCGTTTCAATACTATGCAACAATGCAAGTCAAGATGCTGATGCTGCCGGTGCTGCAGGAAACCCTTAAAGCCCTTTTATCATTTCCTTTTGAGCCGGTTTCAACTTTTTCTCGACCAAAGACCAAGAAATGAGGACATCTTTTGATTTCAATGGATTACGTCCCCTTATTTCGAATTGCCAATTTCATTGAACGACATTTTCTTTTTTAATTCACTTCATTTGCTTTTACCATTTGCTGAATGAAATCGGTCATAATCAAAATGGCGTCAGAATCTTTTGAAAGTGTCATTAAATAATTGACTGTATCTCAAATCATAAAAAAACCTCTAACAAAAAACTAATTGAAAAAAGAAATTATCTAAAGTTACAGGTTATCATCCCTTTGTTTTCATTCTATATTCGCCCTGAAGACCACTGCAAATTGAATATGGACAGAATAAAAGCAAAGGGATGATATTGTTCGCTTTTAGTAGCTTTTCTGTGTGTTATGAATTGAAACTATAATGAACGATTGGTACTATTTTACGAGTCGAAGTCCTCAGTTTTCTTTAGTTTTTCTACGTGTTTGAGTTATTCTTTCACAATTTGCGACTTCTTCGCACCTACGTCAGCTGGTGATCTTTCACAGGAAATTGAGTGAGAACAAATCTCTCCAGCTTTCCAGGACTCTTCTGAGTATTCTAGTTAATCTTAACACGGCTGCAGTTTGGATGATTTCAATTTTTTCTCTTTCCAAGCCATTAGGGACCGATCCAAGTTCACTAATTATCACTTTACATTCATTTTCCATAATTTTTGTTCTCTGAAAAAATCCAAGTATTTATCTATCTTATCGATTTCTTTCATTTTCACTCGGTGCTCTACAGGAACGACAAAACCAACGAGGTAGCAAGTTATTTTTTTTCTCGCTAATTAATACCAGGTCTGATTTTCTGGCCAGGTTCAAGTAATTCATATGTATCTTAAAACCCCAGAGAATTTTATGCATCGCATTTTCAAAAACGGATTCCAGTTTGTACCATTTTGTAGTAGGTCAAATCTCTTGCATAATTCCTAGTGTATTACCTTTCCTGTCCAATCGTACCGAATCTTGTACTCCTTTTGAGCTAGTTTGCTACATTCGCTTATTATTTGGTTAACAGTTTAATCTCTGTCACTGCATAAACAACACTTTCTATTCTTTTGCGTATTCTCAGTTTTCACTTTGATGTAATTGGTCTTTAAGGCCTTATTTTGTGCTGCTATTAACAGAGATTCAGTTTCTTTCTTGAGGTTTCTTTTTTTTTTTTCTTTTTTTGATCCACGTTTTCTCGTGCACAATCTCCCTAGTTTATCGTTTGAAGTATCCATACAGTTATTTTTCTTCCCGTTTCTCTTTTTTAGTTTTTGTTTTTTCTATTCGGCCTTATGTTTCTATTGCTGCTACAATCTGCTGTAATTAGTCTGTATTTTCTCTTTTTGGTTTATTCTCCGAGTCCTCCAATCTTTCCTCCTTTTTAAGAATCATCCAGAGAACTTTATAAGGGAGTTAGCCAAGGGGTTTATTCTTTTGATTAGATTTCTGCTGCTAAGCTTGATTTTGAGAAGTCTTCTTATTCGTTTGAGATACTCTTTTCTTACTTTTTCTTTAATCTCTGAGTCCGCTTCTAACATTCCCAAATTTTTGCAACTTTCATTTTCTGCAAGTGTTCAGATGTTTTCCTGATTTCGTCTTGTAATTCATTCCTTTGTTTCTCTTTTCCCCTTTTTCTTTGTTAGCATAGCACATTTTTCAATGGCATATTCCATTCTTATATCCTATCTATATTTTCTTATAGCTCGTGGAAAGGTTTCAAATTCTTTTTCAATTTTGGCAAATATTTTGATAACATCCATCTACATGATTTTTTTTGTTTCATATTTTCCTGAAATTTTCTAACCTTGTCCCCAGTACTTTTCTTTAGTCTATAATTAAGTGGTATCATTGCTATGACAAATAGCAGCGATGAGAATGGGTCTCTTGAAAGATGACACTTTGGATAAAAATTCAAAGAGGCATCTTTCAAGGAGACTAACTCTCTGTTTTGGGTTTGTCCGACAGCTGTTCATTTAAATTTCCTGTTTTTCATGGTTTTCGCTATGAAGTTTATGACATTGACAGATATCTTGTGCATTTTCTGGCATTCTATTATCTAAGTTTGCAGGATCATATCGAAGGAATTTTTGTAGTTAACACACGCAAGGGCTAAATTTTTCTGCCTTGCTTCAACCTCAATAAGGATTTATTGATCTATGTATAATAGATCATCTGTTCCTCTTGTTCCCTTATGGTATTCTTTCTGTTTTTCAGGAAATAGTCTGTGGCATTCAAAGGTTTTGTGCGATTAAGATTTTCCACATCATTGGTATACACGTTATTGGACTATTGCTATTTGAAATGGTTCATTTCTCGGATTATTTCTGGATCAGGGTAGTTTTTTGCTTTGTCATTCATTCGGGTATGCTTGGGGTGGTTCCTTTCTCAGATTCTTTCTGGATCAGGGTAGTTTCGCCTTTGTCATTCATTCGGATATGCTCGGGATGGTTCCTTTCTCGGATTCTTTCTGAATCAGGGTAGTTTTCTTCTTTCTGGCATTTACTCAGCTGCTGAGACAATCAGTCGAAGATGGAAATGATTTTTTTAGAACCAGAATCCATTTATACCATCATGACCTGGTGTTTTCTAATTTGGTATCTCCTTGAGTGTTGCTTTTAGTATGTTTAGGTGTATGTTGGCAGGGGGTCTTTTTCGAGTCCTTCCAATACTTTTTGATGTCATTTATCCATTCGAACTTTTGGTTATATTCTGTTTTTTCTCCTTTATCTTGTCCCCCCCAAATTAGTTTTCTATGCATTCAGTTTTTCATGTGTCTTTATATTTCTTTCACAGTCTAACAAGTCAAGGATATTATTTCATTATTTTGGAAGGCCCTGTTTTGTTTTGTTCTGCCTGGGTATCTACTTGGGTCTCCATTTTTTTCCTATATCATTTGGTTTATTTCTTCCTGTTGTATTGTCAGTTTTGTCTGCTGTTGTCTCTTTTCGTTTTTTTCATTCCCGGTGTATTTTTCCTTTCTTTGTTCTTTCGTTGGTTTTCGTAGTTTCTTTATTTGTCCTTCTAGGCTCATTTCCCATCCAACATTTTTAAAGAATTTATTTCTGTTTGCGTTTCCCTGGGGGATACCAATTTTATCACTGACTAATTTTGTTCTTGTATAAATAAGATCATTTAGTTTGGTCATGTCTGTTGAGTTATTTTTAAAACTTTGCTTTTTTGGTTTCTTCCTTGACTTATTTTCAAATCCTGATTCCTTTGAAATGGTAATGTAACCTTTTTCAGTCATGATAATTTTTATCTTTCTTCTTGTATTAAAATTGATGTTGTGGTGCTGAACCTGCCAATTTTTTGGTTTTCAATATTTTGTGTTTTAGCTCGTGGCAATGACTTTTTTTGAGCATATTCAACACAACTTACCAGTCCACATATTTTTACAATTTCAAGTTCAGAAAATTACCATTTCTTTAAAATCAACTTTGCTTAGCAAGTTTTTAGTTTGTATTAAATCTAGCATATTTAGCTTAACTTTCGATTATACTTGTCAGATAGCATTTTTTTTGTAAGATTGCTTTTAAAACAACAGTAGCTTACATTTTTGTTGTCTTCTCTTGTCCACTATTTCTTTAGTATCTCACAGATATATTAGCTGATGATGTGACAGCAAGTCGCCACAGGTCTCTGGGACTCTTCTGAATATTCTAGCCAATTTCAGGATAGTCACGATTCTTCCACTGATTTCCATTCATTCCAGTTTTTATTCCAAGCCTTTTGGGACCGTTCCAAGCGCAAAATTTATAATTCGTATTATCATCATCTTCAATTGTTATTATCATTATTTTACTCTTTTGAGATTTTTTCGAACCAGCGTTAGCCGATGGTTTCTCATTGGAGTTTGAGTGACTGCAAATCTCCTCAAGTCTCCAGGACTCTTCTCAGCATTCTGGCCGATCTTAATAATGCTGTAGTTTGGATGGTCTCTACTCGTTCTCTTATTTCCAAGTCTTCCAGTCCCTGTACCAGTCTTTTAGTGACTGTACCGAGCGTGCCACTTACTATTGGGGTCACCGTCACTTTCATGTTCAATAATTTTTTTTAGTCAGGTCTCATTATTATTATTATTTCACTACCTCCGAGCTTTTCACACTAACGTTAGCTGGTCTTTCATTGGATTCTGAGAGACAGCAAGTGTACTCAGTTCTTCAGGTCCATTCTGATTATGCAAGCCGATCTTATCAATGTTGTATTCTGTATGGTTCGAGTCTTCCTCTGATTTCTAATTCTGCCAGTCTATTTTCCAAGCCTTGGAGATTGTTCCACTTACGTCAACTACAAATGGTATCACCGTCATCTAATTCAATTTTTTTAATTCACTTCCTTGTAACATGAATAATTTGTTTCAACTTTAAAGTCATTCGATAAGAAAACTTTTTCCATTGCACTAAAAGAAGTTTCAAGGTCATTCCCTCTAGCCTCGGCTATTTTTGATACTACTCCTATGCAGGAGAGTCCCCGTCATAAACTTGATTGATAGATTGATTTTAACGGTATGTTAACTCGTCATGGGTTATTTTATGCCAATATATCAGGGAATCGATTTTTTTTGTACGAGGGTGGGCTGAAAAGTTTTTTTGAATGAACAATATCTTGTTCATTCAAGAAAACTTTTCATGAAATGTGGCCCAATGAGAATAGTTTTTCAACGTAGTTTCCTTTGCGGTCCATACATATCTTCCATAGATTCTTATCAACAGAAGAATAAGACGTCATTCTATGAACCTTCGTATCTTCATGTTTACATTTTTTGTGCTGTTTCTAAATTTTTTTTTTTTTTTCGCACATGGTTCAATTGAACACTAATCATTTTTATATAGACCTGTTTGATCCCTAAATGGGACCCGAACAGGTACTTGCGCTCCGGGTCAGAGCACCCCTGTGAGCAATGGCAATGAAGCAGTATTCCATCTTCCCTAGATCATCAGATTCAGTTTTGTATTATACCAAAAGGACCCCTTTATTTTTTTAAAAAGTAGCAGTATCCCCTGTATCCCCTACCAACTGTAGGGGATACAGTCAGCATATTTTAAGCCCCGCCGACAGGACCGGAAAAATGAAGAGGAAAATAGGAAGAAAGTGGAAGAAAAAAAAACAGTCAACGGACGAAAAAGTGGGAAGAAAAGAAGAGAGAGAGAGAGAGAGAGAGAGGAAACTTCAGACTGCGGAAAGAATAATGAACTGGTAACCTCCCTATCACATCAAAAATACAGAAAGAATAAAAAGCATCAAAATGTATGTGGGAGTGGGTGGTGGGTGACATGGCCACTTAAGCGTCCAGCTGAATATTTCATTGACTACATCACGTGATCTTGTTGGAATGTCCCGGAAATAAAAACAGCAGTTGACCCACAAATGGTGGTGTTTCAGGTCCCTGAAGTTGCAAGTGGTTTGGTGGGTGGGGATCTAGAACGGAAGTTTACTGTCCCTCATTTCTGCTAGGATTGGTTAATTGATTGACTGGTAAGAAAGAAGAGACGAACTGGAAAATGTTGACGGACATCGTACAAAAGGCTGTGGGTCGAGAAATAGTTTGGGTGTCGTTCTGAGGGACCGCAAACGAAAAAGAAAAAAAAATGGGAAAGTTGACAGATTTTTTCGATACAGGTAAAAAAAATCGGAAATCATGAAAGGACCAGTTGGTTTCTTTCTTTTTCCTTTCTTCCGATCAACATGCTTCTAATTCTTTCTTTCTTTCTTTCTTTGATCTTCCTGTTTCATGATCCTTTGTAAACAAAGCTGCAGCTTCAAGTAAGTATTATCAATACAAATAATTTGCACAGTTATATAGTATCAGGTATTCCTATTTCATACTAATAATTTATACATATCTACATAGTTTCAAGAAAAATTTCCCATTTATTAATAATAACTTGTTTGCACACAGTTAAGTGGTATGAAGTATTTCTATCAAATCCTAAGGGTAGACCCCCCCAACGTGTATCCTGGATATGACACTAAACAATCTGATGGTGTGGTTTCAGTAATACTGGAGTTTTGGTGAATGGCATCGCTCACTGGTCCACCCTGGCCCGGAGTGGTAGCACCTGATAGGGCCCTATCTATAGGTAAAATTCAACAAAACTGTAGTCTTATGCTCAACTGTTTTGACATTTACCCTTGTGTAAACAAAAAAGAAACAAACTGTACTTATGCTGAATTGAATTGTTTGGAATGGAGTTTTTATATGTATAAAATGGATTTGGTATTAAATAACCAACAATATGCCATAAAACCAAGCCAGACAAAACCGAACCTAATCCTAATAATACACAAGCAATTATACAATTTCAATTAACAAATAAAGTTCACAATCATTAGGAACATTTTCCTAAACAGATTTATTTGATGAGACCTTAACCACTCTGAGTCAAATTGGACCTTAGAGTATCACGATGAATGGGTGACTGGACTATTCCTTGAGCTCCAAAAGAAGAGCCTCACCATTGGATGCAATCTAGTATTATACACAGGACATATATATATATATATATATTGAGAGAGAGAGAGAGAGAGAGAGAGAGAGAGAGAGAGAGAGAGAGAGAGAGAGAATTCATTTTCTTCTACCTCAAAGATAACAGGATTTGATGATTTCTGGTTGAACATTATACAATTAGAAATCCCTAAAAAAAATATGAACAAGTCTAACCCTTCTGCAGAGAAGCAGTCTGTGTATTCCGTCGGCGCGGCCGACTGTGCCATATAGAGGTTGGTAATAAATAATAGCTAATAACATCCATTTGATTGTTCCAATAGAAATAATAAAATCTTCGTATTTTTGGTTTAGAAGAAAATTAGATTTTATAAAAATTGATCGCATGGACGATACTATAAATAAATATATATATATATGTGTGTGTGTGTGTGTAAATACACACACACACACACACACACACATATATATATATATATATATATATATTGAAGATGGGTTTATCTATAGAGATAGCAGGCGGCTCACGAGATATAATGGTTTGCAAGCTGATCTAGCACACCATTTCTTTTGAGTATGATTTTCACAGCGTTCATCATAATTCTAGCCTTTTGGCAAACTATAAACTAAGCTTTGTGAATGACTACTACTGTATTTTATCTATTTTAGGCCAAACATTGACTATTCATATCTATCTATCTATCTATCTTGCTTTATTTTGACTTTGGTTCTGTTTAATGTACTTCTTCCGTGCACTGTTAAAAAGCCAGGATTTCAAAGGCCGATTTTCAAAGCTCCACATAAAATATTAGCTCGATGCAATCTTCCAACTCTTAAGGGATTACTGTGCCAAAGAAAGCAGAACTTAATAAAATAAATACCAATCTTTACTACCAGCATGGCCTTACCAATGTTCACTCAGGTATAATTACAAAAACGAACCTTTTGTTACACGGACGTCGTAGTAGTCGTAATGGTGCACAGCTGTTAAACTGCCTCCTCCTTCTTGCATATATAATGCAGAGTGTAGAGAAGGTAACGTTTCACCGACACCTAGATACAGGTAACGAAATGTATCCACGACCATTACCACCACTCTTCGTGTTTACCTAGACACCAAACCACGTGAAAGGTAACATTGAATGTTGGCAGACGACAATGCTACAACTACTTTCGTTGAATATTCAATTTATAGTTAACACATAACATTATTCAACCTATTGTGGAGTGTCAACTGTACAGAAAGACATTCGATGAATTTTTATTTTTCTCTCTTTCAATTTTTTTCTCAAATGAATTTCTTTTATTCTTAATTTTAGTTGTTAATGTCAAAGAATAACAAATGAAATTGCTGTTTATCTTTTATTACTTCATCGCTTTTTACATCGGGTTACTTTTTCATTTCTTATTTTTATTTGCATATTTCTTTCTTTCTTTCTTTCTTTCTTTCTTTCTTTCTTTCTTTCTAGTCCATGCAGCTTTCTTTCTTTTGCTTGATCCTTTCCGTCTTAATTTTTCATTCTCGTTAATATACCTTTCTTTCTTTCTTTCTTTCCTTCTTTCTTTCTTTCTTTCTTTCTTTCTTTCTTTCTTTCTTTCTTTCTTTCTTTCTAGTCCATGCAGCTTTCTTTCTTTTGCTTGATCCTTTCCGTCTTAATTTTTCATTCTCGTTCATATACCTTTCTTTCTTTCTTTCTTTCTTTCTTTCTTTCTTTCTTTCTTTCTTTCTTTCTTTCTAGTCCATGCAGCTTTCTTTCTTTTGCTTGATCCTTTCCGTCTTAATTTTTCATTCTCGTTCATATACCTTTCTTTCTTTCTTTCTTTCTTTCTTTCTTTCTTTCTTTCTTTCTTTCTGTTCATGTTTTTCTTTTTTCTTTGTTCTCTTTCTTTCTTAAACTTTCTCCATTGTTCGGTTATTTATTCTTTTCTAATAACATTCTTTTCTTTTTTCATCCCTTTTTTCACCCCTTCTTTTCATTCCTTCTTTTTTATTCAACTTCTTCATGTCGACGTATTTAGTTTATTTTTTTCATTCATTTAATCTTTTCTTCCTTCTGAAATATTCTCTCTTTTTCTTTAATTTTTTTTTCTTTTTCGCTTTTGAAAAAAAAATCTTTCTCTTTCTTTTTCTCTTTTTCTTCCCTCTTACTCTATTCTTTTATTCATTTCTTCGTCCTCTTCTTTTCGTTTTGCATTTTATTTCTGAAATGACAAATGGAACAGATGTTGTCAGACATGAGTTCAATTGGAAAATTCCTTAAACCTCGTATCTATCAAACATCTTAAAATTATATATATATATAATTCGGTTTTTGTATATATATATCACAGTAATACGAAAAGCCGCTCTGACGTCTGGGCCGGTAAAAAATGCCGACTGTACCACTGCAAAAGGGGTAGAAACCACCAACGATTGTCCTTAATATGACACTTAACTGCTTCTGATGATGAGACTTTGATTCTAGAGTTTGGAGATTTTGAATAAAACTTTTATTGCTATTACTCCCAGGTCCACTTTAACCCTGAGCGGTAGTACCTGTTAGGATTCCATCTGTAGGTCAATCATTTCCTAGGTATTGTTCTTGGCGACCGTAGTTGAGGGCGACCAGAAGGCTCCCTTTTCAATAGCTACTACAGGTGTAGGTGAGGGCGCTACTCCTTTCCCTGGATTGCTCCACTTTACCCTTGATACTTACCTTATATTGCTGAGTGCTAAGCAAGGACGTATTAAGTACCATTTTTACAGTCTTTGGTATGACGCGACCTGGGATTGAACCCAGATCTCCCAGACCATGGACGCACACTCTACCCACAAGACCAATGAGCCGGTTTCCTAGGTATTATTATGATTAATTATTTGAGACTATACGGCTGTGTACAAATTATTTATCTTGCATCGTGATAATTGATAAATAGAATTACTAATGTTAAATAGCAATATCTAAGGCCATTTAATTGCGAGTAAATAATTGATTAATAATGAAACGAATTATTCGTCTTAGCAAAACTTGAAACCATTTAACTGTATGCAAGCAAATGAGGTCTATCTAGTTTTAAAATAAAAATACAAACTATTCGCTTACAAATCATAAAAAACAAGATTTGACATTAAATAACCCACAATGGTTAGTACGCCATAAAACACCTACCAATCAACCAACCGTAACACAAAAAGGTAATAATCACAGGTATATAACTTTTGAAAATAAAGCAATTTCTTGTTCTATTTAAGTGACAATTGTGTAGGCTTTGAAACTTGATGTTTCTGAAACAAAATATCGAACATTTTGAAAAGAATAAATATTAGCAGCTTGTTATAAGAGGTATATTAAATTCACCAGGTGAATAATAACTTGATTATAATTCTTTAAATCTCCATCCGTCCGTCCGTCCATTCGCACAACTAAAGCTCCATTATTTTTATTCCGATTCAAAATTTGTCAAACTGTTTATAATTTAAAACTATATTCGATCTAGTTTATTCTATTTTTCTTGCTCAAAAGGAAACCACTTCTTATGCCAATAAAACATTAAGTAACCAAGGTAACGCCATGATTTTCAAAGGAAGTAACCGAGTAAGAATAGACTCATGTTTTATCGCCAGTTTAACCCAAGCATGCCTGAGAGTTTGATTGTCAACAGCATAAAAATGTTAATATATTAAGAAGTTCCAAGATCGTTTGGAGGTTGCATTTTAAATGGATCTGCTACTCTCATGTTGGTTTGTTTTGTTTCTTTAATGGTATATCAACCTTCATGCTAAAGTCATTTGTGACGCTGCATAGATAATTATCTCAGGGCGAAAGTTTATTTTATGCGCATGTGACGTCGGGGGCAGTCTGGCACTTGACCCTCTGCAAAATAAGTCTTAGTCAAGACTCCTATTTCGGGCATATGGTGACTGGCAAATAATATGGAGGTTAATTTGGGGCTAGACTGATCTCCGACGCTGGCAAGGGGGTTTCCAGTTCACTTTCACATATCCTACCAAGTCCTTCGTTTTCTTACCCCCTCGGATAACGGAAAGCTTGGACTTCTAGGTTAAAACAAAATATTACTCACTGTAGCCAAATTTCCAAAAATTCCCTTATAATGTTTTAAGGTGAATAAGACATTTAGCAAGAATTAATGAAAGCGATACGAAGCTGAGAAAGATATGTGCAAAAGAAGGCGACTCGATTGAGAAATAACGTGACCAATAGATTTCAACACAAGGGAGCATTTAAAATATAACAAAGTTTTAATGGGCGATGACCAAACAAATAATAATAAGGTTTAAGAAACAGTTCCTTTTTCTTTTCTCTTTTCCTTTTAAGATACCGTCTATATTAAACCCGCAAGCAATGTCAAACAGAAGGGTCTCTCTCAACAGTCCTTTTCTTCTTTCTCCTTTTTTCTTTTTCTTTCTTTTTTCTTTTCTTTCTTTTACTTGAGAAAGTATCTAAGTCCATTCACTCATTTACGGTTGACGAAACCGAGTCCTTTTCTGAATACATATAATTCCAATATTTAGGATGGGTTGGAGGAAAAACAGTTTAAGTTGTACTTATCTTTGACAGGGCTTACTTCTCAGGTTTCTTTCTTTTACGGACAAGTGACATCCTCAGAGTTGGTAGACTTGACATCTCTCTTTGGCCAATGTCTGTCCAGAACTAAAGATTCTTCTTGCGGGTGAGGGGACCTCCCAGAGTTTTGGCTATAAGTCAGCATATCTTTTCACGTTGACTGTCCTCAAACTAAAGATCCTTTTCCAAACTTCCTCAGACGAAAAGGTATCATTTTGGCGCTAAAGGGTCTGGCCAATCAATTGGCTCTTTCTTCTTCCCCTATTTCCTCCGGTCATGCTACTAGAGTGACCTGCATTCCCTTCTCTGTCCAACAGAGTATAGGTCACGGAGTTCAGGCAGCTTTGGCCTTCATTCTAACCTGGATTCGGTCAGTCCTTGGGGCCTGTTGATTCAAACACTGTAGGGTAGGGGAACTGACCTCCCTTCCCTGCTCTCGATAGCATACCACGTCACACATTCTTGTAGAAGAACAGTAAAGGTATTATTAAACAAATAGCGGGGGAGGATTAGGGAATTCATACCTTTACCAAAGGTGTTAGTTAATGTAATAGGGCGATTGAATATTCTCTCACTGACATAAACCAGGTAAAGTTAATAAAATTGTTAATAATATTTTCATGGTAATTTGTAGAGAAATATATATTTTAATTCAAAGTCGAGAAGACCATTCCGATATTCGACAAAACAAAACTTAAAAAAAAACAGCTTTAAAATGCAACAAAAATATAAGTGAAGAAAAGAAGAAAGAAAGAAAGAAAGAGTCAACCAATCAGTATGAAGCCGTATATATAAATATATAAATATATATAGGCTACTCTTGATCGGTTATCGACCATGTGAAAATTGGATCTCTCTGAATCCATCGATTTAGTTTGCCTACAAGGCTGGAGAAAACGTCGTAGTGGTCGACTGAAAACCTGGCTCAGGACAGTGAAGCAAGATGTGGAATTGATCTTGGGTCCGTGCTGGTATGGAGTTCGACGTTGGCTGGCGCTTACCTCATTGATAGCCTCGGACTGTCGTGAATTGTCGGCATTCGAATTCGTTGGACGAAGTTAGATCAATTTTTCACACACACACACACACACACACACACACACTAAAGCTGTAGCCGTGTCAATACGACTATATAGTTGCACTACATAGATTCAGATGAAACGCTTCGAGAAAGAGCTAAATGGGAATTACACAAGGATGCTACGTGTTGTTTTGAACAAATCCTGGAAGCAACATCCTACAAAACAATAGCTGTACGGCCTCTTGCCTCTCATCTCCCAAAGCATCTCAGTCAGGCGAATAAGACATGGTGGACACTACTAGGGGAAGTAAGGACGAAATCATAAGCAACGTTCTCCTATAGACCCCCACATATGGACACAACAGTGTTGGCCGACTTGCAAGAAATTACATTCTTCAGATCTGTGTGGACACTGGATGTCGTTTAGAAGATCTACTGTGGGGGTGGCCGATTGCAACGGATGGGTAAAAAAATCAAGAGAATCCATGTTCTTGGTTAGTGCTCCTTGATGTTGATATATATATATATATATACACGGTTAGAGTGTTGGCCAATGGCCCAGGAGACCAAGGTTCAATCCCAGGTCGAATCATACCAAAGACTAAAAAAATAGTACTTGGTGCCTCCTTGCTTAACACTCAGCATTATAAGGTAAGGATCAAGGGTAAAGTGCAACAATCCAGGGAAGGAGTAGCGCCCTCCCCTACAACTTGGTGAAGTAGCTATCGAAAAGGGAGCCTTCGGATCACCCACAACTATGGTCGCCAACTTTACTTACTCTTTATATATATGTATATATATAACCAAGATGATCCAATGATATCATTCAACAGCAAACTGGACCGGAAACTGCTTAATTCTCTAAATTAAAGCATTCTAATTGTATTGTTCGAATAAATGTCTCTCTATAACTAGCTATCTTTGCTGGATTAATGTAAAGTAAAGTAAGTATATATATATATATATATAAGGGTCATTTGATTAGGGGAAATTTTTTTAAATAAGTAAGATGATTTAAAAAAAATTTTTTTTACCATAAATGTAAACACTGCATTGTTTGGAATTGAAAGCAAGTAGACCAAGTGAAAATAGGTAGAGTCCTACTATTGCGAAAATATAAGATACTAGACAAAGAAAACACTGAAAATCTAAAAGATAGACAGCTGGCCTCGGGCTTAGCCATCTAACTATTTCTGAAATTATAAGAAAGAGAACAGATTTGTTTGCATTAGAAAATGACCAAGAAGGCCTGAAAAGAGAATGGTTAGCGCTCAATATTTTGGAGACAACTAAAATTTGGAGATAAAAAAAGATCTTTTCTGATAATTTCATAAACGAACCAGACCTTTTGAAGGAAGGGTAATTTATTGTCTTGCTCTTTCTCCATAGTGAACTGTATAGATGGTCGGATTGAGTTCACGTGACCAAGTAATATCTGAACATTTTCTTGATGAGAATGAATGTGTCATATACGTATCTAAGCCACATAGAGGCTTTAGTGATGTAGATCCTAATGCCATTTCTTCGAAATATTCCATGTATATGTTAGTCAACACTGGTGACAATGGCAACCCGATAGTCAGTCCTTCTTCTTGTCGGTATATATCAGATCCTATCCCGAAGTAGGTTGTCTCCATACAGAAGGTCAACATTTCTATTAGATTATCTATCGGGATACAAGTGCGTTCTTCCAGCAAGGGGTCTGCAGCCAGTTTATCCCGTACTACAGCAAATGTCTCGTCAGTAGGTACCTTTGTAAACAGACTCACTACATCCAAACTCAGCATCTGGTTAGAATGAATGGGGGCATCACTGATTCTCTCCACAAAGGGGGCTGAGTTCTTAACATATGATGAGGACTTACCAGTTAGTGGATTGATGATTTCCACAAGGAAGCGGCTCAATGGGTGACATGCTGAACCTCGGTTGCTGACAATGGGTCTCAATGGAATACCATTCTTATGAATTTTTGGAAGGCCATATATGTGTGGTAACTTACTGTAATGCTGAATTAGCTGTCTGTATTTTGTTTGTGGTATGAGATCTTTATTCTTACCCAGGATCTGTGACAGCTTCCTTTCCGTCTTCAGGGTGGGGTCCTTCTTTACTTTACTATAGCCACCATTGCCAATCAAGTCTACCAATTTGTTGGAGTATTCCACCCTATCCATTACCACGGTAGCATTGCCTTTGTCAGCTGGGAGTATTATGATACTGTCATCATCCTGTAGCGATTTGAGAGCCTGTCTCTTCGTTTTTGAGATGTTAGGTTTCGGAGGCTTTGATTTCTTCCTTTCCATCTTAGTTCATCAACTCTTGCTGACGTAGTTCGAAGTTCCGTGAAGGTTCTCGAGTTCGACAAACACCTGAAGAAGGCCGGCGGACATATCGGCCGAAACGTTGTGGAAATAACAATAAAGATGGAGACAATAGTCCGAAAACCCATAATGATAAAAATCAACCAGCTTCGTCTCAGAAATTTAGACAACAAACACAACAGGAGTTGTTACATTTCTACCCCGTGTTAACTTTTATTTTTTTGTGTTGGAGAATTATTTTGTGTAATTAATAGCCGTCAAACTGTTCATCACTTCAGTGACATTATCAAGCGACTTTCTCACCTTCTATGATCAAAACACAATGTGGACAAAAAGGTGGATAGCTGTGAAGAACACTGATGCAATTAACCCAAGCGAAGTCATGCCTAGTAACACGATGCCAGCGCTGGTCTCCCATCAGTTATATTACTGATTGACAATTGACCAGGTTCAACACAGGAGGGTTGCATTATAGAGTAGTCCAGACTTGAATTGAGAAGTGCAAACCTTGTGAAATTTATTGAAGAATACATGATGTGTAGAGAGGTTTTAGTAAAGAAAAGTTCACAAATTTGTTCAACATGGGTTTGCCTCCATGAGCCTGGGTCGAAAAGATAGTCCACAACTCTCTGGTAAAGAAAAAGTTCTGGTCGTAGCGTTTAGAAAAGAAGGTGACGTTAACAATGTTTCGGGACATGAAAAGAGCCATCATTAATAATTTCCTTTAAAATAGTGCCACTATAAACATTGGCCACGGTGTAGTAGCTATTGAAAAGGTAGCCTTCGGGTCACCCTTGACTACGGTCGCCAACTTTACATTTTTTTATAAGTAGTTCTGCAAAACTAACCTTATTGGTAGAATATATAATGATAATCTTATAACCCACCAAATGTCTGTCCATTCGTATTGCAAAGACTCCGTTAATTTTGGTTTGATTAAAACAAAACTTTTTGAAAATCGGACGATTATTTTTGAAAAAGTTCTAAATCTCATCTAGCTTAAATTACTTGATTTTTATTCCCTAAAACGAAACTATATCTGATACTAAAAAAAAAAATATTAACTTGACGCCATCTTTTTCAAGGGAAGTAACTAAGAAAACTAAATAAACTTACCAATTTAAACACAGCATACCTGAAAGTCAGATCGTTTACAATATATAAATAGTAATATATTAAGAAGTTTCAAGATTCAGTGAATGTTACATTTAGATGGACCTGCTGTTCTCTCTTCGATAGAAATCAGTTAAATTTAGTAATATGAAAATTTCCATAGAGTTTTTTCTTATAGAATTTTTTTATTCAAGTGAGTAACAAGTAAGAGGTTTATCAATTAAACACTTTTGGTTTGAGATTCAGATTATCAAACGTTTTGTTTTCTCTTGGGTGAATAGTGCTTTCTAATGCAGTTTTATCTACTCTCTATCATAATTACGTAACTACTTTCCGAATTTTTATTTTTATTTTCAAGAACAATTTGTTTGGTTTGACTTGATTTGGTTTCTTTGTTTAATGGCATATCAACTTTTGTGAGTTATTCAATGCCAAAGCCATTCCTGTAGAAGGCCAGTAGTGGTAATATTTACTCTATATCTGAGAGGATAAGAGATTAATACCTTACCCATGGGTTTTAGTCCTAAAGCGCGACTAGAGTTCGAACTCGCTTACTACGAAATCGTTTTTCCAGTACGTTAGCCAAAACATCACATGGACTCCTCCACAAAGAAGAATTTAACTTAAAAAGTGAAAGTGTGAAAGAGTTATAATATGGGGGTTTGATTTATAATGTGCACATAAAGTCAAACAGGACTCTGATTTTGTGTCCATCTTCATAAAACGACCCAATTTAGGATTTATTAATTGATGTTAAGTTTATTTTATTGGTTATGTTAGGACGATTGTAAGTTATTTTTAATTGTTTCTTTCTTTGTTTTTTTTTTTGGCTTAAATTTTTTTACATTTATTTTAAAGATAGTGAGGATTCGTAAAAATATAAAATTGTGTTCCAAGTCGAAGAAGAAAATAAAATAAAATTTATCACTTTTGTCCCTTTTTAACCTTATGTGCTTTAACAAAAATACCATCAGCACATATTAGCATTACCTCAAGCCCTTCGCCTCTAGCTGGATGTGACACAAGGCGAATTTTTAAGCGGACCATGGGTGGTTTAAATTCAGTTTTCTTTCTCCTAGTCTGGTTGCCTTACCTAAACTAAAAAAAAAAACAAAGTCTGTCCTACTATTTACCCATAACTGGAGGAAGAATGGATAGATTTGTGGTGGAGGGAGTCCTCGTGGAATAGTGATTAATGTGCTAGACAGCGAATTCGTTGTAAGCGAGTTCGAATTCCAGTCACTTTCGGACTGATACCCTTGAGAAAGGTACGAACCTTCTTATCATCTCAGGTCTGGGTTAAATAGTACTGTTCTTTGGCTTCAAATTACCCACGAAGGTTTATATGCCATTAAGCAAAGAATCCAAACCAAACCAGATAGATTCATACATTTACCAAATACATTAGCGCAAAATGAAACTCAAACAGCCTTGTACATTGTTTGAACTCGGGTCGCTAATTTTATTTCTTACGAAATGGAGGAACGTACATAAAGTCAGGGCCCAGTTTAGTAGTGAATTTAAATTGAAAATTAAACATCTACAATCATGAAGAGGGACACAAATCAGTGTCGAGTTTATAATCATACGTCCATTGTAAATCGATCTCCCACTTTACTCGCTTCGACTTGTAAATTAATTCTTCTCGAAAATTTCATGAAACATTTCCCAAAGAAATGATGGTCTTAATAGATCTATGAACACGGACATTTAGAATTATTCTTATTAATTTCTTATTCTATTTTACAAAAAGGGCCAATATATCACAATTAATGTTGTCTATCCAGAGGTTCCTTTATAATGTGTATATATATATATATATATATATATATATATATATATATATATATATATATATATATCCGATTTTGAAAGCGAGAAGCATTTTAGGCCAAAAACTAAAATATTTATACCAATATTTTAATACCAAGCAATATATATATAATATATATAAGTAGGTATATATATATATATATATATATATATATATATATATTGGTGGCCACCTTAGTTTCAGCAGATCATAGAGCAAAAAGAAAAGTAAGCGAAAAGATTGATAAATGAATTTGACGGTGATACCAGTTGTAGTTGTAACCCTTGGAACGGAAAAGAGTACCCAGAAGAGTCCTGGAGACATGAAGAGGCTTGTTGTCGCACAGACTTCAATGAAAGACCAACAACTAATGCAGGTGTGAAATCTCGCAAGGAGTAAAATAATAATAATAATAATAATAATAATAATAATAATCGAAAAGATAGACAACTTGGACCTTGGCAAAGAAGTAAAGGTGTGGAACATGACGGTGACAGAGATAGTAAATGTATTTGGTAACCTTGGAACGGTCCCTAAAGGCCTTGAAAAGAGACTGTGGGAACTGGTGATCAGAGGAAGAACTGAGAGCATCCAGACTGCAGCATTAAGATTGGCTAGAAGAGTCTTCGAAATCTGAGGGGACTTACTGTCGCTCAGATTTCAGTGAAAAACTACCGGTTAAAAAAGGTGTAAAGAAGTCACAGGGAGTGAAATAATAATAATAATAATAATAATAATAATGATGATAATAATAATAATGATAATAATAATGATAATACACGCCGTTACAATATACAATCAGGACATAGGAATGGAATTTGGTATAGAAAAATGTGCCGTGCTAGTAATGAAGAGTAGCAAACGACATCTAACTACGGAATGGAACTACCAAATCAAGACAAGATTAGAACGCTCGGAGAGAAGGAAAGCTACAAATACTTGGGCATCTTAGAGGCTGACACCATCAAATAAGTGAAGATGAAAGAAAAAATTCAGAAAGAATATTTCAGGAGAACTAGAAAGCTACTCGAGACAAAATTATGTTGCAGAAACCTTTTCAAAGGAATAAATATCTGGGCTGTACCCTTCGTTAGATATTCGGGACCATTCTTGAAGTGGACCATCGATAAACTTAAGTAAATGAACCAAAGAACAAGAAAACTAAAGACCATGCATAAGGCATTACATCCCAGAGACGTTGACAGACTATATGTATTAAGAAAGGTGGGGAGGAAGAGGACTTTCCAGCATTGAAGACAGCGCTGACGCATCGATACAACTACTCGATGACTACATAGAAAAACACGAAGGAGGACTGATAACAGCCATCGGAAACGATACTGACAACACGATGGATAACAGAATGACAATAACTAGGACACAAAAATAAGATGAAAAACAACTCTATGGGTGTTTTAAACGACTAATAAACATCTCACACAAGAAAACCTGAACGTGGCTGAGAAAAGGAAACTTTAAGAGAGAAACAGAATCTCTCCTAATAGCAACACAAAACAGCACCATAAGAACTTATCATATCACTGCATGAATAGATAAGACGCAACAAAATAGCAAATGTAGGTTATGTGGTGACAGAGATGAAACCATCAATTATATAATAAGTGAATGCAGCAAATTAGCACAGAAGGAGATGTGCAAGAAATTCAATTTGACCCTGCCAACAAACGGTAAATGCACAACCCAAGGGCTGTCCTAGAAAATGACACAAATACACTGCTATGGGACTTTGACATACAAACGGATCACCTAATCTCGGCCAGAAGACCAGACCTTATAATAATCAACAAAAAAAAAAAAAAAAGAAGAAAATCTGCAAAATTGTCGACTTTGCTGTTCCGGCTGACTACAAAATAAAACTGAAAGAATGTGAAAAGAGAGATAAGTAACTCGACCTTGCTAGAGAATTGAAAAAAACTATGGAACATGAAGGTGATAATAATACCAATTGTGATTGGTGTTTTTCGCACGGTACCTAAAGGATTATGAAAAGGCCTGGAGGATTTGGAAGTTGACGGCCGAGTGGAGACCATCCAAACAACAGCATTATTGAAGACGGCTTGAATACTGAGAAGAGTCCTGGATACTTGCTGTCACTGGAACTCCAGTGAAAGACCATCAGCTAACGCTGATGAGAAAAACTCGAATGAGTTAATAATAATAATAATAATACATTTTAGCAGGTTCTTGATTTTGTTCAATACTCAGTCTTTCGTTGACAAATTTAAACTTTGTTCAATTAGAACAGATTTGTATTTCGTTTCTAAAATGCGACATAACTGCCCCCCCCTAATTGGATTCAATTCATTAAATTTTTCTTCTTCTTTTTCTTTTTCTTCTTCTGTTTTTTTTTTTAAATCACGTAGTAATCTTTGATTCTTACCACATTTCTTCATTCAATTCATTCTTTTTCAACATCATTTTCTTTCTTTCTTTCTTTCTTTCTTTCTTTCTTTCTTTCTTTCTTTCTTTCCAGTAGTCTCGTTGGAATCGTTGATTCTAACCCTATTATTTCATTCAATTCCGTCTCTGATTTTCTTAATTTTCCTGCAGGAAATGCAGGTTATAGTTTATTTTACTCTTGCCACCAGATAAAAAGCTTGCATACAAAAAACAAAAAACAAAACAAAGCCCCCGCCACCAAACTACCACCACCACTACTACCACCGCCACCACCACCAATAACAATAACAACCACCACAATAACAATAAAGATCGTCAAAAATCACAGATACATCTATCTAGTCAAGAAATAAAGGTTAACTTGTATGCCTAACACCGGTTCAGGTCATTTTTTCATGAAGAGCTATTCTTGCTGAAACTTTTAAAATTTCTTTTTTATTTAATCTATTCTTAGTTCATTTTTTTTACAACAAAAATACTCTGAAGTTGAGGACCGAGAAAATAACAAAAGTCGTAATTATAAATAAAATCTTCATACATTATGACCATTCCATAAAAATTGTTGTACGATTGAGTCAAGTCTAATCATTTTCTCCAACTCCGAATCTTTATAGAATGGCTTGTAAATTCTGTGTTATGTGTATACACGTGATCTCTCTCATCTCCTCCCCCTCTTTTATTGTCTCCCCTCTCTTATCTCCTCCCCTCACTCATCTCCTCCCCTCTCTCATCTCCTCCCCTCTCTCGTTCTCTCCCCTATTCTCTAATCTCTGATTCTATGAGTTCTTTATTTGGAACTGATTCTTCTCCCTTTCTCTGCGTTTACCATTTCTGCGCAGTCAATTCCTACCTCCTCCCCCAACCCTATCAGCGCATCTTCCAATTTCTTTCGACGTCTCTGCCAATTTCTACCCATATTTTTATCGTAGTCTTCTTAGATTCCCGCGCTATTGCAGATAACGATTTTTCACCGCTTTCATTTGGCGGGAAAACAAAATAGCGTCCATTTTTTTCTTCTTTCTTTTCTTTTATTTCTTCTTCGGTTTCTTTGATTATGTTTTTTTAGCTTTTATTTTGCTGATACCTTTTTATTATTAATTTTTATTGTCTATTCATTCTTCACGTTTTTCTGAATTCTTTTTGTTTATTTCAAAAATTCTTTTTTCATTTGTACTATGTGATAATTTTATTTCTTTATATTTTTCTTCGCTAATTTCTTATTTTATACGATCTTGAATTTCTTTCTTTCTTTCTTTCTTTCTTTCTTTCTTTCTTTCTTTCTAAATGTTCTCTTTTATCTTTACAATTTACACAAATATTTCTTTCTTTCTTTCTTTCTTTCTTTCTTTCTTTCTTTCTAAACAGTGTGGTACAAGGCCACAAGAATGGAAGCACCTATTGTATTACTCAGAATATACTGAGTTGACAATTACCATTTCACTGCAGGAGCCTAAAACACATTCAATTTCGGGTGTGACAAACTTCTTTAATGTATATATCTAATTTTCTTTTTTTTTCCTCTCTTTTTTATATTTCCTTCTTTCAATCTTTTTTCCTTCTCACCTGTATTTTTTCCTCCTTCTCTTCAGGGATCCACTTTTCTTTCTTTCTTTCTTTCTTTCTTTTCCCAATTTCGTTGGAGTCTGATCCTAACCCTATTTCTTCATTTAAATTATCCTGTCTTCTCCGCTAAATTTCCTCCTTTTCTTTCTTTCTTTCTTTCTTTCTTTCTTTCTTTTCATTCATGTTTCTCTTCTTAAATCTACCCATCTCTCTCTCCTTCGTCCCTTCTATACTTCCAGACCTTTTTCTTGTCTTATTTTCTGTAAATCATTTCTCCCAAAGAAAAAACCAAAACCTGTTTTTGAGCGCGTTTTTCTTACCCTTCTACCGCCACTATTTACCCCATCTCCCACCCCACGAACAACCCAGCCCTCGAATAAAATTCTTTCTATTTCCTTGTGACATCCCACGGGACACAGCAGCAGCAGCAGCAGCAGCAGCAGCAGCCAACTTGACACAGTGCTACATGCTGAATAGTAATGAATACACATTCGTCTTGTATGCGTGTGTGTATGTGTGCGCGCGCGACATCGCAGATTCACTCAACCTGGACGCATTTGTTTTTGAGACACACATATACGCATGCGCCAACTAGAATGGACGTCATTTTCTTACTTTTACTTTTTCTTTTCTTTTTTATTTTAAACATATGCGAATAATCAGAGTCACAAGGTAACAAACAGAGCCGAGAGTTTTGAAATGGCTAAATCCATAGAAATATTTCATCGTTTCGTTTTCGTCTGTATACTATAAGGTACCCAGCTCATAGATAGGCTTTAAATCACAAATACGTCAATTGATAACACTTGAATATTCAAACATCTCCAAGCATATTAGGTGTGCTCAAAAAGTAACCAGCAATCGCTTTTTTTTCGAAAACTAGGGACTGAATAAAGAGATTTTAAAGAAAAATTGCCGGAATCTGTATCGCTCACTTAATGTGTATTTTGAACTACAAATAAGGTATATCAAGCTTTTGCTGCTAATATACTAGTTGTTTACAAAACATAGTTCTATACAAAGACAAAAAAGATTGTGTAGCACCATTATCATAACTAGACATGGCATACCTTGAAAATCGGCATTTAAAATTCTGGTTTCTTATATGACATTAAACATAGACCACTAGTGTGAGCAGAAAATGTACGTTTTTTTTTCAGTCATAAAGTAGTTCTCTCTCTCTCTCTCTCTCTCTCTCTCTTTCTTTCGATATATATATATATATATATATATATATATTCATCAACATATAGGAACAAAATAGTGGGTTACTCAGTGAAGATCGAACTCACAACATCAGCAATAGTTCCAAGATTAATGCATAAACAGTGCTGTATAGTGAGTACTTCATATATATATATATATATATATATATGTGTGTATATGTGTGTCTATATATACATATAAATATATATTAATTATGTAGTTCGCTATATCTATGAATAAAGAGTGCTCAATATCGGTAATTGAGCATATGTTGATCTAATTTTGGAGAGCGTACACGCATAGTCAACGGTGTTGGATGACAGTCAGTTTCTGGCTTATCCGATCATCAGACCAAGCACAAGACACATCTACGCTGTCCTAACATAAATGTGTGTGTGTTTGTGTGTGTGTGTGTTCACGCTCGCACTTGTGTATATGTCCGTGTGTGTATATATATATCGGCATAATGGTTAGAGTGTTAGCCACTGCTCTGGGAGACCTAGGTTCAATCTCAGGTCGAGTCATACCAAAAGACTCAAAATACGGTACTGTATGCCTCCTTGCTTAACACTCAACATTATAAGGTAAGGGTCAAGGGTAAAGTGGAGCAATCAAGGGAAAGAAGTATCGCCCTCCCCTACACCTTGGTGTTGTAGCTAAAGAAAAGGGACCCTTCGGTTGCTCTTGACTACGGTCGGCTAACTTACTTTACTTATATATATATATATATATATATATACAAACAAACACACACACACACACACACACACACACACACACACACATATATATATATATATATATATATTAGCTCTCCATGAAGTACAACACTGATAAAAGTTTTTATAAAAAGTTTTCTTCAAGACGAAAGATATCGCTTTGGTTTGTTTTATTGGTATATCAACATTCGCGGGTAATTTAATGCCAAAGCCATCCTTCTAGACGAAAAGCAGTGATACTATTCAACCCTTTGCATAGGGAAAATATCGGAGTTATCTCTCGTGGAACATTCATTCGAAACGGATATTATAAGATATTATTTATGACCCAACCCTACACCATTGAAGCTTCTTCACCAAAAGAACTTGAATATGTAGCACTAAAATGTAAGAAACCTTTATATATATACGTGTGTGTGTGTATGCAGATTTATATCTAGTTATAGAGGTGTTGCAATTTTATTACAATATGTGTAATACCTTTGACCTATGTATGACCTTTATACACGGTGTTTAATAGATTTGGTTGGTTGGTTGGTTTGTAGGTGTTTAGTAGGTTCTTTAATGCCAAATCCTGTTATATTATATACATATAATTCGTAAGCAAATAGTTTGGAGGTAACTATTTTAAAAAGTTTGAGTCAAAGATTATAAGCCAAATATTGTCTCACAAACGTATGCTTTTGTTTCGTAGGCATATCTTATGTTTTTTTTAATCTACTAATTTGAGGTTTGCATTTACGCTGTTATTATTTCCATATTTATATTTTCTACACTTTCGGATATATTTAGGGGTTTGGTCTTATTGTGCCTTAATATTTATGCGTTATATTGTTTTTGTTTGTATGTATTGTCTTGTTTAATATTCTCTTTCTCAATTTGTTGTTTCACAGTCCAAAAGATAAAAGGTTAGAATTTATAAGCATGTAAATGCTATTATTAATCATACCACAGCAATGTACACATAGACAACAGTATTTAGTAGTTGAAATAATTGCATCATGTGCTAGGCTCACTCAAGCATCCACATCTCCATGTTGTATTAGTTACAATATCACCTAGAAAGAAGTATATCACTAACACTTTTTTTAAATCTAAAAATAATTTTCTCCAAAACTGCATATACCAGGATTTTTTAATTTCTAGTGGGATACATTGCAATCAAAATGGATAGTTTGGGGTATCACCAAACTCTCCTGAAAATATGAAAATAAGACTAAAAATAATCTATCTATCTATCTATCTATCTATCTATCTATCTATCTACTCCATTGTGGTGCGCAAGGTATTTGAGAGTAGACATTTAATAGATGATAAATGGAAGTCATATAACATGGCAGAGGCCAAATTTTAGCATTCTTCTTTCTATTTTTGAACTATCGACAACATTAACATGAAGGATTCTAATTTGACACTGGAAGTAAAATTACAACAATTGGGTAACGAAACTATAAGATTTCATGAATATATATCAAAGGGGTATACTATTTTTGGAATGCTATATATTTCTATTTTTGGTTCAAGAATTTTAATGCCATTGAGTTTGGTAGTAAATAATACCTAATAATATCCGTCTTAAATGAATAACGTTCAAATAGAAATTATGAAATTTGGAATCTTTAGTTTAGAAGAAAATTAACTTTTTGTTTTAAAAATTTAGGTTATTAAATGCCGAATCATTCATTTTTACAAATAGTTATATGATAACAATCATTTATAAGCTATTATAAATTCAAGTAACCGTACAAATTGTTCGCACACAGTTATATAGTTTCATGTATTCTTATCTCCTACTACAACTAATAATAGTAAGTTAATCCGTTCTAAAGAACGACATTCTTAGGGATTTTGGTATATAAACAGATCACCTAATCGACCAGACCTAGTGATAGTCGACAAAAACAGGGAACTTGCCGAATTGTAGACTTTGCCGTCCCGGCAAACCACAGAGTAAAATTGAAGAAAGGTGCAAAGAGAAATAAGTACCTGCACCTTGCTAAGGAACTGAAGAACTATGGAACATAAAAGTGGCGGTGATACGAATTGTAATTGGTGCACTCTGTACAGTCACCAAAATGATTGGTAAAGGGACGGGAAGAATTGGAAATAAGAACATAGGTGGAGACCATCCAAACTATAACTTTATTAAGATCGGACAGAATACTGAGAAGAGTCCTGGAGACTTGAGGAGACTTGCTGTAACTCCCGTGGATAACCATCAGCTGATGCTCGTGTGAAAACTCTCAAAGAAGTAAAGTAATGATTTAATTGCTTCTACCACGATTTTACTATTTCTTGTGGAACATTATACTATTAAAACATATTATTAGGCATCATTTATTACCAAACTCTACCGTATTGAAATTTTGAAACAAAAAATGAGATTGCATGTATATATATATATATATATAAGGGTTTTGGACTACGGCATATTTCTATTTTTGGTTACAGAATTTCAATGCCGTAGAGTTAGGTAATAAATAATATCTAATAATATCGGTTTCGATGGCATAATTTTTGATTAGAGATGTAAAAATCCTGGTATTTTTTAGTTTTGGAGATAATTTACTTTTTATTTTAAAAATCGATGTACGCTTATATATGGACGATAATATATACATATATATATATATATATATATATATATATATATATATATATATATATATATCATCATGTCATGCCGCGAGCACGGATTTCCCTGACTCTCCCTGTCCACTCGTCTCTATCGTTCATCGCATTCGGTGGGTTTTCAAGTTCGCTCACCAGATCTATCTATCTATCTATCTATCTATCTATCTATCTATCTATCTATCTATGTGTGTGTGTAATTATACAATTTGAGCCACTCTTCGGGAATTACTTTTGAGCAATTGTCTTCGACTAAAGTTGATTTCAATAATTACAAGGTCGTCTGCTGTTTAGCGATTGTTTAAGTGTAAGTCAAACAGACCATTTGAGTAGAGTAGAGGAGAGGTAATTCGATCTCAACTGAGTACTCCCACGGTGCTGCCTTGAACCAGACGAAATAAAGAAAATATTTTAGAATCAGCGAGCACTTTACTGAGAAGAAGAGAGAAAAACATAAACGTGTGGAAAAGCATTTTTTAAAAATCATCGATACAAATATTTTAGGCATGGAAAGATAGATGACACCCCCCTACACACACACAGAGTCACGTGTGACAGTGGCGCACACACTGATGTACAAACACACACGCGCACTGACACACAGAGACCCAGACAAACGCACGTGGATGCAGGCGTCCATACAAATACACACAAAGGTATACTAACACATACATACACACACATCTCTGCGCGCACACCAACACAGCACACCTAAGCTTATCTACGTACATAGAGAGGGACAAGAACAGAACCCATACTCAAACAGTATACATACATACATACGTAGGAAAATCGGTATAAACACACGTACACACTCTCGCGCGGTGTATCTTTCTCCTCCCACTAACGTATACACTTACGTATCCTCAGGCACACTCACGGACGTTCATGTTTACTCAGGTATATTGTCACTCACTCACTCACGCATACTCAACCACACTCATGTATACTCACGCACACTCGCGCACGTATTAAATAACTCTAACTTAAATAGCACATCAATATATATATATATATATATATATATATATATTGTAAGTAAGTAAAGTTGGCGACCAAAGTCGAGGGTCACCCGAGGGCTCCCCCTTCGATAGCTACTACACCAAGGTGTAGGGGAGGGTGCTACTCCTTTCCCTGGATTGCTTCACTTTACCCTTGATCCTTACCTTATAATGCTGAGTGCTAAGCAAGGAGGCATCAAGTACCATTTTTGAGTCTTTGGTATGATTCGACCTGGGATTGAACCCAGGTCTCCTGGGCCATTGGCGAACACTCTAATCCTCATGCCAATGTCCGGTATATATATGAACACACACACACACACACACACATGCATGCTTAAAAACTAATTAAGGGAATACCTGTGGTGTCGTGGCTAACATGCTAGACTGCGATATCATAGTATACGAGTTCAAAATCAACTAGCGCTATTGCGTTACCTTTCGTACTTGGGAAACATACGAATACTCGTATCCCCCAGCAATGGATTAAATACTTACTGTTCTCCTGAAAATAACTTTGATATTAAATAACCCACAAAGGTTGATATGCCATTAAAAATTTAGAAACCGAAGGAAACCGATTTAAAACTAAAGTACTTCTGTTTTTTTTTCCTTTTAGATTCATAGTTGATTTGATTCACAAAAGGTTATTGTAAATATTTACCAAGACTGAAAGCAAATTGTACGCAATTGTGAGCAATGGTAAATGAAAAAAAAAAATTTAATAGCCATGTCAACAGGGCTTAGAATACGCTGACTGCATCCCGCACAAAAAAAAAAAAAAAGAAAAAAAAGAAAAAAAGGAAGCCTGTTTTTGGTATGATACTGACAGTGGGACTCCAGAATTGGAGATCTGCTTAATGTGGTGTACCAATTTATAGCCATTATTCCCAAGTCCACTCTGACTCGGAATGATGCATGAAATAGATCAACTTGAAATTATTCGTATTAAATTGAAATACATGAAATTATATCTTTATGTGTAAATTGGTTTCTTTGTTTAATGGCATATCAACTTTGTGGGTTATTTAATGCCAAAGGCATCCTTATAGAAGAAATGTGATGGTATTAGTTAAACCACAACTGAGGGAGTGGAGTTCATGCTTTTCCCAAGGGTATTAGTCCGAAAGTGAGCGTGATAGCACGATTGAATTTCGATCAAGCTTACTGCGATATCATTGTCCACCACGTTAGCAACAACATCATTAGGATTCCCCCTCGCCACCACGTTTAAATTCTTTGTGTTTGATAGAAATACCTGATATGATATAACTGTGCGCAAAAACCCTCTTAGGAAACAACTAGACACGTAATATACATACCAACATTCCTCGTGCGCGATTCAGTAACCTGTAAGCATAAAATAACTCTAGGCAGGTTGACATGCCATTAAATTCAATTACCAATGAGCCGTGTAAAGATGTTGATTTGTGGCTCTATGCAATACGAAACGATATAAATTGAATATCATCACAATAAAAAGTCACTCATACTTATTTGAAGTTACTATAGATGAAGACTCCATAAGTCCGACAAAACAGCAGCGAAACGGTCACCTTCCACCCATCACGAAAATGATCAAAGTTAGACGAACCAGGACACTGCTGGAGAAGTAGGAAAGAACTCATTAGTGATGAACTCCTATGGACCCTTTCACATGGTCGAGCAAAAGCTGGGCGACCAGCTCGAACCTACATACAGCAACTCTGTGAGGATAAAGGGTGAAACCCTGAAGACCTGCCGGAAGCGATGAACGATGGGGAGGGGTGACGAGAGAGAGTCTGGGATATCTTTGCTGATGGCACGACAAGATGATGATGATGATAGACGAAGATGTAAATATTTTGTGCGACTCCCATTCCTACCATCTTTTTGTGCAGTTTATTAATAATGATTTGCATTTTTCACGACATGCAAATACTGCACATGTTTTAAAAACTCTCTTTTTGTTGTCCCAATTATCCCACAAATATGCTATCGATTGATATGTGTTTAGAATCTTTTTATGTTTCTTTGAAGAGCTTCAACTGAAATTTAGAAGTTGCTCAGTATTTTCTCCACTCAATGAACGATGATCGGAAACCAAAAGAAAATTAAACATCAACTAATGAAAAGGGGAACCAAATTGTTAATGCGCGTTTTTCATCTTTTTTCGACATTCGGACTGGAGTGACCATTGACGTCTTTTGAGTCCGCTTCAGGATTATTGATTACCCTAAGAATTTTCCTCTCTATGAACAATGGTTGAAAATCTACAGAAAGGGCTAGTCAAGCCTTCTAATCATTGCACCACAGGAGTTGCACAACTGTGGGAAATAAATAGTCACTAGTGTCAGCCTAACCCAAATTGAAGGGTTGATAATTTTTGTGTTATTTTGTAGGGATTCCTGAAAAAAGGATTGAAAAATTGAAAAATCAATTGCTACGCGTGGCCAGGTTAAATACAAAAAAAAAAAAAAAGAAAGAAAAAAGAAACAACAAAAAATAAACATACAAAAACAGGTATTTGTAATAGCACCTGGTGTTCGTCTCCATCAAATGGTAAAAAAAAGCAACTCGTAAGAAAATATGGAACAATAGAAGGGACAGCATTTTCTCTGATAACTGAACTGAAAAATATTTTTTTAGAGACATTTAGATTTTATTTCTTTTCTTTATTGGTTTTGGTTAGGTTTCTTTGTTTAATGGCTCATCAACTTTCATGGGTTATTTTTATGCAAAAGCCATCCGAGTAGAACTATAGTGGTACTATTCAACCTATACTTTCATACCTTTCCCAAGAGTATGAGTTCGAAAGGGAATGTAATACTGGAGTTCGAACTCGTTTACAACGCATTCGTTTACAGCGCATTAGCCACTGCACCACGGGGACTCCTCTCTTTATTGGTTTTTAGAAAACCAAAAATTGATAAATAAATAAATAAATAAAATACAAGTCACAGTAAGACAACCCGGTTTGTGAAATTGTGAGTATTAAAGCATGTCAACCCATCTAGGGTTATTTCATGCCATGAGGTTAGAGAATCGCGTTCATGGTACGTTCATATTTACATTTTTTGTGTATTTGTTTCTTAAGAGTTTTTTTTTCACATAGTCTTATAAAATACGAATAATTCTTAAACAGATATATTTGACCGGAGCCTCGCCATCAAGTAAAGTTTAGAAAGGGTCTTTCCACTTTGCAGAGGGATGCAGTCAGTTTATTCTAAGCCTTCTAAGTATCAGTATTTAGAAACGAGGTCATTGTTATTATCCTTTGGAGCTACCGTAAGATCATTTGCGTACAATTAGAGGTAGAGTGAGATTTTTTTAAAATTAAAAAAAATTGCATCATTGAAAGACAGATATGCATTCTGAGTAACTGAAACACTTAATAAATATTTGACGTGAATATAATCCGTAATTCATTATTAGGTCCTGATTGGTTATTTGCTTTTGTGGCATTTCAACCCAATACCAAAGTCAGTTTTTTTTTTCAAGCATTTTTATGGGTCCAAGTAATTAAGTTAATGAATATTTGTAAACAATTCTAGCTTCAAGCAATTATTCTTGATACAAATGATTTTCATAGTTATATGATTTTAAGTATTTTCATCTAATGCAAATAATTGTACATTCACTCCCCGGTGGGTAGAGGGTTGAGTGTACACCAATGGCTCAGGATACCGGGGTTCAATCCCATACCAAAGACTCAAAAAATGGTACTTGATACCTCCTTGTTTAATAACACTCAGCGTTATAATGTACGTATCAAGAGTAAAGTGGAGCAATCCAAGGAAAATAGTAGCGCCCTTCCCTAAACCTCGTTGTAGTAGCTTTTGGAAAGAGGGCTTTCGGGTCACCCTCGACTACTTTCGGGCCGCCCTCGACAACTTATATGGTTTTTAGTATTCTTATCTAATGCTAATATTTTGTAAACAATTATATGGTTTCAAGTATTCCTATCTAATATTAATGATTCTAAAAAGATCTATTTGACTCGGGTCAGAGTGGACCTGGGAGTAATTACAATGCAATTGTCCTGGTAATGATACTTAATAATCTGAGGGTGAGGCTCCAGTAATGCAAGAGCTTTAGGGAATTGCGGAGTATCCCTTTATTGCCATTGCTCCTAGATCTACTCTGGTCCGGAGAGGTAGCACCTGATAGGGTCCTATGGGTCAAATAGAATGAAACTGTGTAATTATGCTATACTGACTTGTTTGAAATAGAACTGCTTATATGTATAAAAATGGATTTGGCATTAAATAACCTACGATGGTTGATGCGCCGTAAAACCAAACCAAACCAAACCAAATCAAACCAGACCAAACCCAACTTAGTTAAAACATCCTTGTAATGCCGTTTTTGTTTGTTGCACTGAATTGGAAAATATGAATTTCACCGACATCCTGATCATAAGATAATGTATATAAACTTAACCTACGTTTCTTGAAAAATATAATGTTCGGTGTGATAGTATATATATATATAAGAAAACTCATAAATCTGTCTTTCTGTCTGTCTCTTTCAACCTACAACGAAAATTTTTTTACATATATATATATATATAAAATTTACCAATTGAACTATTTTAAATCAGTTGAACACTGCGTTCTATGTACAAAAAATGTAGAATAATATCATGATATTTCATTCAAAAATGAAATATTACTGAGTTTTTACTTAGGTTTCAAGTGGCCGATCTTCATGTGAGCTTATATCGACACTTCTGAAATCTATTTGAAATATTGAGTCATGAGTTGTTTCCCAGTTTAATTTTATTGTATTGATGAAATTATATACATATATATACTCGCCCAGGCAAAAGTAATGGAAGTAGCACACGAAGTGGGTTGTAATAAAAAACATTAAAAGATGAAATGAAATACTAGTTATTTATCATTATTTTTACTCATTTGAGAGTTTTTCACACGAGTGTTTGCTAATGGTTTTCCATTGGAATCTGAGTGACAGGAAGTATCCTCAAATCTCCAAGACACTTCTTAGTATTCTGGCTGTTCCCAATAATTATTATTATTATTAAGTTAGTGACCGTAGTCGAGGACGACCAGAAGGACCCCCTTTCGATAGTTACTACATCGATGCGTAGGGGGGGGCTACTTTCCCTAGATTGCTCCATCTTACCCTTCATACGTACCTTATATCGCCGAGTGTTAAACAAGGAGGTATCAAGTTCCATTTGTTAAAGTCTTTGGTATGACGCGACCTGGGATTGAACCCAGGTCTCGCAGACCACTGGTGAACACTCTACCCACTAGGCCAATTATTATTATTATTATTATACTCCTTTTCGAGTTTTCACTCCAGCGTTAGCCGATAGTTTCTCACTGGAGTTTGAGTGACAGCAAATCTTCTTGAGTCTCCATGATTCTTCTCATGCTTTAGTTAGGATGGTCTCCACTCGACCTCTTATTTCCAAGTCCTCCAGTCTGTTTATCAATCCTCTGGTGTCTGTACCAAGAGCACCAATAACAATTAGTATAACCGTCACTTTCATATTCCACAGTTTTTTCAATTCTTTAGCAAGGTACTTATCTTTCTTTTCGCTTTCTTTCAAATTTACTTTGTGGTCAGCTAGGAATGGACAATCATTGTTTCACTCATTGCGAGTTTTTCACACTTGTGTATTCGGTTTTCTCTTATTGGAGTCTGAGTTGCAAATTGGATTATAAATTTATTTATCATCAAATATACTTAACGCTCTTGCATTGGCATATATCTAGTTACGATACGCCGTTCTTGCCAAGTTGAAGTAAAATACAAAAACTATATTATTAGACACTTAACTTAGAGAGTTTGATTCTCACTACATATTCCGTATTAGTGGCCTAGTGACAGCCTATGCTAAACTTATGCCTAAACGTGTGTCTGTATGCTAATTGTTCCTTTTCTTGTTCACAATTTAGAAGATTGACGCTTGACATTCTTTCTTATTACTGTTTGGTGCTGTTACAAACAAAGTGCTTATTATAGAAATATCTCCTCGTCAAATTGACATCGCTTGGCTTAGTCCGGCTCGTTGTGCCTGCTGTTTCTAAGAGGTCACCCATTTAAGCACTGAACAGGCTTATCGTTGCTTAATTTCAGTAACATGATGGAAACCTGTACTTTCAACGTGACCTGACCGCAAGTCATGAACGTCACTCGTAATTCGCTAATGAAATTCCTGTAACAATACAGAAAAAAATGTTTTTCTCTCTTTTTTGCTTCATCCCTACACGACCCTGACCCATTTTCTTTTAACCCACGCTATCCGCCATCTGTCTCCAAACGCCTCCTTCACCATCAACCCAATCTAACAATCGTCATAATAGGTGTTGCTATGACGATTAAAATATCAATCTGAAAACACAACTATCTATTGACACTAAAGCAACGATTTCGTCCAAGTCAAGTGTCATTTGTGACTGAAGGTATATATATATATATATATATATATATATATATATACGTATCCTGGTTTTAATGACTCAACTACAAATAACAGCCATGTGGGACCCATGAGAAGGTATTGCAGCTGGTACATGCAATCTAGGGTTAAGAAAGGCAGAATATAACATATAAGTTAGTGTTTAATCAATTTTCATTATTTCTTTATCAGTTATGAATATAAAAGAACTACAGTAACATCTGAGATAAAAAAAGATTTCGGTTCTTGTACAGAATAACCTACCTATATAGTCATTTGTTTCATCTTTTCAACTGAAAGTTAAGTCCCCAAAATACGTCACAATTTAACATATTTCTTTAGTCCTTCCCTCCCCAAATTTCTGAGAGCGATCAGAATGAAAAGAAACGTCTTTTGGAAGCTGAAGAGATTTGCTGACACTTGAACTTAGCCACTTGGTGGCTAAGTTCAAGTGTCAGCAAATCTCTTTGAGTGAAACAAAATTGCAAATGTAGGTTATGTGGTGATAGAGACAACACGATTAATCCCATAATAAGTGAATGAGTTAAACTAGCAGGGGAAAAGTAGACTAAACACGACGGGGTGGGCAAGGTCATCTACAGGGAATTGTGCAAGAAATTGAAATTTGACCATACGTACCACCCAGAATCTGTTTGGAAAATGGAATGCCCAAATTCTCCGGTATTTCGAAATACAAACAGATCACCTAATCTCGGCCAAACGACTAGACCTAATAACTGTCAATAACAACAACAAAAAAGAAAGAAAGCAAAAAGAAGGATAAATACCTGGACCTTGCTAGTGAGTTGAAAAAACTGTGGAACATGAAAGTGAGGCTGATACCAGTTGTAATTGGTGTTCTTGGTACAGTCACCAAAAGATTGGAAATAAAAGGGCAAGTAGAGACCACCTAAACTACAGCATTATAAAGATCGGCCAGAATACTGAGAAGAGTCCCGTAGACTTGAGAAGACTTGTCATTCAAAACCATTGGCTAACGCTGGTGTGAAGAACTCTCAAAATAATAATAATAATAATAATAATAATAATAATACCAGCAAGTATGTGGAAAAGGTGCGAATACATACCTACAACCGAATGCAAAGGAAGCGAAACAATTTTGAAGCAAAATTTAGGAACGTAGAGATTATAACAGAAAAGCTGAATATATAAACAACGTGAAAAAAGAGTTGTATGAACTGTAAGAATCCCTGAAGGCAAAAATGCACCTCAATTTACTCAGAGTAACACTAAAAAAATGCCAAATTGGAAAACTCCAGGCCATGATGGCATACATTAATTCTGGTTTAAAAAACTCACCTCTATCCATGACAAACTGGCCATAGAAAGGAGTAGATACATAGAAGAAGCAGACATACTTGCATAGATGACCAAAGTAAATACCATCCTGAGCCAGAAAGCCCCTCCCAAAAGGAACCGTCTTTAACAGTTATAGAACTATAACGTGCCTACCGATGATGTGAAAAATACTAACAGCACAAATTAAGAAGGAAATTTACTACTCGTTAATAAGCCGCGGACTGTTCTCTGAGGAACAGAAAGGATGCTGCAAGGAGACCAGAGGAGCAGGAGACCTACTAGGTATTGATCTACACATCATCTGCGAGGAGAGAAATGAGACGCAAAAATTTCTGGCGTGGATTGATTACAAAAAGCCATATGATATGGATCCGAAACTGTCACAAAATATACACGATATCCGACGATGTCATAAAGTTAATCGAGAATACCATGAAAAACTGGAAAGTGGAACTGACAGCAAGAAGAAAATTTTCAGATGAAAATCCAGAAAGGTATCATCCTGGGAGATACACTATCACCATTACTATTTGTGATAGCGATGGTGTCACTCAATCACATACTTAGGATACTGGTGGATACAAACTTATTAAATCGCAGGAAAAGATCGATGACTTAATGTACATAGAAAATATCAATTGTTTGCCAAAAATGAAAAAGAATTGAAAAACCCTAATACAGGCAGTGATAATAAGCATTCAGAAGATAGGAATGGAATATGGCATCGAAAATGCGCCATGTTAATAATGAGAAGCGGGAAACGACACATGACGGAAAGAACAGAACTACCAAAGCAAGAAAAAATCAGAATGCATAGAGAAAAGGAAATTTACAAAAACTTGGGAATATGGGAAGTGGACACTATCAAATAAGTGGAGATGAAAGAAAAAATTTAAAAAGAATATCTCAGGAAAATGAGAAAATTACTGGAAACCAAACGACATAGCAGAAATCTTATCAAAAGGATAAACGCTTGGGCTGTCTACCTTGTAAGATATTCAGGACCATTCTTGAAGTGGGCGGAACTTAAACAAAGGAACCAGAAAACAAGAAAACTAATGACGATGTATAAGGCCTTATGTGCATGAGATGACATAGACAGACTAAATGAGTCAATAAAAGAAGGAAAGGATTCGCCAGCATTGGAGACAGCATTGACGCATCGATACAAAGACTCGAAAACTGCAATAAAAATGCAGAGGAACACTGATTACAGCGACTAGAAACAATACACACAACACAAGCATAAAAAATAAATAGGAATCAAAAATGGGAAGAAAACAACTGTATGGACATATCAAGCGACAAACAAACAAAATCTCAGAAAAGAAAACTTTGACACGGATAAGAAAGGAAAGCCTTTAGAGAAGAACTGGATCTGTTCTGATAGTAGCACAAAACAACGCTATAAGGTAAGTAAGTAAAGTTGTCGACCTTAGTCGTGGGTGATCCGAAGGCCCCCTTTTCAATAGCTACTACACCACGATGTAGAGGAGGGCGCAACTCCATTTCTTGGATTACTCCACTTTACCCTTGATCATTACCTTATAATACTGTGTTAAGCAAGGTGGCATCAAGTAGCATTTTTGAGCCTTTGGTATGACCCGAACTGGGATTGAAACCCGGTTTCTAGGACCATTGGCGAGAACTCTACTCATTGGGCCAATAAAAGGCAAAAATAGACATAACGCAACAAAATAGTTATGTGTTGACAGAGATGAAACAATCAATCACATAATAATCGAATACAGTAAATTAGTGCAAAAAGAGTATAAAACTAGACACGACTGGATGGGTAGGGTGATCCACTGGGAATTGTGCAAGAAATTGAAATTTGACCTAACAAACAAATGGAATATGCATAACCAAGAACCCGTCCAAGAAAATGAGACACACAAACTTTTCTAGTATTTTGAGACACAAACGTATCACCGATTTTCGGCCAGACGACCAGATCTTGTGAGAGTCTATTACAAAAAAAAAAAAAAAAAAAAAAAAGAAGAAAACCTGCCGAATTGTAGTCTTTTCTGCTCTGGCTCGTAAAACTGAAAGAAAGCGAAAAGAGAGATAAGTACTTTGATTTTGCTAGAGAACTGAAAAACTATGGAACATGAAAGTGACAGTGATACCAATTGTAATTGGAGCATTCAGTACAGTCATCAAAGGATTGGTAAAGAGACTGGAGGATATGGAAATAAGAGGACGAGTAAGAGACCATCCAAACTAAAGCCTTGTTAAGATCGGCTAGAATACTGAGAAGAATCTTGGAGACTTGAGGAGACTTGCGGTCACTCAAACTCCAGTGGAAGATCATCAGCAAACGCTGGTGTGAAAACTCAAAAAAGTAAAATAATAATAATATGAAAGTGAAAGTGAAAGTGAAAGAAGACGAAAAGATGGATGTATATATGGAAATTACAAGAGAGTTTAAAAAGCTATGGAAGATGAGAATGTTAGTAATACTATTCGCTGTTGAGGCCCTTGAAACAATCCTCAAGAACCAGGAAAAGAGATTCAATGAACTGAAGCTTCGAGGAATAATAATGATAATAATACCCAACACGGAATCCGTCCTGGAGAATAAGACGTACAAACATTACAGGGATTTTGAGATATAAATGGATCACCTAATCTTGGCCAGACGACCACACTTAGTGATAGTCAACAACAACAACAACAACAACAACAACAACAACAACAACAACAAAGAGAACCTGCCGAATAGTGATCGAAGGGTAAAACTTAAAGAAAACGTAAAGAAAGATAAGTTCCTGGACTTTGCCAGGGAATTTTTAAAAATACGAAGTATGAAAGTGACGGTGATATCAATTGTATTTGGGGCGTTCGGTACAGTCAATAAAAGATTGATAAAGGGACTGGTGGACTTGGAAATAAGAGGACGTGTGGAGACTAATCAAACTACAGCATTGTTGAGGTCAGCCAGAATACTGAGAAGAGTCTTGGAGACTTGAGGAGACTTGCTGTCACCCAGCCTCCAGTGGAAGACCATTTTGAGATACAAATGAGTAAAATAATATTCAATAAGTAAAAAAGCAAAATTTGCAAAACAATTCGATTTCACACAGAAAAAAAATGTTTTAAAAGATAAAGCAATCGAAGCAGCAAAAAAAAGTAGCAAAAGCACAAGAAACAAGTCAATTAAAAACACCTCGGAATTAAAAAAAAAATCCTCCATGGACGATACACACAAAGAATTAGAAATGCTGATATCGATGTACTAAACTCTAATCGACGTCTGAAAAGTACTGGGCTAAAGGGGGAGATAGAGGAGTTGATAATAGCAGGACAAGAGCCAACCTATGAGAAACTATTATGTAAATATTATAAAGAACAGATCAACCCAATAAGGAGACTCTACGAACAAAAACTTGTAATAATTGATCACTTAGTGTCCAGTTGCTCAATTCTAATACCCACAAAATATAAAGAAAGACATGATAAAGTATGATATTAAAATTATAAAAAAATAAGTAAATACTACGAAATACTAAAATCTGAAAAATGGTATAAACACCAACCAGAACCAATAACTGAACCCAAAGAAGCTATTATTCCCTTTGCTATCAAAATTGATAGACCCCCCACCAAAAAAAAAAAAAAAAAAAAAAAAAAATAGACCAGACAAAGTGGTAAAAGAAAAACATGCATTCTATCTGAATATCAAAGCCAACAGATAACAATATATCAGTCAAAGAAGATGACAAAATAAGAAAATACTAAGATCTGAAAATAGAAATTGAAAAAATGTGGTACCTTACAACAACCTCCGTACCAATAACTGTGTGAGCTCTGGGTATGATCAAGAAAGAGACAGATAAACCCATTAAAAAGATACATGACAGTCTCAGCCCATATGAAATATAAAAAGTAGCTCAATGCGAAAAAGAAAAATTGAATGCATATAATCACAAAATTCCCTCACGCTAGGTCTTAGTTAAAGAACTGTAAGAAACCGAAAGTAAAACTGAAAATTGAATAATGATAATTATAAAACTCTCTAGAAGGTCTGGGCTTCTCATAATTGATAAGAAAAAATAACGTCTCATAGTGTTGATTTTGACGTACTGGCGGAGAATAGAGAGAAAATGAAAGAAAGCGAAAAGGTAGACAAATATTTGAATTTTGCTGGAGAATTAAAAAAATTGAAAATAAATAGTACAAAAATAACTGTGGAATATGAGAGTGATGGTAAAACCAATTGCTGCTGGTGCACTAGGATCGTCCCCAAAGGTTTGTAAAAAAAACAAAAAAACTGGAGGAATTGGAAATTAGAGGAAGATTCGAGACCACAGTATTGAATCGACTTGAATTCCCATAAAGTCTTGGTGACTGGAGAAAATTGGCTTGTCATTTAGACTCTAATGAAAGACCATCAGTGGATGCAGGTGTGAAGAACTCACAAGTGAAATAATAACCAGCCAAATAGTGAACTTTGCTTTTTCGGTAGACCACAAGTAAAACTGAAAGAAAGCGTAAAGAAAGATAAGTACCTTGACCTTGCTAGAGAACGGAAAAAACTATGGAACATAAAAGTGGCGGTGATATCAATTGTAGTTGGTTCGTTCGGTACAGTTACCAAAGGATTCCTATATGGTCGGGAGGACTTGGAAATAACAGGACTAGTGGAGACCATTCAAAATATTACATTGCTGAGATCGGTCAGAATACTAAGAAGAGTCCTGGAGACTTGAGGAGACTTGTCGTCACTTAGATTCCAGAGGAAAACCATCAGCTAACGCTGGTGTGAAGAACTCTCAAATGAGTAGAATAATAATAATAATAATAATAATAATAATAATAATAAGAAGAAGAAGAAGAAGAAGAAGGAGAATATACACGAGTACGAAAGGTGATCCTGTGTGAATTGTGCAAATTAATATGATTTGAAAATAATGACAAATTCTACAGTCACAAATTTAAAGTTGTTCTAAAGAATTAAAAAAATGTAATATTCTAAAATACTTGAAGTTCAAAAGAATCTAGTTTATGAGGTAAGATATACTCATCGTATACAAAATAAAAAAAAATAATAAAATAAAAGGAAATTCATGTCAAGTAGTTTCGACTAACGATAGAGATAGAGTAAAATTGGAAGAGTAAAAAAAAAAGCAACTTCAAAAAATCCGAACTTTTCCAGAAAAAAAAAGAAAAGAAAAAATGAACCTAATAATCGTACAGATGATTACAGGAGCACTTGGAACGTTTTCGGAAATGTTTCCAGAAAATCTTAAAGTGCTAAAAATTCAAAGAAGAATTAAAACAGCAGCCCTCTTAAATTGCTATATAGCAACTCATTTACATTGATGTTGTTAATATTCTTACTAACATGATAAAAATTATAGGAACACTACAATTACTACTACAACAAGTATTATAGAGGAGCGTTTAGCGTAACGGTTATCGATGGAATTGGTGATTCAAGTTCAAATTCTGGATGAGGTTCTTGGTTTCCCTTCGCACTAATGCACTTAGGGAAAGGTAAGAATCTATATGTTCTCCCTCACCAGTTATAGGTAAAATACTTGGGCAGATTGGATTCTTTAGGCTTGATTAAACAACCAGTCTAGAAGGAAATCTCTGAATTCCAACCAGTTGTACTTAACTCAAAATGACTTTGTGTTTTAACACAATAGGCCAAGAGGGTCGGTAGGTGCGGACGTCGATGACAATGTTCAGATCTTAACAGATGATGATAACTGCCAGATCTTGACAGATGATAACTGCTACATCTTGATTGATGATGATAGCTACCTTACCTTAACAGATGATGATAACTGCTACATAATGACAGATGATGATAACTTCTACATCTTGATAGATGATGGTAACTGATACCTCTTGACAGATCATGATAGCTACCTTATCTTAACAGATGACGATAACTGTCACAATTTGACAGATATTGATATCTGCTACATCTTGACAGACAATGATAACTGGCACATCTAGACAGATGATGATAACCTTCTTCTTGATAGATAATGGTAACTGCTACCTCTTGACAGATGATGATAACTGCCTCATCTTAAGAGATGATGATAACTACCACATCTGTTAACTACTAAATCTTGACAGACGATGATACTTGCCATATCTTGACAGATGAATATAACTTCCCCATCTTGAAAGAATATGATAACTGCTACATCTTGACAGATGTTTATAACTGCCATATCTTAACAGATGATAGCCGTCTCTATCACCAAAATTCCAACACAAGCATCATCATATCTGATTCCCTTATATGAGCTCATCTGATGTTCAATTAATATGATTTATTGCTGGTTGGTCAGCAATGGTATGTCCTTGCAAAGAGGGCACATACGAGTTTGTCGCTTATGAGTTCGCGCCTTTTTCACCAGCTGTGCCCAGGATCTTTTGTTTATCTTGCTAGGATGGTGTGTACGATAGAAGTAATTGGTCATTCATCAGCTATTTTCTAGGGTGCTGCTTCTAGGATTGTTCAAAACAGCACACACTATCCTTATGTAGTTCCCATCTAGCTTTTTCTTTCAAGCACTTCGGTAAATTCCTAGTGGTGCAGCCATACAATTGTACTGACACGGCTTCAGCTCAGAAGAATTCCCGCATGATTTTATCAAAGAGATTAGATTTCTATAAGGTCGATAACCTGTCGATAGTAGTTCATGCCTTTCCAATGCATGTGTTCATAACATTTTCAGTAGATGAGAAATGGTCGACTTGTTTCATGGTCTTGTCATTAAATGTGTCGACGACATAATCTTATTTAAAACAAATGAACTCAGTTTTATCTGAGTTCACGTAGAGACTATTGCCTTTTGCTGCCTGTTCAAGACTATGCAGCTGGAGCAGGTGTATTTACATGAATCGCTGGATCATTTGCGTAATCTACATCCGTAAGAGTTTCAGCGGGTTATCGTCTGCTTCTTGGCTTTTCTAGTGCTAGACCATCTTCTTTAAATTGAATAAACTATTAAACAAAATTGCTGACTCGTTAAAAACCTCTTAATAAACCATATTTTCCGTAAATTTTCCTCGTTTAGTGCCCGCAGTTTCTTGGATTGTGCAATTTTCACTTTACGTGATTATCTAATAGGAGAGTAGTGTTACAGAAAGTAGGTTCCGGGGTTTGGAAAGCTTAGAATGCAGACGTGTAGTTTCCTTCGATTTTCTTTTCTCTCTTTTATATATATATATATATATGTATATATATATATATATATATATATATATATATATATATATATATATATATATATATAAAGGTGAAATAAACAACTTATAGCACCATTGATACAATCGAACCAGTTGCTTTAATTCGCAAGGTTTGGAGAGCACAATGGTACAAAGCTATCAAGAACTTTGATAAAAACTATCTCTAGCATTTCAAACTATTGAGGAAGAGGGATTGTGAGTACGAATAGTCGTGTTGTTTATTGGAGCAACAACAGCGGCGAAAATTGAATTCTTCATGTTTACGAAAAAAAGGTAGACAAATACTAGTAGGTGCGAGAATCTCATTGAACTGTCATAAACGCAAATCAAGATCGGTCATACCAGCTAATTCATTTGATAACTTTCCTACATTCACTATTAGCGGATTAGCGTGTAAATCTGTTGCTGGTTTGAAATGTCATATGAGACACATGTACAATAACCGACGAGAGTTGTTTGGCCCTTATACAACGAAATTGACGGGTAAATCCATCTTATATATTTGATTGATTCATTGATTGATTTTAACAGCATGTCAAACTGTCTAAGAGGTTAGGGAATCACGCTCGTTGTACCTTCATATTTCTATTATTTGTTTCTTTAGAGTTTTTTTTCTGCACATAGTCATATCGTATACGAATAATTTTGAACAGATTTATTTTATCCATAGATGGAAACTTAACAGGGAAGAGTTGACCTGGGAGCAATGGCAGTGAAAGGGTATTTATTCCACACTCCCGAAATCTCCAGAACCGAAGCCTCACCATAAGTTTAGCCCAGTCAGCTGGGGCTGTAGAATACACTGACTGCACCTCTGCAGAGGGGTAAGACCCCCCCTAATGAGTGTCCTGGATATGACACTAAACAATCTGATGGTGAGGTTCCAGCAGTGCTGGAGCTTTGGGGAATGCGGAGTACCCCTTTATTGCCATCGCTCCCAGGTCCACTCTGGCCCGGACTGGTAGCACCTGATAGGGCCCTATCTATGGGTTAAATAGAAATAACAGCATACTCATGTTAAAATGAATTGAGTAAACTGAATAGCTTGAAATAGAAACATTTTTGACAATTAAACGTACTTACACTTAAACTGCGTGCTTATGCTTAACTGAATTATTTGAAATTGAACTGTTTTTCGACATTAAAACTGTATTTACACTTAACTGAATTATTACATATAACTGCTTGAATAGTTTGAAATGGAAATGTTTTAGACAATTAAATTGTGTACTTATACTAAACTTAACTGTTTTCAATAGAACTGATTATTTACATAAAAATGGATTTGGCGTTAAATAACCTCCAAAGGTTGATATGCCATAAAACCGAACAAACCAAACCAAACCATCACCATAAGTTTAGGGTCATAACCACGAGACCCCTTTTCGGGTGAGTATCACCCCTCAGCTGGAGATAGCGTATTTTATTCCATATTTGACACACGAATGAAAAGATTGTAAAAGAGCAAGAGTTAAATTACTTTTAGTTTTTATACTGCTCTGCTAGCCATCATTTGAGCACTTGAATATGTGATTTTTTCCTTTCCTCGTGTGACATACACGAAAGATAGGTATGATGTATTAGCATATAGATTCGATTAAACAAAGAAATGTTTTAAGAAAAAGCCAGTTAAAACTGAAATGTAAGATTCTTTGTGATTTTCCCAATTCAAATGTATCACCCCCCATCCAGAGACCAGGAGACAAGTTGATGTTGTCATGAAATAAGAAACTGCTAGATCTTGGGTGTGTCGTTGTTTCGACAGACAACAGACTTTATTGGCTGGTAGAATATTTGGAACTTGAAAAATATTCAAAAGATGGTGGAATAGGAAAGGGCTTACTTATAATTGGAAATCCGAGGAAGAATCGAATATCTTCAAACGACATATAGATCATTGTATTAACTTGCTGGCACTTGATGCCAACGGTGCGTGAAAACGCAAGAGACACTAATTAATCTATCCACCACAATGGCTTAGCTTCAGTTCTGTTTTCGCTTCTCGTCGTCGTAGTAGTAGTAATATTAGTGTTAGTGATAGAAGTATTGACTGTAGTAGCAGTGGTGGTAGTAGCAGTAGCAGCAGAAATGGTAGTAAGAGCCGCGGTAAAGGTGGATGTAGTAGAGGTAGTAGTGTTGAGGTAGTAGTAGTAGTAGTAGTAGTAGTAGTAGTAGTAGTATTGTGATTGTAGTTGAGGCAGCAGTGGTGATATTAGCAGTGATGGTGGTTGTAGTAGCAGCACTGGTGGTAATAGCAATGAGAATAGTAGTAGTAGTTGTAGTAGCAACTGTGAGAGTAGTAGAAGTAGTTGTAGTAGTACCGATTGGGTAGTAGCAGTGACATTAGTTGTGGTGGTTGTAGTAGCGGTGTTAGTTGTAGTAGTAGTAGCGGTGAAAGTAGTAGTAGTAGTAGTTACAGAAGTAGTAGTGTTACTAGTAGCAATAGCAGAATGATAGTAGTAGCAGTGATGCTGGTTGTAACAGCAGCATGGGAATGGCAGTAACAATAGTAGCTTTGAGTGTAGTAGTAGTCGCAGTATTAGTAGAGGTAGTAATACTTGTGGTGTTGCTGGTAGTAGTTACAGCGGAGTAGTAGTAGGAGTAGGGATGAAAGTGTTCGTAGAAGTAGATGAAGAAGCACCAGCGGTAGTGGTAGCGGTAGTAGCAGTACTAGTAGTTGTAAAATAGTAGTAGTAGTATCATGAGAAGTAGTATAGTGAGTAGTAGTAGTAGTAGTAGTAGTAGTAGTAGTAGTTCTAGTGATAATAGTAGTAGTGGGAGGAGTTGTGCTAATGACAGTTCAATGAGATTCTCGTACCTCCGGCTACTAGTATTTGTCTACCTTTTTTCGTAATCATGAAGAATTGAATTTTCGCCGTTGTTGTTGCTCCAATAAACAACACAACTATTCGTACTCACAATCCCACTGACACCGGCGGCATTGTTGCAGTTTGTTAGAACTTTTACCCCACCAATTTCAGTGACTTGACGTTTCTCTGCAACAAGAGTTCTTTGTATAAAAGCAATGAAAACTGGTAGGGTCAGACATCACTCACACTTCGCCCTTTCTTGCCGAGAAGCCTCTCCAGTCCTCAGTCACATGTTTCCCCTTCAATTGGCATCGCTTCCTTATTACTTACGCTTTTACAAATAAACTTATATATATATAAGTCCTTGATCTTCGGAAGATTTTGTTGCACCGATTTTTTAAGGAGAGAAAAAAACATATCTACTTTTAAAATCAACTTCGAGATTCTAGCTTTAATGGGAATACAAACAGTAAATACTGGTACCATATTCATATAACCTTAATCTTTATTTTTTAGGCATTTGCCCAGTGACTCTAAGTTGTGATACAAAGTCAATTTTTATGCGGAGTAAAGCTGGTTGGAATTCGAAGTTTTCCTTCTCCCAGTCTGATTGCCAAATTAAAGCGAAAGAACTCTATTTAATGCTCGTGGGAGAACAGATGGATTTATGATTTTACCGAGGGCATTAGCGCCAAGTGAAGTACCAATAGCCTCTTCCAGATTTTGAAATTGTGCCATCGATTCCATATTCAACGATGATAACTGTGATAATAATCACTCTTCCTTTACTAACACCTAAACACGCCTATTTGACAAACTTGAGTCAAGAACCATTCTTCGTTGTTAGCTTTGATTTGGTTGGGTTTTATGGCATATTAACCATTGTAGGTTATTTAACGCCAAATCCTCTATATACATATATATATTAAATATATATGATTTGATTTGGTTGGGTTCTGTGGCATTTCAAGCATCGTAGGTTATTTAATGTCAAGTCCTTTTTATACATATATATTGAACATATCATTTCTAAACTCATTTTGTGGATAACATTTTAAAATGAACCTGAGCTCATTTTTTTGCCCACAGTTAAATGGTTTGTTAGTTGTTTGGGTTTTATAGCATATCAACTTTTGTAGGTTATTTAATACCAAGTCCATTTTGATACAAATAATCAGTTCTATTTCAGACAATTCAGTTTAGCATGAGTACACAGTTTAATTGTCTAAAACGTTATTATTTCAAGCTATTCAGTGTTGTCAAACAGTTCTAATTCAAACAATTCAGTTTTGTATAAGTGTAGATTTGGTCCAGACGCAGTTAAATGTCAAAACAGTTCTATTTCAAACAATTCAGTTTAGCGTAAGTACAGTTTCAATGTCAAACACATTTATATTTAAAACAATTCAATTTAGCATAAGTACACAGTTTAAATAACAAAACAGTTCTATATCAAGTAACTCGGTTTAGCATAAGTAAACAATTTAGATGTCAAAACAGTTCTATTTCAAACAATTAAGTTTAGCATAAGTACACAGTTTAGTTCTATTTGACCCATAGATAGGACCCTCTCAAGTGCTACGACTTCGGACCAGAGTGGACTTGGGAGAGAGTACTCCGTATTCCCCAAAGCTCCAAGATTATTGGAACCTCATTGTCAGATTGTTTAGTGACATAATCAGGACACTCATTGGGAGAATCTGACCCCTCGACTGGGCCACATTCCTTGTTGTTAATATCTATCTACTCGACCACTCAGTTACGAACAGGATGTGACAAAAGGTCAGTTTGTTGGTGCGTTTTTTTTGGGGGGGGAATATCTAACCAAGTTCAAGAATCCAGTAAATTTACCCAAAGTTGAAGTGGAGAAAAATTTTTTTATTTATGCCTTTCTCATAGCATAAATGAAATGAAACATTAAATGAAACATAAAATGAAATGAAACATTAACAGTCTCATCCAGGATTCGAACTCGGATCGTCGACTCCATTTTTATGACGATAACCGATACATATTTTATGGTGTATTCAGTCAATAAATAAAAACGCAATTGTTCTTTATATATATATATATATATATATATATATATAAGAAAAGGTTCCGGTCATTTAAGAAGCCCATGTTGGCATTATTCATATATAAGAAAAGTAAGTAAAGTTTGCCACCCTAATCGAGGGTGACTTGAAGGCTCCTTTTTCAATAGCTACTACACCAAGGTGTAGGGGAGAGCGCTACTCCATTCCCTGGATTGCTCTACTTTACCTTTTATCCTTACCTTACAATGCTGAGTGTTAAGCAAGGTCGTATCAAGTACCATTTTAAGAAGCAATAAATTAAGTGGATTTTGCCTTATGAGTTAACAATATGAAACACTGTTTATAGTTAAATCTTTTACAAGAAAATCAATAATGATCGTTTTTTTAAATTTTCCACAAGACTGTCTTGATGACTTTCTTTATTGACCATTGAGTCCGAAACTTTTGTCTTACCAGAGATTTAGTGTGTTTTCACTGACTGTTTTTTCGACTCAGGCTTGTGGTAGAAAATCCATGTAAAGAGGACTTGTAAGTAATTTTTGACAAAAACATGCTTCTTCGTACTCATCAGACATTGTTCTGTACTTTTCACATGGTTTGCACATCTCAAGCATCAAAAATTTAATGACAGAACACTGGTTAAATTTCTGCCATTTTGAATAGCATCAAAAGAAATATTTTTGCTCTGAACCAACTCCAAACAACACAGAGTTTATATTTATGGAAAAATATTCTGAACAAAAATATTTTGCTTTTTTCAAAAAGATTCCCCTTATTTATTGAATGACCCTCGTATATATATATATATATATATATATATATATATATATATATATATATATATATATATATAGAGAGAGAGAGAGAGAGAGACAGAGACAGAGACAGAGAAAGAATAATTTTATTTACACAGAGAGCACTGTGTTTCAACAGATAATCAGATTGTCTGTTATCTACGATATAAAGACGCTTCTGTTAATTTTTGACAACTATCAAATTCATCTGTGTCACAATTTGACCATCTAAAGACCCTAAAATCTATTCGAACAACTACTACTTATATTTAATCATCAACAAGTCGAACAATAATAATGTTTTTCGTTTTCCTTAAGAAGAGGTAGCCGATATTATCTAAGCCAGTTGCTACACAAACGTTTATTGTCTGCGTATATTTCTCACCGTGTTTCAGAAATGTCATTCCCACCTTCAAAGATTGTCTCACTCAAAAGGTAGATTGTTAAATTGTAACTCTGAAGAATGATCAATATTCCAATAGTTTCAATTTGCTAACCAGGGGGTCAAAATTCTCCGGCCCCTCATGAAAACCGTCTTAGGAGCCACTGATCTAAGATTTAAAAACTACGGTATTGTATGTATCGCCTGTCCCAGAGACAAGGATAGCGGCTCAATACGTAACCTCTGTGGGTTCGAAAAGCAAAGATCCGTAAAAAGTAAAGATGCGTAAAACCTGTGAGTTTAAGAAACAAAGATTGAGGTTTGTTTGTTTTTTTTGTTTAATGGTATATCAATCTTTGTGGGTTATTTAATGCCCAAATCATCTTCGTAGAAGAACAGTATTGATACTATTTGACCCATAGTTGGGCGGGGGGGGGTATAGGGGTTTAACACATTTCCCGAGGCTATTAGTCCACAAGTTAATGTAATACTACGACGGAAGTCTTACAGTCCAGCACGTTTGTTGGTGCACCGCAAGGACCACCCCTCTACGAAGATTGAGATTCATTACTTAAACCATGTAGGTTTGAAAGTCGAAGACAGAGAGTCAGTACTTAAATTCTCTCAGTTCTGATAGCAATATTGCTTCTTTTTACATTTCTTACTACAATTCCTTATTTCTGCCATCAATCTAAAAAGTTATACATATACGATGGATGAGGTAAAGTTTCATATCCCATGAGATTTAGCGCCGTCATTCTTACATCATTTGGCCAAAATTTGTCATGAAGCAAAATTAGACCTCGTCATTTAATCAGTGCTGGTCACGTCTTGATTAAACTAAACTTGCATTTTTACTCTCTTCATCTTCAAGATTCAAATCCCTACTAAGGAACTTCTAAAACAGCACCATATTTTCCGATCACAAATGGATCCTTTACTCCATGCTCTGTTGATATTGGCTGTTGTTTGAGAGGTTTACAATTAAGCGTGAACTTAAGCAAAAAAGGTAAATGCGTCACTTCTTTTTTTTTCATGTTCAGGATTAAAAGAATTAAACCTTCAAAATCAAATTTGAAAGAAATGATAGAAAATTAACAAAGACAATACTTTCATGATTAGGAATGTGAAGTTTTTAATAAAACAACTATCAAAATATGTTAGAACAGAATTTAAACAGTTTATATTAAAATCAGACTGTATTTTCCTAATAACCAAACATTAATAAATTCAGATTGCGTTTCTTTATAAGTCGATCATTTATATATCATTAAATATCAAATAAAAATATGAAGTTTGTAGGAAATAGATAGATTAGAACTTAAAAATACACCTTAGTTTAGTTTGAAACAAGTCGACAGGTATGGAACATAACGTAAGATTCAAACTCATTGACTCGTTAACCATAATATAAGCACTCTGTCGACGGGGATTAGAATACGCTAACTGATACAGAGTGATACGACACCATTTTCACTAAAAAAGAAATAGCGTTCAAAGTATAAGACTAAGTGGTGATGCCTCAGTTCATGACACATTACCCTCAGTTTCAATCTGACTTAGAGTATTAGTACCTATTATAATCTCATCTATGGGTCAAATTAACCAGTCAGAGAATTATTAGCATTCGATAAGAATATTTGAAACCATTTGTCTATGTGCAAATAATTTATATTTAAATAAGTTACTTGAAACCATATAATTGCTTGAAATAATTGAAGCCATATAATTGTTTGAAATACTTGAAACCATATAATTTTTGAAAATGATTGAAGCCATATAATTGTTTGGAAATTACAGTATTAGATCGGAATACTTGAAACTATATAACCGTGTGCAAACAAATTATTATTATTATTATTATTGTTGTTGTTGTTGTTGTTGTTGTTCTTCTTCTTCTTCTTCTTCTTCTTCTTCTTCTTCTTCTTCTTCTTCTTCTTCTTCTTCTTCTTCTTCTTCTTCTTCTTAAATAGTAACTGTTCATTGAATCTCTATTATTATTAAATAGGAACAGTTACTTGAAATGCTTGAAAGAAAAATACCGATGTAAGCATTAAGGGTTCCCGTGCTGTAAAATCAGCCAACCATTTCACCACGCAAGGCGCCATAGATATTGTAGATGCCTCCCTTTATTCAATGATTCATTAAATTTATCCCTTTTCGCTTTTTTCTTCCTTTTCCTCTTTCATTCTTTCCGCTCGTCATTCAATGATTTATTCCTTCGATCAATCTCTTTCCACTTTCTCTTGAATTCATTCATTCAAACTATTCATCGATATTCTTCCTTCATCGGTCGTTTCGTCATTCATTCCAGGTTTCATTCATTCTTCTAACATTTATTCTTTCTTCTTTCCTTCCTTCCTTTCTCCATTCATTCTCATCATCTCTGTTCTTTGAGGAAACAGACATAAGGCATTTGATCATTCTTTTTTAGAGTGGCATGGTTTTATCTCTCGATTTTTGACACACATTCAAGCTAACCATTGCAGTTCATTTCGTCAACAATCAGGTCGATTGATTGATTGATTTCAATGGCATAAAAACCCATCTAGGGTTATTTTATGCATAGAGCAATGAATATATTCTACGTTTATATGGACTTTTTTTTGTTTAGTTTCTTAAGAGCTTTTTGCACATAGATATATGATAGCAAGTATTCCTATCTAGTACAAATAATTTACTCTGAGCTGTGTAATTTCAAGTACCAATATTTTATAGATAATTATATGGTTTCAAGTAACTATTTCTAATTAATGATAATCATTTGTTTGCACGCAGGAACATCGTTTCAAGTAACTAATAATAATAGTCCTTAATAAACAATCAAGTGAGTATTCTTAAAACAAATAATTTACAGTTACATGAGATCAAATATTCCTATGAAACATAAAAATAATTTGCACACAGTTGTATGGTTTCAAGTATAGCTAACATAAATAATTTGTAAACAATCATATAGTTTCAAGTATTCCTATCAAATATTAATAATGTACATACAGTTATATGGTTTCAAGTATTCCAATCTAACACAAATAATTTATACGCAATTGTATAGTTTCAAGTATTCCTATCAAATACTAGTAATGTATAAACCATTATATGGTTTCAGGTATTCCAATCTAACACAAATAATTTATACACAATTGTATAGTTTCAAGTATTCTTATCAACTACTAATAATGTATAAACCATTATATGGTTTCAAGTAACTCTTCCGATTTGCTAATAATAATCATTTGTTTATACACAGTAATATGGTGTTACGTATTTCTAATAATGACCTTTATGGAAAAAATTCTGAAGAAAAATCTATTTAACATTTTCTGAATAAATTCCCCTTATTTTTTGACTGATCCTTGTATATATAACTGATCGTATTCTATGACTATTAACTAAGTGAATGTATAATGAACGCGATTTCCTAATCTCTAAGCGTAAACTAACCCTTAACGAGTTGACATGTATCAAGAAGTACAAAACATGACTAAATGCATGACTTATGTTGATTAAGACAGAACTTACTTCTTGCGTAATGTTCCTTTTTAATTAAATTACAAAACCAAACGATTTGAAGTGAACTGCCTGTTTGTTTAAATACTTTTGAGCAGAACGATATTTCATGTGTATAAGGTTTAGGCACAAGGCCCAAAGAGTGGTTCCTTAGAGAAGATTGAACAATACATATTTGTGTATGTTCGACTGTCAGACTTCTTGTTTGTGTACATTGCTTTGTCTGCCCAGGGATCTGTGGCAGTGGGGGGTGTTTAGTGGTGGCGGAGGTGGAGAGATTCAAGGTGGATGTGTTTGTAACATCGAAATGAACTCTTTCTCCACGTCGCATCGGTGATTGCTTCACTGCACCTCCCAGCACCCATGGATTCGTTGCTATTGAGCCAGGATGCCACGCTTTTTGCCAAGATACCCCCCTAACTTCAACTCCAGTTTTTGGCGGAGAAAAGAGAGAAGGAAGGCAGAAAAAAAAAACTCGGTCCGATCGGAAATATCCGAAATATGCGGAAAATTTTGTTTTGTCAACATTGCTTCCCTCCCTTTCCTTCAATCATTAAAAATAAAAGAAAAGATTTTTAGTCTTTTCATTCGTTTTTTATCGCACTTCACATTTTACAGATTTTCTTCTTGTTCTTCTTCTTGTTCTTCTTCTTGTTCTTGTTCTTGTTCTTGTTCTTGTTCTTCTTCTTCTTCTTCTTCTTCTTCTTCTTCTTCTTCTTCTTCTTCTTCTTCTTCTTCGAGGAATCCCCGTGGCCTAGTGGCTGAACTACGAAATCGTAGAAAGCAAGTTCGAACTCCAGTCACGCTATTTTCACTTTTGGACTTTATACCCTTGAGAATGGTATGAAGCCCTTTATTCCCCTGCAATGAATCAAAAGGTATCACTGCAGTTCTTCTACAAGAATGGCTTTGACATTAAATAACCCACAAAGGTTGATATACCATTATACAAAGAAACCAAAGATTTTTTCTTTGTTCTTTTCTTCTTCTCTTCTTTTGTGAACCTTCTTTTACCTTCGTTTCGTCTAATTTTCTACTTCTCGTTTTCTTCGTTCTTCTTATCCCCCTCTTCATCTTACCAGCTCTTCGTTACATTATATATATATATATATATATATATACACTTACGAGGATCACCTCACCCAGATTTTATACTCATCGTGCATCCCTTATATTTGTATGATCTTCATCTGCGCTGGAATTAAGACGGAAATATGAATTATTTTTTTTGTTTTATAAGAAGTGGTAGTGTGTTGCCACAACAAAAATGTTTCACTGTCTCTTCATTCTTTGTCAGGTTTAGAACTTTCTAAATGACTCTCATATATATATATATATATATATATATATATATATATATATATATATATATATATATATATATATATATTCAGCTGTTATAAAACGTCATAACACTAGTTCTTCGACTTGCTATAATTTGAATTTCGACCAACCCAGCTATATATATTTACTTGTCAATATTTTTGATACTTTACATTTCCTGATCATTGTTCATTCAGGAAACTAGACTACTACTTGGAAATCTGTATATTTGTGTATTTTAATATATATATATATATATATATATATATATATAGAGAGAGAGAGAGAGAGTAAGAAACATATGTATATATATACTAAAAGACGAATACATATCTATCTATCTATCTATCTATCTATTAAGATATACATGCATATACACATCATATATATATATATATATATATATATATATATATATATATATATATATATATATATATATTAAAAGTCAGACACACATATACGAGGGGCGGCTGAAAAGTTCATTGGCTGGCCGAGATATTCTGATCAAATGTGACAAAGTTTATTTTTCAGCATAGGCTCTCTTGTGCACCACGCAATTCTTCAATCGGTGTGACAGTACTCTGATCTCATTGGTCAAGAAATTTTTTAACAGCTTCTTCGACGTTATCTTATGAACTTTTTAGCCTGTGTTTAATCATTTTATTTCGTTTCATACTGCCACGTGCAATTAATATTCCAATAATATTTTTTTTATGTAACTTTTAAAAAATGCGTTTTTACGTATCTATCAAAAGTCTAATAAATATCAAATCTGACACAGGACTATGTAAAGGTCATAAATGGATTCCCGGCGAAATTTTGGCCCATAACTATTGTTTGGTCTTTCATATTTTTTGACATATTTACAATGTTCAATCCAAATGTTCACGAAATGGCTAATTTAGCTAACTGTTGGGTCACCAACTGTGAGGTCAGCATTTCACAGAAATATGTATCATATTTATATATATTTCTCTGTCTATGACGGTTTGTCTGTCTCTATCTATCGGTCTCTCTCTCTCTCTCTCTCTTTGTCTCTCTCTCTCACTCTCTGTTCCAAGTGCCTCTGAGCGCGTGTGAGAGGTTTTGCACTTCATTGACTAAACGAGCAGACACCTGTATGTAGCTAATTCCCTCATACATGTACATTGATGTTTGAACAGGTTTAATCCTGCACATGATTATTTTCCACTTTTTAATATGCACTTCTTTTCCAAGCACAGACACACTTCCAGAACCCACAAGCTGTCGACTGATTAAACTAGGAGTCTCAAACTCAAACGAACTATTACGTCCTGGGGGTGAGGCAGAGCGGGACGTGATTTCCTCCTGTTAAAATGTTTATATGCAATAATGAATATGCATATGATAATATCCCACATTCCCCAGATCTCAAAAATTGAACTCTCACCACCAGATGCAATGTATTATCATACTCAGAACACATACTTTTTTTTGGCGGTGGTGGTGGTGGGGGGAGGAAGTGTTTTACCTGTTTGCAGAGAGATACAGTCAACTTATTCTAAACCTATCCGACTGAGCAGTAATCAATCCGACTTTCAAACATATTGTTTTATGCAATGTCTTCATTCTTGCCAGCAGATGATATTTTAGATTCTGATTCAAAAATTGTGGGAAATTTCAAAATCATCCGAGTTAAAGAATTTGTAAATGAGTTGATGAATTTGCGGTACTTATAGAATAGATTGTTTCTAATGCTGCGTGCTGTACGGCCACTTACGTGCCATCTCACAAACCATCCAAGTAAGACGAACAAGACATGTTAAGCACTAGTAGTAAAGTAAGGACGACCTCATAAGCGACGTTCTCTCATGGGTTCCTACACATGGAAGCGCCAGTGTGAGCTGACCAGTTAGGACTTACATACATCAGGTCTGTGAAGACACTGGATGAAGTCTATAGGACTTGTCAAGGGGCAATAGACGATAGGGACGGATGGTAAGTGCGAGATACACAGGATTCCGTGCTATCAGCTCGACTTAATTGATGAAAACTGATTTTATGGTGTGCTTCTAATAGATTACTTCATTATTCAATGTATAATTGATTCTTATCATTATTTGGATTGATTGTATTATTTCGAGTGAAAATTCAGTTAATAAAAATGCATATTATTTGGTATTATTTATTATCAAATTCTAATGTTATAAAATTGTTACCAATATATATGTAACAGGGCAAAAAGAAGCACAGTTCTTAAATACATCGCTGCTATTTTATTTTTCGTTCCCAAAGATGTTGCAATTTGATATTTTTTAGAGTTTCAATGCTGTAGTATTTGACAATGAATAATACCTAATGATATCAGTTTTGATTGCATGATAATATAAGTAATATATATAATAATCCTTAGAATCCTTGGTTTAGAGGAAATTTGTTGTTTTTTTTTTTTAATAAAAAATGAGTTTGGTCTTCTCATTTATGAGTGGTACTGCATATTTTAAACGTGTCTTATGTCATAGACAAAGGTTATTTATTCAGTTTTTAACAGGTTTTTTTTCTTTCAGTTATCAAATTGCAAAAAAAAGAAGAAATTTCTGACTTGTACACACACACACACACACACACACACACACACACACACACACACACATATATATATATATATATATATAAACTAATGAAAAAAAATTATCACCGTTGCGGTGGTAGTTATTTAGCTCATCTCTTGCTATTATTTTCGTGTTTTATAAAAAGTGGAAAAAAACAATAATCGGACAGGATCTTTTAGTAATCAATAATCAAAAATTTTGTTGCTCTCTCTCTCTCTCTCTCTCTCTTTCTCTCTCTCTCTCTCTCTCTTTCTCTCTCTCTCTCTCTCTTTCTCTCTCTCTTTCTCTCCTCTCTCTCTCTCTCTCTCTCTCTTTCTCTCTCTCTCTCTCTCTCTCTCTCTCTCTCTCTCAATATATATATATATATATATATATAAACTACTCAGTTCCGCTTTTCCATCCAAGAAAGATTCGGTTAATGCTGTATAATTTTATTGTAGCTTCCAAAATTTGGAAAGATCCTCAAAAAGAAAAAAAAATTACTTCACTAGTTTCCTCAGTTGCTCAACGACATGAAAATACTGGAAGGAACATTAGTTCTTTGTATTACAATGTCGGTGCTGCCCTTTCCAAAAAAATAGTATGATATCTATAAACTATTTCTTAAGCAAGTGACATCCTTAAGTTAATAGAATAACCTCCAAATTAAGAACGGACATAATAAAAATGAATAAAAACCGAGCTGTTCAACTCAAGGGTCTCAACTGGGACTTGCATTCAGGCTACAAACTATTTTTTTGACCAAAAAGTAGAACAAATTTCGCGACTAATATTTACCTCAAACTTGGTAATTTATATCTTACCCCGAACCATGTTTCTTTCCAGAGGAGGGTAGTATATACTTAAATATTTCAGTCGTTTTCACTTGATGATGAAAACTTGAAAAGAAGGAATAATCCAATGTATATAAAACATTTAAAGATTAAAAAAAAGATCATTTGAGAAATCTGCTTGTTTCAAAGACATATTGTTCTGGTGGAGGGATTGAGATTATAGAAAATTAACTCATACAAAAGAATATGATTATTTCGTTGTTGTTGTTTTTCGTTTGTTTCATAACGTGAGAAGGGGCAAATTTGACCATACTTGTAGGCTTGGAGTGTGCAGTTGAGATGACAGACAACATGAATAAGAGAACATGAAGAAATTTGTTTTCTTTCATAAAGTAAGAAGTAGATTTCTCAACTCACATTGGCATGGGGAAGGTGTACCTGAGATGACAACTAACATAAATAGAAAATTATAAAAATATCTGAAAGCAGATTGTTAGATAAACATTAATTATATCAGCTGATTTTCTTAAATGTGATAAACTTAGAATTTTAAAAATATTCAGAGGGCAATTTATTACAATTCATCTAGGAAATGCGGTAAGAAAAGAAAAAAGTTGAATTTTTCAAAAATAAAAATCAATTAAGGAGAATTTTTAACGGAAAATGTATCTCCCTATATTTTCTACTAATTTACATATTCCTAATTGGCTGGGGCTGTAGAATACACCGACTGCATCTCTGCAAAGAGGTAACACATCCCCAATGAATGTCCTGTATATGATACTAAACAATCAGATGGTGAGGTTCCAGTAATACTGGAGCTTTGGGGAATGCAGAGTACCCCTTCATTGCCATCGCTCCCAGGTCTACTCTGGCCCTGAGTAGTTGCACCTGATGCAGACCTATGGATGGGTCAAATAGAACTAAACTGCGTACATATGCTAAACTGAATTGTTCGAAATAGAACTGTTTTGACATTTAACTGTGTGCAAACAAAAACTATACTTATACTAAACTGAATTGTTTGAATTAGAACTGTTTAACTAAACTGAATAGCTTGAAATAGGAATGTTTTGACAATTAAACTGTGTACTTATGCTAAACTGAATTGTTTGAAATAAAAATGTTTATTTGTATAAAATGTATTTGGCATTAAATAACCTACAAAGGTTGATATGCTATAAAACCCAAACAAACAAACAAACCTAATCACCCCCACACTGTCGACAGGGTTTAGATGTTTACTGTATACCTTACTGAGGTGTAAGTTTAAAAAATAATCCAAAAGGATCTCTCGGCACCCGCTGGCTCCTGTTTTGGAGATTTAGTGAATGTGAAGTATCCCTTCATTGCCATTACCCCTAGAGTGATAGTACTGGTTGGTATCCCATCTATGGATCAAATAGATCTGCTTAAAAATGATTTGTATTCGATAGGAGTGTGTCCTTCCCTATAAAAAAAGAAAGAAAAAAGAAGAAACCTCTTAAGAAATAACAACACAAAAATGTAAATATGTACATAAAATGAACGCGATTTCCTAACCCCTCAGCATAAAATAATCCCTGGCCTTTTAACATGGGGTTAAAATCAAACATATTCATATTCAATTGTTATACTTGATGCCATATAACTGTAAATTACACTGGTTTACAAAAATAAATTTTTGGTCTGACGCAAGAATGGGGATAGGTGTTTTTTGTTAATTTAGGTGTGCTGAATTCAAATTTATGAATAATTTTGCTCTATCACCTCTAGTTTTCTGGCTTTTAAATAGTCTCATTTTAGTATAAACAGAGAATATATGTGCGTATTTCAAGAGTTGCAGCAGCTTATAACAGATAAAACAGGATAGATAAAGAACACTGATTGAATCAATATACTTGGATGACACAATTACACAATTCATAGTACCACAGATTGTCAAAAGTGTGTTTTCTTAGAAGATCTGGTGTATTTTGCCTCCAGGATGTCACGCAAGAGCATCCAGCAGAAGTCTCCCATCATGCCGGGGTTCCATTTGCCTTGATAGTTGCTCTCCATCTTCGTAATGTCTTGGTGGAATCTTTCTCCATGCTCATCACTTACTGTTCCAAGGTTTGGTGGGAAGAAGTTGAGGTGGGAATGGAGAAAATGAATCTTGAGTGACATTCGGCACCCCATATTCTCGTAAGACTTTAGCAACTTCTCAATACAGGCTTGGTAATCTGGTACGCGTGTGTGACCAAGGAAGCCACTACAGACTGACTTGAATGCCTCCCATGCTCTCAGTTCTTTTAAGTTAAGAAGCTCCTCAAAATCAGTATCCTTCAGCACTTCTCGGATCTGAGGTCCGACAAAGATGCCCTCTTTGAGCTTAGCAGCACTAAGACCTGGGAACACAGTAGACAAGTGTTGGAAGGCAGCACTATTTTTGTGCAACGCCTTCACGAAATTCTTCATCAAACCAAGCTTGATGTGAAGAGGAGGAAGAAGCATCTTATTCATGTCCACCAGAGGATTCTCCTTGAGGCTGTGTTCGCCAGGAACAAAAGTGCTTCTAGACCCCCAGTCTTTCTGCTTGTAATGCTGGGATACAGCTCGACTATCTCAGAGACAGAGAAAACAACAGTACTTTGTGAAGCCCGCTTGCATACCCATAAGAAGACCAATGACCTTATTTATTCCGATTCCTGAAACTGGTGATCCTTACATCTTCTTGGACTAGGTTCTATTGTTTAAGCCGAGAAGCCAAGAGCTCTGACTGCTGTTTTGACAGATACAAAATCACGAGCAAGATCATTCAGGTCTTCTTGCGTGATCAAGTGTGGCTCATTGCCACTTGTTCCTGAATATGTAGACTCAATATCTTCCAAAGATATTGACTCGGCAGAATCCTCCCTTGAAGGCATTTCTTCATCTGATGAGGAAAGAAGATCCTTATTTACTGGAGGTGTGGGTACAAGAAGATCATCTGAATGGGGAACGGGTCTCATAGCAGATCGAAGGTTGGGATATTTGGTCCTTTTCCTAGAAGATGCATTGAAACCAGTTATATTAGTTAAACAAAAATAACAATCATCTGCGTGGTTTCGCGGCTCTCTCAAAACCATCGGGACTGCAAAGTTGAAAGCCGCTTTCTTGCCATTAAATTATGCAGTTAGTCCATTGTAGCAGGGTTTACAACAGATGTGTGGAGCCCAAGACTTGTCCAGATCACCAATTTTACAATCAAAATATTGAAAGTAGGCGATTCTGAGGAGGGAAGTGATGGTTCGACGCTGTGCAACTGTTGTGAAGTCCCCACACACGTAGCAGAAAGAACTGACCTTGTTGAGGCATCCACGACATTTTGACGTGCTTAAAGCCATTGGAGAATCTGAAAAAATAACAAAGTAAAACTAAATATGCATTTGAAAATGTAATACTAATATTTAGTAACCCAAAAGATGTGTAACACGATAGTTGAGGGACATCAACCTCCTGTGCCCCCTGCGAGACAACCTCTTCCAATGACTGCCAGAGTGTGGATTGAGACCTGCTGCCTTAACTGTCAAAATCCGTCTTGATATATAACCATATATATATATATATATATATAATGTAATGCTATCACTTACATTTAGTGGATAATAACTAAAAAATAAGCCATAGGTCTCACAATATTAGAATTAACCCTGAATTCATATACGCCTTTATGTACCGTATATGCACAAAATGCACACTATGCATATCTAAAAAACTAGAGGTGATGAGTAAAAACGGATTTCAAATTTGAATTCAGCATCCTCGAATTAGGTAAAAACGGGTATATTTGTGCTTGCATCAATTTCTTTGTAAACCAGTGTTATTTACGTAAAATATAACTGGTCTGATTGGCTTTGGGTTCTTTGTTTAATGGCATATCAACCTTCGTTGGTTATTGTTGTAGAGTGGCTAGCACACGTGACTTCTGGTATCGCGGAGGTATAAAAGACGTCGTGTTTCTTAAGCATGAGCGTTCTGCAAGATCTCGGTCAGTAGTAAGACAAACAACGGATGTAACACCCTCAGCGCGAGGCTTATATTTGTTGGACTGTACCACTTGAGTTGGTAAATAATTAACTCTTTATTTCAATGTGTATCTCTTCCCTACCACGATACAACAGTTATTTAATGCCCAAACCATCTATGTAGAACGACTATTTAACCCATAGCTAAGAGGGACAAAAGAATTAATGCATTTCCTAAGTGCAATTCAAAATTCAACGTAATAGCGCAACTGAAGTTCATACACACTTACTACGATAATGCAGTCAAGCACGTTAACCATTACGCTACGCAGACTTCCTTCAAGAATAGTTGAAGTATAGTTGTTTACTAAAGGTTATTATTAAGTACTTGAAACCATATAATTGTGTGCAAACAAATGATTATTATTAAATAGAAATAATTACTTAAAACCATAAAAAAATCGAATTTGATCGGAACACTTGCAACCATAAAACTATGAGCAAATTATTTGTACTAGATAGGAATTCAGTTTAGCATAAGTCTTTTGTTTTCACTCTGTTTAAACGTTAAATCTTTCTAGTTCATCCATAGATAGGACCCTATCAGGTGCAACCACTCCGGACCAGAGTGGACCTCGGAGCAATAGCAATAAGGGGTACTCCGTGAGGCTCTAGCATGACTGGAACCTCACCATCAGATTGTTTAATGTAAACTATTTACCAACCCCTCCGCTCGGGCAGGATATGACACAAGGTCAATTTTTTAAGCGGAGTTTAACAGGTTTGAATTCAGAGTTTTCCTTCTCCTAGACTAGTTGCCTAACCAAGGCTGAAGAACCTAGTCTGTCCTAAAGATTGTTTAATGTAATATCCAGGACACTCTTTGGTGGTGGTGGTGGGGTCTTACTCCTCTGCAGAGATGCAATCAGCATATTCTACAGTCCCAGTCGACTGGGCCACATTCCTTGTTAGTAAACAACTATAGCTTCATATATTTATCCAACCACTCCATTATGAGCAAGATGAGATAAAAGGCAGTTTGTTGTCTTTTTAGGGGAAACTCTAACCAAGTTCAAGAACCCGGTCAATTTACCCAAAGCTAGAGTGGAGAAAAATTTTATTCATGCCTTTCTCAAGGCATTGAAACGAAATCAAACATTAAAAGTATCGTCCAGGATTCGAAACCGAATCGTTGACTCCATTTTTTTTTTGTATTCGACAATCCCAGTCGACAGGATCAGAAAGGATTGAAAACGAAAACCCCGATTCGTTTAACATCAAAATGTAACTAGAAATACACAATGGCATGTAGAGGCCCCTAAGGAGTTATCTGACAGTCCAAGAAATCCTATCTCAAGTTCTGTTTTAATCTGTTCCTTGAGTATTTGTCATGTTGTCTCTGACCCAGCCAGTAGAGCTACATTATGGCTAATTTTAAAATAAAAATTTTAGACTGAAAACTATTTTTGGTTTAAAGGTCACCTTCAGCTGTTATTAAACACACTGTCAAGTCAAATCTAGTTTCTATAATTTAAATTATATCTTTATCTATTGAAATCCGATATTAATTTGCTTTTTTTAAAATCTCCCTTGCGAAACTATAATGACCAGGATGAGCACTAAGGCAGACCTCACAGTAGTTTGGAAATTATTCTGATAGTCTTGCTCAATATCATTTGGATGGATTACATCTTCTCTTCACTGTACAATCAGCAGATACGGCAAAAAAGCAATTTAAAGCATATAATTAAAAATTGTCCAACTTAAGAGAAATGTCATGTCTGTTAGGAGCCTCATTGGGTGTCATATGACCGTTTCAGATACCTCCATCCTTTTTGCTTCTGTTTTTTTAACAATAGCGACCTTGTCTCTTACCCTGCTTGAAATTGCCTAGTCGGCTGGGGCTGTAGAATACACCGACTGCACCCCTGCAGAAGGGTAAGACCCCCCAACGAGTGTCCAGGATATGACACTAAACGATCTGATGGCGAGGTTCCAGTAATGCTGGAGCTTTGGGGAATGCGGAATACTTCTTCATTGCCATTGCTCCCATGTCCACTCTGGCCCGGAGTGGTAGCACCTGATAAGGGTCGTATCTATGGGTTAAATAGAACTAAACCGTGCTTCCTTCACTGTACTGATTTTTGCACGTAAACTGCGTATTTATGCTAAACTGAATTGTTTGAGAAAGAACTATTTTCATAAAAATGAATTTGACTTTAAATAACCTACAAAGGTTGATATGCCATAAAACTCAACCAACCAACCAACCAACCAACCAAGCTTCTAGAAAAGGGAAAAAACACAAGGATACATTACTCACACACATCAAATAAAGCTTTTTTCCAGTGTGTACTCCGTCGAAATATTACTTGATTAAGGAAACTTTTATCAATTCTTTCTTTGTAATGCCATTTGTGTGTATATTGTGCATATAAAAAATCAAAAGTTCCCTCATGTGTAATCGAATTAACTTCATTCATAAATTGGCTCTTAAAACGTAGATATTGCAACAAAGTGTAACGTGTTTACCTGTATCAAATGATCGTGAACTTTATAAATAGATTGACTCGTAAAATCTTGTTTATTTGTTTAAAATAATTGTCAACTTTTTTAAGGACTCGAATACGGACTGCTTCGTGCTAAAGACTAGATCACTAGTATCTTTACCCCTCAAAAAGCCCAGTTATAAGAAAAAAGTGGAGAAAAATCAATATGAACTTGGATAGAAATAAGGAAAATGCCATGTATCAACCGAAATTGGGATAGAATGAAAGATAGAAACAAAAAAATGAAATAATGAAAAAGTAATATGGATTAAAAAGAAAGAAAGAAAGAAAGAAAGAAAGAAAGAAAGAAAAAGTGATATGGATTAAAAAGAAAGTAAAAAGAAAGAAAGTAAGAAAGAAAGACAGAAGAAAGAAAAAGTGATATTGATGAGAAAGAAAGAAAGAAAGAAAGAAAAAGTGATATGGATTAAAAAGAAAGAAAGAAAGTAAGAAAGAAAGAAAAACTAATATTGACTTAAAGAAAGAATGAAAGCAAGCAAGAAAGAAAGAAAGAAAGAAAGAGTTAAAAAAGATGATTGGTACCACGTGATTTCAGGTGAAGGCTTAGTTGGGTGTTGAGTGTGGATGTGATAAGGTGAGGATGGAGGAACCGGTGTGTCTTCAGCGTCTAATTTATTGATTGTGGATAATCGATTTCTTCTTTCTGAGAAATTGCGAGAAACTCGTTTTTGTTGTGAGTTGTGGGTTGCGAGTCGGGAAAGAAGCATTCAGTGCATTACTGTAAGCGAAAAAGATGCAAGAAGGATGCACTTCGTAAACCGTTCCTAGTAGACACAGATACACATATGCACAAACACGCAATGGGAAAGTGCTTTAATGCAAATGGCCAGTGCTTGGATTTGAACAGATTGAGATAGATAGATAGATAGATAGATAGATATGAACAGGCTGAGATAGATAGATAGATAGATAGATAGATAGATATGAACAGACTGAGATAGATAGATAGATTGATAGATATGAACAGGCTGAGATAGATAGATAGATAGATAGATAGATAGATAGATATGAGCAGACTGAGATAGATAGATATGAACAGACTGAGATAGATAGATAGATAGATAGATAGATATGAACAGGCTGAGATAGATAGATAGATAGATATGAGCAGACTAAGATAGATAGATAGATAGATAGATAGATAGATAGATAGATAGATAGATAGATTTGAGCAGACTAAGATAGATAGATAGATAGATAGATAGATAGATAGATAGATATGAACAGGCTGAGATAGATAGATAGATAGATAGATATGAGCAGACTGAGATAGATAGATAGATAGATAGATATGAGCAGACAGAGATAGATAGATAGATAGATAGATAGATGTTTATTCCCTATAGAGAGGAAAAGATGGTAACACACACATGCATCTATACTCACGCAACTATACGTAGACATCGATAGAATACAAATGAGACGAAATTAAAATACGCACAAACTTATACATTTATACACATGCACTCTCAGGCGTGTATGTCTGTTTCCTTTTATCTTTTTCAGTTATCAGGGAAAAACTGATACAAAATTTGTTAATGGCGCACAATTCGTATCTCCGAATGTTTCTCGGGATCACTTTTTAACCTTCTGTCTCTCCGATTACTACAAGTGACGAAGCGAGTGCTCGTTTGGGTTTTATTACTCCATTCCCTCTCTGTGTTTCTATCTCCTTCTACCTATCCCTGCTGAAGCATTTGATTGGCTAAGCTCCCAAGCGCAGCCACTTTTCTCTGCATGAACTTCCCCGCCCACCATTTCACTGGACAAGTTGTTACAAAATGGCCGGTGACTAAATCTGGCTCGCTGACAAGTTAAAAAGACGCCGATATAATTGCTGAGTGTTCGAATTATGAGAACATCTTCAGGTGTTTATTGAATGGATATCAATAAGGCTCATATAATACGGGATCAGGATTCATGTTTGATATTTGATAATTGTGATAGGTATGAACAGATTCAAGGGTTGGATTTCTTTATTTAATGTCATTTCAATCTTCATTGGCTATTTAAAGCCAAAGCCATGAAGAAGAATATAAATAATAGTATTTAACCCATATCTGGAAGGATTAGGGGGTTCATATCTTTCGCAAAGGTTCTAGTTCGAAAGTAAATATCAATAACATAACTGAAGTTCCAACTCGCTCTCTTCGAGGTTACAGTCCATCGCGTTAGGTTTTACGCCACAGGGATTTCCCACAATGAATAGATTGAGATAGTGAGGTTTCCGTTTGGTTTGTTTGTTTCAATGGTAAGACATCCTTCATGGGTTATTTAATTGTAAAGCCATCCTTGTCACGGAAGTTTTTGTAGTGTAGTTAACGTGTTTGACTGTGACATCATAGTAAGAGAATTCGAACACCAGTCACGCTATTGCAATCACTTTTTAGACTAATACTTTTAGGAAAGGTATGAACTCTTTTATCATCCCAGCAATGAATTCAATAGTATCACTATTGTTCTTTTCCAAAAATGACTTAGGTATCAAATAACCTACGAAGGCCTAAATGTCATTAAACAAAGAAACCAAACCTCGAAGAAGTGTCGTGGTACTATGTAAACCATAATTTGGGGATAAGGAGGTCCATCATTTAGTAAGAGTATTAGTAAAAGGTAAACGAAACAGCGAGTTGACTACAATGTCAAAGTTCAACATGTTAGCCTCAACGTCATGGAGAATCCTTAGAAGGAGAATGGTGCGACTCAATGCCACTGGTTCTCCGAAAAGTATTCATCACATTTTTTAATTAAAAGTTTATTTTTAGGAATCCTCAAAGGAAGAAATCAACTCTGGAGATCTGAAGAATGTGGTGTGCATATTCATTACCATTACTCCAGGGTTCACTCTGAACTGGAGTGGCAGTACCTTTTAAAGTCCTATCGATGGGTCAAATAGATAAGTTTTAAAATTTTCGTATTCAAAAGAATTGTGCGCAGGAAAAAAAACTTATTTCGAAATATCTACACAATGTAAATATAAAAGTAAAATGATCCCCTGACGGATGCTTTAAAATTAATCGCAAATTCTGGGAGTTTCTCCCGAGACAATATCTAATTGGTAAGATTGAGTATATGGCTTGGCGCCTCAGGCGCCTCAGATAGGATATACTGAGTGGATTAATTTTTTTTTTTGACGGCCACGCACGAGTCTTGATTTGTGCATCGCTCCATACGATAAAATAACTTTATGTAAAATTTGACCTGGTGGGAGGTCAGATAAATCCCTTCACTAACCTCTCGGTATAGAATAACTCTAGACAGATTGATATACCATTAAAATCAAACAATCCAATCTGTTGTATTTCATTCCAAATTTTACTATTACACACACATTGAATACTTGTTCACCAGATGATCGACAGCATGAAACTCTATGTTGTGAGTTTTTATACTGTTTTATTATCATTATCATCTTATTTTTATACATATATATAAATCCAGAAGAATTTAGAAATTAAATCCCATCTATTAAAAATAAAGTAAATGAAAAAGGATGGTGAAAAAGTTCTTTGCTTGCCGGCCGATGTTTTATTTCCTCTCCGAAGGTTACAAGAGACACCGGAAGTTGATTTGGGCTCTTTTCCAAAAATGCTATTGGCCAGAAACGAATAATATTTGGCCGTCATCCAGGAAGGAACGATTTGGGCCAAATGGGCCCGGATTAATTTCAAACGCTTCCTTACCAGCCCCAGCCTCCACTTGAACCCACGCTCCCATATTTTATTGCTTTCCCGGTCAGGTCTATCCATATTCTCTGTTGATGATTATAGACATACATATGTAGAAGAAGAAACCTGGAGGCGTTCATCAGTAGAATATGTACTTTCACTATTTTCTCAGAGAGCGAAACGGAATAAAATCATCCTCCGTCGATCGAAGAAAAAAATCAACACTACTCGGACAAATGAAGATTGTTGTTTTTGTTTTAATTTCTGTACTTGAGACAGATTTATAAATTTCAAGATCTAGTCTTTCTATTTAATACTAATTATCAAATCGTTTCATGTAATTATTTCGATTTAATAACAATCTGAACAGTCTGAACAGTTATATGGTTTCAAGTATTCTTATTTAATACAAATAATTATATAATTTCAAGTAATATCTCCACTCTAGAAGGAACCCCTCTTAAACTAGTAGACAAATTCACTTACCTAGGAAGCAGCGTCGAATCAACCGAAAAGGACATCAAAACGAGGTTAGCGAAAGCATGGACAGCTATCAATAGGCTATCGATTATATGGAAATCAGACCTAACCGATAAAATGAAACGCAGTTTCTTCCAGGCAGCGGTCACATCGATACTGATATGTGGCTGCACTACATGGACGCTAACAAAACGGCTGGAGAAGAAGCTAGACGGCAATTACACAAGAATGCTACGTGCAATCTTAAACAAGTCCTGGCGGCAACACCCCACAAGACACCAACTGTACGGCCACCTGCCACCTATCACGAAAACTATTCAAGTTAGACGAACCAGACATGCAGGACACGGCTGGAGAAGCAGGGACGAACTCATAAGAGATGTACTCTTATGGACCCCCACACATGGCCGTGCAAAAGCAGGACGACCAACACGAACATACATTCAGCAGCTATGTGAGGATACGGGATGTTGTCCTGAAGACCTACCTAGGGCGATGAACGATTGGGAGGAGTGGCGAGAGAGGGTCAGGGATATCCGTGCTACCAGCGCGATATGATGATGATGATTTCTCTCAAATAAAAGTCATTTTTTGTTAAACAGTTATATGGTTTCAAGTATTCCTATCTAATACAAATAATTATATTGCGTCAAGAAAGTATTTCTATTTAATAATAATCATATGTTTGCACTTAGTTATATGGTTTCAAGTAATTGATAAACATCCTTAATTTGTATAAATTTGTTAAAGGTTTCTGTCGTATTATCTTGAAAGTTCACAAAAAAATTGATCTTATGTTCCATTTTCGTGGCACAAATTTTTCTAATGTTTTGGTTTGGTTTCTTTGTTTAATAGCATATCAACCTTCTTGGGATATTTAATGCAAAAACTATCCTTATAAAACAATAGTTGTAGTTCTATTTAACCCACTGTTGGTGGGATAAGGAGGGGTTATACCATTCCCAAGGGTATTAGTCCTAAAAGTACTACCAGACCGCATCAGAGTGAACCAGGTAGTAATGGCAATAAAGGAGTACTCCATATTGCCCAAATTTCCATAATTAGAGCCTCACCATCAGATTCAGTTTAGTGTCGTACGAAGGACATTGCTTTTTTTGGGGTGGGGGTGTATTCATCTCCTTCTGCTGGGGATACAGTCAGTGTATTCTAAGCCTAGCCGACCGAGAGAATAGACCAATGAGTTAGATGGACAGTCAAAAAAGGCTGGAGAAATATATGCTCGCCTCTCTCACCCTCCGCTGTTTCGAGAAAGTTTACTACTATAGCGTAATTTTGAGTAAATTGTAAATTTTGAATTCTTTTTTACAAACAATTTTTAGAATAAACAAGAAGATTGCTTGACAACATAATTCTCATTATAATGGATATTATGTGTCTGTTTATAACCTAAATTACGTCACCACAAATGTCGCAATTCTCTTAGTTATTTACCTTATATTCTCAGTGATTATCAAACAATCATTAAATAATCTTAATTAGCATCTTATTTATTAAAGATGTGTCTCTTAAAGTCTAGCTGAGTTAGATTTGCTTGAAAACAGCCTATGTTACAAAAGGGTTTATGTGACCTCCCACCAAGCAAGAGTTGACACAAGATCAGTCTTATGTGTGGGGCTAGGCATGAATCATTCGTGACTGTCACGAAAAAGCTTGATCCTTTCGGAATTCTCCATTTTGGAGCGCCTCAGGCGCCAATTGATAAACTCAGCCCAACCAAGCCAATATTACCTGGTAAGGAAGTTCCTCTGGGACTATGTGATAAGTTTAATAACACCCACCCGGCTCAAACATCAAATGTTTCCCAGAAGTGGATATTTATCCGACATTCCATCAAGTCAGTTTTGCTATGAAATCATTTTATAGTCGGGGGTGGGGGAATGCATGATTCGAAATTCATTCGTGAATGGAAAATCAACTGATTTCCAGAGTAAAAATTGTCAATTTTTGTATAAAAATAGACTCAAGAAATTGTAATTTTTGTAGCTGTATTTTTACTGTTATGGACCAATCAGCGCCTTCATTTAGAGCGCCTATTCTCTCCCCGCCTTTTTTTTTTTTTTTGGCTTCGTAAATTTTGAAGGATCAAAACTCAACATAATTTAAGAAATCGTTCCCTACTAGATTGTTAAAAATACATTTTTAACCAATTAGAATCATAGAAAAATCAATACGCCTTTTATCTAATTTGGAGCCTACATGGATCTTATAAATATAGCGATGATATAGATGAACCTACAGTAGATATAGACTCATTTCTATTTCTACTTAACTTTTGCTTTTTTTTTTTTTATTTCTCTTGAATGAAAATCCAACGTTTTGTTCCTTCAAGAATGTATTTAATTTCATCACCGCTTAATTATTTTTCACAAACGAAAAAATATTTTCTTGTTTACCTTTTCTTGATAGCGTTACTCATAGTAACATTACATTATGAACTGCTGGTATTCAGCTATTTTACACTTACATCTTAGAGCATAAATATACTTTCCTTCACAATTAGTGATATACAAAGATCGTTTATTTGCCCAGTCGGCTGGGGCGCTAGAATACACCAACTGCATCTCTACAGAGAAGTAAAGCCCTCCCTACCAAAGAGTGTCTTGGATATGACACTAAACCCTTCGATTGTGAGGCCCCAGTTCTGGAGTTTTGAGGAATGAGGAGTTCCCTTTCATCGGCATTACTCCTACAACTATTCTGAGTCTGAGTGGTGGAACCTTTTAGGATCTCATGCATGAGTCAAATGGAATTAGTGTTAGGTAGCAATATTTGAAACCATTTAACTGTGTGCAAACAATAATTAGAAATACTCGAAACAATTTGACTCGTTTAAAAATGTTACCAACAAACTATTCACTTAAAAATCATGATATATGTATAAATAAGATTTGGCATTAAGTAACCATCAAGGGTTGATATGCCATTAAACTAAATAACCTAACCAGATCTTTTATATGCACATAGATTATATTACTTAGATTTAAAACAATGCAAACAGGTATTAATTTTCTTCTCGTTGCTATGTCGCTGCATATTAACATTTTAAGAATCATTAATTTTTCTTACGAAAAAAGTCATTGTAACTTTTTTGATTATCAACAAACTTTTCCCTCAAGTTGAAAAACTAAAATTTATTGAAGTTGTAGAACTGTGTTTTATTAAACCATTTACATACTTTTCCATGTGGTGCGCAAATTGAGATTCACGCATAGCCATCACAAAAAAAATGCTTCATCTCCTCGGCTTTCCTGATTTGAAGATGCTTGAGGTACCAAGTAATAAATCTAGTCTTGGCAAGTAGTTTATTTCTTGGGGAGGGGAGAATGTCCCCAGGAAGCAGGCGATCAACGTGGTAATACCCACCAAGCCGGATTTGACACAAAGTCATTTTATGATGAGAAGGGGCACACATAAATCGAGACTCATGCTTTGCCATCATAAAAAATTGCTTGATCCTCACGATATTCCCCATTTTAGGGGCACCTCAGGCGCCAAGCGATAAACTCAGCTCTTTCCAGCAGCTATTGCCTGGGAGAAGGCCCCCTGGAACTCAAAGGTTAATTCAATAACTCCAACCCGACATTCCCGCCGGGTTGACTCCGGAAAACGGGACGGAACAAACCTTTGGTATTAATGCGCTATTTATCCGATTTCTTATCTGGTCAGATTTAATATTAGGTTAATTTTTATAGTTGCGGACCATGCACAAATCAAGACTCGTGCCCGGTCGTCACAAAAATGCTTCATCCTGTCGGCATTCCTCATTTTTGGGGTGGGGCCTTAAGTGCCAAGCAGGTATTGTCTTGTGGGGGGATGTCCACTTGAATCAGGTGATTCAGCTTAATAACACCCACCTGACACGATCTCAAAGTCATTTTATTATGGGGAGCCGCGCACAAGTCGAGACTCATGCATGGCTATAACAAAAAACGCTTGGTCTCCATGTTGGGGTGCCTCAGGCACCAAGCTATGAGATCTGCCTTGTAAAGCATGTATTGCCTGGAAAAGACTTCCTATGTCCAGGTCATTCAGCTTAATAACATTAACCCAGTGAAAATATTGACAGGTTGTCAGAAAACCAGGTGCAGGACAAGCCAATGGTATTAATATGCTTAAAAATTTGCAATGTGTTATGTATCACGAAGAAATAAAAGTTTTCTGAGAATATGGCGAGGATAATTTGCATTTTGGTTTTAACAAAATTCGGTTTAATAGATAATTACTTAGTATTATTGATTTCTAACATTATTATTTTATTCCCAACCTTTAAAAAAAACAGTTCTCAATATGATTCTATATAAAAATCAATACAAATAAAATAAAATAAAATTAAGTATAATCTTTTTATATGCGTCCCTATTTAGTTTCGTAAGTCTTTCTAAATTAATGAATTTTATTTCATCAAAACTTAAATACGGCGGAGGGCGTATATTTTTGCTTGTATAATATCAATATAATAATAATAATAAATAAAGAAGATAAAATGTAAAAAAGAAAAGTGTATTAATAAAGTGCCTGATGCTACACAGGCTGAGTAGATCTAAAATCGAAAATATCTAATTTATCTCCGTTACTTTGAGTTTCTCATTGGCCTTGTAGGTAGAGTGTTCAATCCCAGGTTGCGTCATACCAAAGACTTTAAAAATAGTACTTGATACCTCCTTGCAATATAAGGTACATATCAAGGGTAAAGTGGAGCAATTCAGAGAAAGGAGTAGCGCCCTCCCCTACAACTTGGTGTAGTAGCGATTGAAAAGGGAGCCTTCTGGCCGCCCTCGACTATGGTCACCAACTTTACTACTTTGAGTTTTGTGTAGATCATAGGAAGAAATAGAAGAAAAAGTGCCGAATCAAACATATTCATCGTGAGAGGAATTTGTCACGTGGTATGATGTTTGTTTACATGACATGCACAAGAATATAATACGATGGTCATTCAATAAATAAATAAATTTTTGAAAAAAAAAAGCAAAAGATTTTTTCTATAAGTTTTTCCTTAATGTAAAATCTGAATTGTTTGAATTGGTTAATAGCAAAAATCATTTTAATCTCGCAAAAATATTTGCTTTGAAGCTTTTTCAAAATGGCAGCAAATCAAACAGCACGCTTAAGTCTTGGACAGAGGGATCTATCATCTAATTTTTGGCGACTGACAAGTGCAAACTATGCAAAATTTACAGAAGAATGTGTGATGTGTACGGAGAAACATGCTATAATGAAAAACTTATTTATAAATGGGTTAAACATGGGTTTTTCATAACGAATTTAAGTCAAAAATACAGTCTGTGGAATAGGAACACGCTGACTCTCCAGTAAAAAAAGTTCCGGGCACAGCGGTCAGTATAGAAGATCATGATTGACAGTCTTCCGGGACATGAAAAGACCCATCACTATTTATTTCCTTGAGAAAGGTGAAAATGTAAACAATACTTCGTATTGCCATCTCTGAGGTAATATTTAACCTTATTTATTGAATAATCCACGAATATATGCTGAAAAATATTTTTCTTGCTGTTGATTCGTCTCCTGCCCACGATAATCAACAATTGACTCAGCATTTTTCAGTCTGTAAACTTAATCCATTAGCTAACATATTTCCTGCTATTGGGAGAAAAAAGCAATTTGACGTTATCAAGAGAAAAAAGACACCCATACGTAACAAAAAGCGACCAGTAACCCTGACCTCAAGATTCACAAAAGGAGGAGCCTCGCCACTAGTAGGGAGGGGTTTGGGAGAATATCTTAGGGGACGAATCAACAAGGGCGTCAAACATCGAAACAGTGAAGCATTGAAAACTCATTTGTACGAAATTGGATTTTCAGCTTTAAAAAAAGGAGCTTTTGAATAGAATATGAGACTCGCATTAGCGCAGGAATAAAAAAACAAAACAAAACAAAAAAAAACCCACTAAAAATTAACTAGCAAGATTTTAATCCATGAAAATAAATATTAAGTTGAATTATAGCTTTCGAATTCCTGTGTTACAAGATTAGATAATATCTGGTTTAATTTCTTTATTTTAAATGGCATATCAACCTTCGTGAGTTATATAATGCCAAAGCCATCTTTGTATAAAAACAGTAGTCATACAAGCGGGTGGGGCGGAGACAAAGGATTCACACGGGATCAAGATATAGAGAAAATGAAATAGTGAATAAAAAATGAAATATTTACAAAGTAACGGGATATTATGCATATTGGTTTGGTTTCTCTGTTTTAAAGGCATATCAACTTTTGTGGGCTATTCAATGCCAAAGCTATTCCTGTAGAATAATAATAATAATAGTGCTATTTAATCTATAGCAGGAGGAATAATGGGCTCCATCTCTTTCTTTGAAAGTGAGCAAAATAGCGCGATTGGAATTCGAACTCGCTTGCTACGATCTTGATGCCACTCCGCCGCGAGAACTCACAAAACAATATGTGGAAAAAGGAAAAAATGTTCATCAAAGAAATTTATACAATAATGATAAATAATCTACTATAGATAATTCCTTTATTCAAAGATCAGATTTTCTGATATTCTTTTATATCGTTTTATTCTAAGCCAAGAAAGAGACACCAGTAAAAAAAATGTTTGTGAAGTAAGGACGAATAATAATAATTCTCTTTTTTTTTGTTGATTATTATGATACAAACGGATCACCTAATCCCGGCCAGAAGACTAGACCTCATAATAATCGACAAAAGAAAGAGAATCTGCAAAATTGTTGACTTTGCTGTCCCGGCGGACCATAGAATAAATCTGAAGGAAAGTGAAAAGAAGGATAAGTACCTCGACCTTGCTAGAGAATTGAAAAAGCTGTAGAACATGAAAGTTACGATTGTGCCAATTGTGATTGGTGCGTTAGGCACAGTAACAAAAGGATTATTAAAGGGCCTGGAGGACTTGGAAGTTGGCAGACGAGTAGAGAATATCCAAGCGACAGCATTGCTGAGGACGGCCAGAATACTGAGACAAGTCCTGGAGACTTGAGGAGACTTGCTGTCACTCAAACTCCAGTGAAAAACCATCAGCTAACACTGATGTGAAAAATTCTAGAGGAATAATAATAATAATAATACGAACAAATGGTATATGCACAACCTATCATCTGTCTTGGAGAATGAGACACATAAACTCCTATAGGATGTTAACATAAAAACGGATCCTTAAGTCTCGGCCAGACGACCAGATAATCAACAAAAAAAAAAAGAAGAAAAAAAAAAAGAAAAAAAGAGAACTTGCAAAAGGAGTATAATAATAATAATAAGAAGAAGATTACCTTAGATGAACAAGAATACTTCTTGAACCCAAACTCTGCGGCAGAAATAAAATCAAAGGTTGGTTGGTTGGTTGGTTTATGGCGTATCAACCCTTTTCGGGTCATTTAACGACGAATTAGATTTTAAACAATACAGTAAACAGTTAAATGTCAAAACAGTTGAGTTACTGAATAGCTTGAAATAGAAATGTTTTTGACTGTGTACTCATGCTAAACTTAATTGTTTGAAATGAAACTGATTATTTGTATAAAATAGATTTGACATTAGTATCCATAAAGTTGTTTTGTTTTCTAGATTTTTTTTCTATAAAGGTTGATATGCCATAAAACCCTAACAACCAACCAACAAACAGTTCAGTTAAATGTCAAAACAGATGTATTTCAAACAATTCAGTTTAGCATAAGTATGCAGTTTTGTTCTATTTGACCCATATATAGGACCCTATCAGGTGCTACCACTCTGGGCCAGAGTAGATGGCAATGAAGAGGTATTCTGCATTCCCCAAAGCTCCAGCATTACTGGAGCTTTATCATCAGATTGCTTAATGTCATATCCAGGACACTCATTGGAGCGGGGGTCTTGTCCCTTTGCAGAGAAGCAGTCGGTGTATTCTACAGCCCAAACCGACTGAGCAATTTAATCAAAGGAATAAATACCTGGGCGGTTTCCCTTATAGACAATCTGTACCTTTCTTAAATTGGACAAAGGAAGAACACAGAAATATTGATAATTGAACGAGGAAATTGATGATAATGAAGAAGGCCTTAAACCGAAGAAATGAGATCGATTTGACATGAAAAAAAGGAATAACACTGGCAAACACTTAGGACTACCTGAATGAAACAATATAAAGAGTCGAAGAATATATAAACAAGAAAAGTGGAGAGTTTGATATCAGTAGCCAGTATCAATGATAACAATATAACAACAAAAACAAGAAAAAAAATCTAGAAAACAAAACAACTTTATGGATACTTTAAGCGGCAAACAAAGGACATTGCACTTTTAATGACCTGGATATGATTACAAAAGGAAAACTTAAAAACAGAAACTGAATCTTTAATAAAAGCAGCCGAAAATAATTTCATAAAGACTAATTATATAGAAGGAAAAAATTATAATACATTAAAGGATAGCATAAGATGAATAGAGATGAAACAGTTTATTATATAACTGAATGCAGCAAATTAGCACAAAAGAAATGCAAGAACAAGCACGACTGGGTGGAAAACGTAATCTATTGGGAAGTGTGCAAGAAATTGAAATCTGACCAAATTATTAAATGGTACATGCACAAAAGAGAATCTATCCTAGAGAATGAGACGCATAAAATTGTTTGGGATTTTGAGATTCTAACTGAAAATCTAATCTCGGCCAGAAGACCAGATTTAGTGACAATGAATAAAAAAAAAAAATAAAAGAAGTTGGCATATAGTCGACTTTGACGTCCAGGCGGACCATATAGAAAAAAAGCAAAGGAAGTGAAAAGAGATATGATTACTTTGACATTGCTTGGGGACTAAGAAAGCCGTGGAATATGACAGTGATGGTAGTGCCAATTGTAACTGCTACGCTTAGAAAGGTCTCGAAAAGCTTTGAAAGTGGGGCTGAAAGGATTGGAAATCGAAAGACGAATCGAGACCACTCAAAATACAGCATTGTTAAGATCGACCAGAATACTGAGTAGAGTCCTAGAGACCTGAGGAGACTTGCTGTCACTAAGACTCCAGTAATGTGAAAAACTGATGTGAAAAACTTGCAATAATAATAATAATAAACTCTAGGATACAATGCGACACATTCAAACATCGGGAAGACGAAAAAAAGTCATAAAATTATACCACCTTAGGTACACCTTACCAAAACGAAAACCATATCAAAGATGGAAATGAATTTTGCCTCACAAGTCATATTTTTCCAAAACTGCGGTGAATTAAAAAAGAAGTACAGTAATAACGAGATATGGATGACGTAATGAGTGATATCGTTGGAAATAGGCTCGTCGAGCCGAGTTCAAATGCCACTCGAGGCTGTTTGCATCTAACTTTGTACGAAATAGTTGTGGATATACCCAGGATAAATTGTAAAAGAAATGTAAGAAAGTCCTTTTTTAGGGCCAAATGTACAGTATAACATATCAAAAGGTTACCAAAAAATATTGCGTAAAACAAGTTCAATAGTCGATTAAACTTTAATAGTTTTATTGCCCAGTCGATTGGAGCTGTAGAATATACCGACTACATCTCTGCAGAGGAATAAGTCTCTCCTAGTGAGTATCTTAATATGATACTAAACAATCTGATGGTGAGGGTCCAGTAATGCTGGCGCTTTGGGGAATATGGACTACCACTTTATTGCCATCGCTCCCAGGTCTACTCGAGCCCGGAGTAGTATCTCCAGATAGGGCCCTGTCTATGGGTCAAATAAAATTTAACTGTGTACCCATGCTAAACTGAACTGTTTGAAATAGAACTGTTTATATGGATAAAATGGATTTGGCGTTATATAACCTACAATGGCATCCAATGTCCGCACAGAGTTGGTGGTTGACTAACACTGGTATGTCTATGTGTAGGAGCTTACTGAGTTCATTCTGCAACTCCATTAAGTCCCAAATGTTCGTCTTACTTGGATGATTTCTGAGATGAGAAGTAAGTGGCTGTACAACTGCTGTTCTATGGATTTATTCAAAGCAGCACGCAACATCTTTATGCAGTTCGCAACTATTTTTACTTCGTTAAAGTCAAGGTAGTGGAGCCCTACAATAGTACTGACACGGTTACAACTTGGAAGAATTCCTATTTTATTTTATCAGAGCGGTATCGTTGTAAGCTAGTTCGAACTCCATTCACTTTTAGACAAATACCCTTGCAAAAGGTTGGAACCCTCTTATCACCCCAGCTGTGGGTTAAATAGTACCACTACAGTTCTTTGAGAAGGATGGATTTGACATTAAACAACCCAAGAAGGTTGATATGCCGTTAAACAACAAAAAGAAGCAAACATGTTGGTCTACCAAACTGACTTTATTTCATTTTGGTTGCAAATTTGTCCTGGGTCAGCTGCGTATTCTTCGTTGATTGTACGAACGAAAAACTTTTAGGAAAGTCATGTATCTATTTTTTCTCCCCACCCCTAGCTGAAAGTAATATAGTAGGACAAACTTTAACTTTGGTAGGGTAACAAGTTTTGGAGAAAGAAAAGTCTGAATTCGAACTATATGTACTCCGCTTAAAAATTTAACCTCGTGTCGTATCCTCCAGAAGAAGTTGTATCAGAGGCAGAGGGGTTGGGTAAACATGTACTGTTCCCTTCATGTTCCACAACATTTTTAACTCTCAGGCAAGGTCCATGTATTTGTCTATATTTTCGCTTTCTTTCATTTTCACTGCTGAAACAGTAACATCCACTAGTCAAGTTCTTTCCATCTTCTTATGCTCAGTTGGCTGGGAGGGGGCTGCAGAGGGGTAAGACCCCTCAACCCAACGAGTGTGCTGGTGCTCCAGTCGGCTGGGGCTGTAGAATATACCAACTGCTTCTCTGCAGGGATTTTAGACCACCCGACGAGTATCCTGTATATGACACTAAACAATCTGATGGTGAGGTTCCAGTAATGCTGGAGCTTTGGGGAATGCAGAGCACCCCTTCATTGCCATCGCTCTCAGGTACCCTGTGGCTCGGAGTGGTAACACCCGATAGGGTCCTATTTATAGGTTAAATAGAACTAAACAGTGTTTTCTTAAACTGAATTGCTCGAAATAGAAATGTTTTGATATTTAAACTGTGTACTTATGCTAACCTGAACTGCTTGAAATAGAACTGCTTTGGCATGCATACTGCGTACTTATGCTAAACTCAATTGTTTGAAATAGAAGTGTTTTGACATTCAATAAAAAGTATACTTATACTCCCCTATTTACCAACCCCTTCGCTCGGGTAGGATATTACACAAGGTCAATTTTTAAGCGGAGTTTAAGAGGTTTGAATTCAGAGTTTTCCTTCTCCTAGACAAGTAGCCTCACCAAGGCTGAAGAACCCAGTCTGCCCGACTATTTATCCATACTTATAATAAACTTATTTGTTTGAATTAGAACTATTCATTTGTATAAAAACATAGAAAATGGATTTGGTATTAAATTACCTACAAAGGTTGATATGCCAGAAAAACCAAACAAACAAACATTCTTTCTTGTTAATTGACACTAGGTTTGATTCTCTGGCTGGCATTTAGTGATCAGTTTTTATCTGAAAATCCCTGAAAATTCCATTAGTTTTATTTTCAAGGACAGCTGCTGTTTTGTGCTTGAAATATTTTGCTGTCTGCATTGAAGAAGAACAACATTGATGTATAAAAAGATAATCTGCTTCTTTTCTTGTTTTTCTTTATTACCCGAAATGTACGTTGTACGTTTGGTTAGAGTGAGAATGATGTAGAAATGACTAAAAGGCACACACAGAGAGACGATGGTGCAGTTTTTCTGTGAAACCTCTCTGCCTTTCTGCTTCGTTCAGCCTGGATCGAAATTCTTTCCAGGTTTATATAATTTATGTAGCCCGACTAGCTTGTAAATGAGATTAGCTCCGGAATATTTGTCTGGTGTCCCACATACACCAAAGTTTGGCACAAGGCCTTTTTAGTGTGAGAATCAGGCGGAGGGGAGTAGCCCACACACGCCTAGCGGTTCCAAAAATACATTGGGCTTGGTCGGCATCCCCTTATAAAGGGGCGCCTTAGGTGCCGAAGCAGGGATGGCCTTGTGTAGCCCGACTAACACGTGGTTACACCTACCGACTAGCACGTGGTTACACCTACCGCCTATGCGCAGTGCGTGGACATGCCTCCTGTTTAGCATGTCACCTTCGCAAACTACGTGGCACTTCCACTGAGGAAACACCTGCGTCCTGTTTACCTCAGGAAACAGGTGAACATCCTATCAAGCCATCCACACAACTTATGCAGCATGCCAATGGAATCTTCCTGTTGCTATTCAACAATTTCTTTACACAGTAATATTTTAATCTCTTGTACAATTCCCAAGGGATCACCTTTCACATCCAGTTGTGCCTTTCTCGGTGCTACTTTGCTGCATTTGCTTATTTTTGGATAAACCGTTTCATTTCTATCAGCACATTGCCGACGTATATTATTCATTGAAGATGAAATTATATATCAACTTTGCTGGTGGGGCTAGGAATACATTAACTATATCCCCTCTTTTTTATTTTTATTTTTTTACTAAGGATTATTATTAGTCGAGGCTCTCTTTTCAATTGCTACAACACTGAGGTGTAGGGAAGAGCACTACTCAATTCCCTGGATTGCTCCACTTTACCCTTCATCCATAGGTTATAATGCCGAGTGTTAAGTAAGGAGGCATCAAGTACCATTTTTTGAGTCTTTGGTATGATTCGACCTGGGATTGAACCCCGGTCTCCCAGACCATTGGCGAACACTCTACTCATTTGGCCAATGTCCGGTACATAAGGATTATTATTAGTCACCTGAAACCATATAATTTTGTGCAAACAAATGACTATTATTAAAAGGAAATAATTACTTTAAACCATATAATTATTAGAATTAGATAGGAATACTTAAAAATACTTTTTAAATTATTTGAATTTAGTAGGACTATGCGCAAAAACAAATCCATAGAAATAATTACACAATGTAAATATGAAAATACAATAAGCATTATTCCCTAACATCTCGGCATAAAATATCCCTAAACAGGTTGACATGCCGTTAAAATAAATCAATTTACTCAAGTAGGAAAACGCGTGTATAGGAAAGGATGAGCTTTTGGTTAGATTCGAACTCATATCTGTTTTGCTTTAGGGAAGCTTGCTAAACGTGCAGTTACTGTCGGTGACCAAATTATTATTATTTATTTACTAAGACTAGTTTTGTCAAGTAGGGCACTCAGTAAGGATCGATCTCACTGTGCGAGTGAAATGGTTTACCAAACTGGCGCCCATAGCAGTTGGATTATTAAGACAACGCTAGTCGTCGCCATTACAGTGGAGGTGAAAGTAGCAGGTTGAGAAGAGTCACAAAGAAAGTTGGAGGGAGAGGAAAGGATGGAGGAGATGGATTTGAAGAAGGAAGGTGGGTTCTTTTTTTTTCAAGACGATGATAATGATAGTTGCTGGTGGTTGCGATGGTGGAGTAACACAGAGATTTATGCAATGGGGTTGGGTATGAGTTGGGATTGAAATAGTTGGGAATGTGTCGGGGAGTGGGGAGTCTGCTGGAATGACGGGGGCGATGCCCGACGCTTTTCCATTAAAACAGCCATATACAAGGTCGTATTGTAACTCATCTAAATATAGACTGACAAATAGTCTCTCACTCTCTCTTTTTTTCTTATTCTTCTGTTGTTATCCTCTCCCTCTCCTCTCCCTCTCTCTCTCCCCTCCCTCTCTCTTTCTCTCTCTCTAACTTTTCATAGTTTCTAATCTTCTTCCTTTCTTTTTTTTCTCACTATATCATTCTTTTTACTTTTTTTCTGCTTTCATTCTTAATTTATTCCTTTTATTTTCTTATAATTGTTTCTCTCGTTTTCTTTCGTTCACTTTTCTTTTTTTTCACTTTCAATCTTTCTACGTTTCCCTCTCACACATTTCTTCTTCTTCTTCTTCTTCTTCTTCTTCTTCTTCTTCTTCTTCTTCTTCTTCTTCTTCTTCTTCTTCTTCTTCTTTCTTTCTTTCTTTCTTTCTTTTCACCCCTTTCTTTACACTGCTTGTACGTTTCCTTCTCTGTTTTTTTTTTCTCCCTCTCTTCTTCTCCTTTTCTACTCTCTTCGTTATTATTTTTTCTCGATATTTACTTTCTTCACTCTCTCTATCTTTTCTTTCCCTTTTCTCATATTCTCTTCATGTCTCTCTCTCTCTCTCTCTCTCTCTCTCTCTATATATATATATATATATATATATATATATATGTATATATATATCTGACAGTCTGCCTGTCTCTCACACATTCTGTTTTCTCTGTTTTTCCTCTATTTTTTCTTATATAAGCTTTTCTATTATTATTTTTCTCATTCACTCTCTCTTTCTCATACACAGTCTCTCTTTCTCTCAATCGTTCTCTTTTCTCTTTCATTCTCTCTTTCTCTCACTTAGAACAAAACAGAAAGAAAGTGACAGGGAGAAATAGAGTGGGAGAAAAAATTCAAAAAGAATTGTGAGAAAGAAGTAATAAGAGTTTTTAAAAAGGGAGATGTCACGAGACTGAAAGAGGAAGAGACAGAGAGAAAGATAGAGAGACACATATTACAAGAGAGAGACGGACAGAGAAGAGAAGAAAGTGAGTGGTAAGAATTAAAAAAGAAAGAAATCGAATTTAGAATGAAAAAAAATAAAGACAGAAAAAGAGTCTTAAGAATATGAAGATAAGGAGAGAGAGAGAGATAGAGAGAGAGAGAGAGAGAGAGAGTTATTAAGAAAATACTGCCTTTTTTCGTTAAGCTTATTATGTCTCGTGATATGTTGCAACTGGTGATCTCAATCTAATGGGGAGGGAAGTCTCCATGGTATATTGGCAAATGAGCTGAACTGTGACAACGTAGTTAGTGAGTTCGAACTCCAGTCTCGCTACTGCGTTCATTTTTGGACAAATACTCTTTAAAAAGCTATGGAATTCTTTATCTCCCTTTTGCAATGGGTTAAATAGTACAACTAATGTTCTACAAAAATGGCTTTCGCATTAAATAAACCACGGAGGTTGATAAGCCATTAAACAAAGAAACCAAACCAATATAATAGAGCCGTCATATGGATTTAAAAAAAAAATTCTAGTTACGCGTCTCAATAATACAGATGAAATAAATCACACGAATTTCGAGGAATGACGAGAGTCACGAGAATAGAGAATTCCCTGTGATCTGAGTAGAATGCAAATATTCTTGCTATCGTTAAACTCCTTATCAAACTTACTGTTTACTCGAGAAGAGATGAATAATGTGCCAATCTTCTTGTAAGACTCCAGCGACAATATCAAAGAAATCAGTGTTACCATCAGGTGAGCGAATTGAAGCTTTTGTGTCTTTATTAACATTATTCTGGCGATACAGATTTTTGGTGAAAACCATATTCAAGAAGTATAAAAACATTTTTTAAATATGAATAGATAAATAATTAAAATCAACCCGAGCATTTTTTTCAGGTTTTATTCAACAAAGAAATTAGCAATTATCTGAATAGCACAACACGAGTCATACAATAGAACACAATCAGGGATTCACAGGTTCGACTGAGACAGCGCTTTATTTAAAGATTTGGTTATTTGGTTTAATGACATAGCAACCCTTGCTGGTTGATGGTTATCTAATAGTAAATCGTATATATATAAATATATATATATATATATATATATATATGTATATATATATTCACTTTTAAGTGAATCGTTTGTAGGTAACTTTATCTCTAAATGAGAAAGAGCTCTTTTCCCCCAAAACAATGAAAAAAGACACAACATAAAAGTAATATTCTTATTTGTCTAATCCTTTTGTTCATTTCTATTTCTGTTTCTCTCTCTCTCTCTCTCTCTCTCTCTATATATATATATATATATATATATATATGATACTTTTTACGTATAAATTAAGCTGATATTAAAATAGGATAAAAAATTCACAACACAGGATTTCACGCAATCAATCTCCAGAGATTAAGGAATTGTGTCCATGAAACATTCATATTTACATTTTGATTGTGTAGTTGTTTCATAAGAGTTTTTTTTTTCATACAGTTAAATGATATCATGTATTCCAGTCAAATAATTTGCACATAGTTGTATGGTTTCAAGTATTCTTATCAAATAATAATATTCATATTATTTCAAGTTATCAATTCTATTTGGTATTAGTAATTTTTTTTGCAGACATGTATTTTCAAGTAACTAATAATAATCCTTTGTAAACAAGTAAATATTCTAAATACAAGTAATTTGCACAATTATATGGAATCAAATATTCCTATCTAATACAAATAGGAGGATTCTCCGTGTCGTAGTTGCTAACGTGTTAGACTACAACAACTCCAGTCACACAATTACGTTCACTTTTTGACTAATGCCCCTGGGAAAGGCATGGACCCACTTATCCTTCAGTTATGGATTAAATAGCACCATTACTGTTCTTCTACAAGGATGGCTTCGACATTAAATAACCCACAAAGATTGATATAACATTATACAAAACAAAACTAATACGAATAACTTTTGATACAGATCTATTTGATGCACAGATGGGAAACTAAAGGGTACAACCAATCTGGGTCAGAGTGGGCCTGGGAGTAATGATAATGAAAGGGCACTCCACTCTTCCCAGAAGTTAAGGACTGGAGCCTCACCACCAGTTGCTGTTTAGTGTCATAACTCGAACACGTCGTTTTTTTTTACTGTGGAGAGTCTAATCTCTTTGCAAGAGAATTAGAGAGTGTATGCTTTAGGCGGGAAAGGCTGATATATATATATATGGTAGCAGACAAGCTTCCATGCTATCAAATATATATATATATATATATATATATATATATATATATCGGCCTTTTCCGCCGAAAGTATACACTTAGTATATATATATATATATATAGAGAGAGAGAGAAAGGCCGGGGTATTGAAATTGAAATCATTTGGTTATAAAAGGTGAAGGGAATAACGCCAAATGTTTTTGCAGGTTTGACGATGAACTTTAAATATGCCATTTCCTTTGTCTTCATTCGGTGAATTTCATCGAAAGTGTTTTTTATTTGGACAGACACAAACGATTATCGTAGCGTTTCTGACACTTCTTGTGGGGTCTTGTAGATAGTGTGTGTTGAAATTCGGGAAGCACTTAAAAGTCTGGGGGTACTTCTATGAGTCTGTGTTCGAGGAGTTTGTCACAAGCAGATGTCTCCTCCGAGACAAGAGTCGGACTCGTTGAAAAAACTTACCTTAAGTAACTTGTAGGGGGGATAGATAAAGTGAGAAAAAAATGAGAGCCCCAGGGGTTGTAATTTGTCTTTGTTTTCATGGAATTAAACAGGTGTCCTTACCATAACGGTTATCGTCATAGAAAATGGAACTGGTGACCGGAGTTCAAATCCCCAGCATGGCTGTCTGCTTTTCCCTTCACTCTAATGTCCTGGAGAAAGGCATGAATTCATCTGTCCTCCATCCAGCCATGAGTAAATAGTAGGGCAGACTTGGTTTTTGTAGTTTTACTAAGGTTAAAGAATCCAGTCTGCCGGACTAAAAGAAGAAAAACCTGAATTCAAAACAACTATACGCCGCTTAAGAATAGACCTTGTGGCGCATCTTGCTCAGGTGGGGATGTTTGTATAAATACATACACGGGATAAGTAATTAAGAATCTAAAATGTCCAAGAGTATGATATTAATTATCTATTTATTTGTATTTTATTTATCTTTTATTTTTCTATTTAAAAAAATGAATAGATTTTTTTAAAATTAGAAATGAATAGACAAAAATAAATAGATAAATAAATAAATAGTAATAATGATAATAATAATCAACCAAAAAAATAGAACTTGCAGAATTGCGGACTTTGCTCTCCCGGCTGACTACAGAGTGAAATTGAAAGAATAGGAAAAGAGGGATAAGTACCTCGACCTTGTTAGGGAATTGAAAAAAGCTGTGGCACATGAAAGTGACGATTATACCAAATGTAATTGGTGCTCTTGGTATAGTCACCAAAGGATTGGTAAAAGGACTGGAAGACTTGAAAATAACGAGACGGGTGGAGACAGTCCAAACTACAGCATTGCTGAGATCGGCCAGAATACTGAGAAAAGTCCTAGAGAGAGACCATCAGTTAGCGTTGGCGTGAAAAACTTGAAAAGGAGTTAATAATAAAACAAATAAAGTAAATTAGCGCAAAGAGGGTATAAGATCAAACACGACTGGGTGGGGAAGGTGATCCACTGGGGATTGTGCAAGAAACTGAAATTTGACTATATGATTAAATGGTATATGCACAATACAGAATTAATCCTGGAGAATGAGACCCATAAAATTATCTGGGATTTTGAGATATAAACGGAGCATCTAATCTCAGCCAGATGACCAGACCTAATGATGGTCAACAAAACAAAACAAAACAAAAAAAGAGAACCTGCCGAATAGAGAACTTTGTGTTTCGACTGACCACAGAGTACAACTGAAAGAAACCGAAAAGAAAGATAAATACTGAGACTTTGCTAGAGAACTAAAAAAACTGTGACATATGAAAGTGACGTTGATACCAATTGTAATTGGTGCGCTCGGTATGGTCACCAAAGGATTGGTACGGGGAGTGGAGGATTTGAAAATAAGAGGATGAGCGGAGACCATCCAAACTACAGCATTATTGAAATCGGCCAGAATACTAAGAAAAGTCCGGGAGACTTGAGGAGACTTGCTGTCACACAGGCTTCAATGAAAACCTATCAGCTAACGCTGGTGTGAAAAACTCTCAAATGAACAAAATGATATTAAAGAACATTGCAAATACTTGAGAATATTAAAAGTGAACAACATCAAACAAATAGGAAAGAAAGAGAAAATTAGGGAAGGGTACCTCAAAATAAAGAAGAAAACGTCTCAAAATCAAACTCCGTTGTCAAAATCTCATCAAAGGAATAAAAATCTGGGCAATCCCTCTCGTAAGATACTCGGCATCATTCTTAAAATAGATTAAGGGGGAACTCAGATAAATCGAGCAAACAACAAGGAAATTGATAACGATGTACATGACATAGACAGACTCTATGTGTCAAGAAAAGAAGGAGGAAGAAGACGAGCTAGCATAGAGGACTGTATGGATGCAACAATTCAAGGACTCCATGAATACATTAAAAAGTAAAGGAAAATTACTTACAGCAGCCACTAAAAGTGATGTCAACCCAAATACACAGAAAAAACAAAAAAACAAACAAAAAAGAAAACAAAAACAGAAACGAGAAATGGGAAGAAAAACAACTGTACGGATACATCAAGCGACAAACTGGTAATGTTGCATACGAGAAGACTTGGACATGCCTAAGAAAGGAAAAAAAGAGAAACTGAATCTCTTTCAATAGCAGTATGAAATACTGTCATTAGAACCAACTACATCAAACCGAAAATTGATAATACGCAACAGAATAGCAAGTGTAGATTATGTAGTGACAAAGATGAAGCGGTTAATCACATCATAAGCGAACGCAGCAAATTAACACAGAAGAAATACAAGAACTGGCACGATTGAGTAGGAAAGGTTTGGTTTGGTTGGATTTTAGGGCATATCAATCACTGTAGGTTATTTAATACCAAATCCTCTTTATACATATATATTAAATATATATGATTTGGTTTGGTTGGGTTTTATGACATATCAATCATTGCTGGTTATTTAATGTCAAATCCTCTTTATACACATATACGAGTATCCAGGATATGACACTAAACGCTCTGGCCCGGAGTGGTAGCACCTGATAGGGTCCTAATTATGAGTCAAATAGAACTAAATTGGGTACTTATGCTAGACTGAATTACTTGAAATAGAACAGTTTTGACATTTAACTTGCGTATTTGTTCTAAACAGAATTGTTTGAATTAGAACTATTTGACTGGAGAGCTTGAAATAGAAATGTTTTGACAATTAAACCGTTTACCTACATTTAAACTGAATATGCTAAACTGAATTGTTTGAAATAGAACTGTTTATTTGTATAAAATGGATTTGGCATTAAATTACCTACAAAGGTTAATATGCCATAAAACCACCCACCCACATAACCGACCAACCAACTAAACACCAGTCATTTATTTGCACTCATTTAAATTATCAAACAGTTATATTTCTAACTATTCAATTTATGGCCCAGTCGGCTTGGGCTGTAGAATACACTGACTGCATCTCTGCAGATGAGTAAGACTCCTTCAACGGGTGTCCTGGATATGACACTAAACAATCCGATGGTGAGACTTCAGTAATACTGAAGCTTTGGGGAATGCGGAGTACCCTTTCATTGCCATTGTTCCCATGTCCACTCTGACCCGGAGTGGTAGCACTTGATAGGGTTCTATCTATGGGTCAAATAGAACTAAACTGTATAAATATGCTAAACTGAATTGTTCGAAATAGAACTGTTTTTCCATTTAACTGTGTATAAACAAAAATTTATAGTTATACTTTGGCATTTAAAGTGAGTGTTTATGCTAACTGAACTGTTCGAAATAGAACTATTTATATGTATAAAAATGGATTCGGCATTAAATAACCTACAAAGGTTAATATGCCATCAAACCAAACCGAATCAATTCAATTTAGAATATCATATGTTTGCACTCAGTTTAAATGTCAAACAGTTCTATTTGACCCATAGATAGGAACCTATCTGGTGCTACCACTCCAGGCCAGTGTGGACTTGGGAGTAATGATAATGAAGAGTCACTATGCCTTCTCCAAAGCTCTAGCATTACAGATTGTTTAGAGTCATTTTAGGACACTCGTTGAGGAAGTCTTACCCATCTACAGCGATGTTGTCAGCGAATTCTTCAGTCCCAGCCGAATGGGCTCGTAGGGAAAGCTGATCCCCCGGGAATTGTGCAAGAGATTAAAATTAGACCATACTACCAAATGGTCAATGTACAAATATGAATCCGTCAAAGAGAATTGTGAAAGAGAAACATATCACCTACTTCCGACCAGAAGACCCAAAACTCGCAAGAAGTCAAATAGTAAAGAATAAAACATTAGAAAAGAATAGATTATACTTAACAAAATATATGAATTAACATATCATAAAATTAATATAGTATAGCACCCCCCCGAAAAAACAAACAGTATAAACTAGATTACCCTTTTAAGAATGCCCTAAATTATTCATTCTGTTATACCACACAGTCTAGTATATAAAGGAATATCGACCGGTTGGGAAACTGACTGTGACCAAGCACTGTTGACTCTGTGTTTATGCTATTATAACTCAGACCTACAAATGCTCTATCACCGATATTGAACACTTTGGGCAATAGTCTGGAAGACTGGGGTTCAATCTCAGGTGGAGTCATACCAAAAACTTAAGAAATGGTACTTGATACCTCGTTGCTTAACACTCAGCATTGTAAGGTATTGATCAAGGGTAAGTGGAGTGATCCAAGGAAAGGAGTAGCACCATCTCTTACACGTCAGTGTAGTAGCTATTGTGCGCGCGCGCGTGTGTGTGTGTGTGTATATATATATATATATAGCGTTCTCTTTTAAATTCGTTCGATGTCGTTAGTATCTAAGTTTATTCCAAATGTATGTTTACGTAATTTTTGCAATGTAATAAAAAACGTAAAAACTTTTTGAAAAACAATCTTTACACAAGCAAACAACCTCTGATGACAGCCGATGAACACATGAAACCCTAGTCCCCTTCGAAGTAATCTCCTCCGGCTGCAATACACTTATTGTACCGTTCCAACAACTTCTGGAAGGCCCCATGGAAGTCCTCTTGTTTGAGTGTATCAATGACCTTCGTCACAGCCTCTTTCATCTCCTCAATTGTCTCATAACGACAGCCTCTGAGCTTAAGGAATAACCAAAAGTCACAGGGAGCAAGGTCTGGACTGTAAGGAGGGTGAGGAACTGTCTTGATGCCCATCTTGGTCAAATAGTCTGTGATAAGGCTTGAGTTGTGAACTGGTGCATTGTCCTGGTGAAAATGCCACTGACCCGATTTGAAGAGTGCTGGCCTCTTCCGACGGAATCTTTTCCTGAACTCCCTTAAAACCTCAACATAGTAACCTTAACCCTAAGCCTAACCCTTTGGCCAATCAACTCTGGTGTTCTGACTTTCTTACTCCTACCACACCTCTCATTATCCCTCACAGACTCGCTGCCTTTCTTGAATCTCCTATGTCACTAAAAAACTGATGCTCGATTCATGCAAGATGCTCCAAAAGCAGTTTGAAGCATTTCATTCGTTTCTGTGGCATTTTTTCCAAGTTTATAACAGAATTTTATTGCATATCGTACTTCTAAAGTGTCCTCACGTCCAGATTGCATTTTTGAAATTCACCAGCAGTGACAATCAGGCTTTAGTAGGGTGTATTCCAATTGCTGCTGTAGCTGTTCATTTGAACCTGTACTTGGTCAGTCATCTCATAAGATGTATAGCAATAGCATAGTGAATTTTCAAGAGTCTACGACAATTTTAAATGCCTGTACAAAAAATGTCTAGAAACTTATTGAATCCACCACGTATATATATATGTATATACTATTTGACGCCTTATAAGACGCATAGGTTTATAAGACTTTCATTTGATTTGAGTTGGCCTTTAAAAATATATAATCGTGTTTAAACTATGAATATCAGGTAAAGGGTTTTCGTCTAACATTCGTGGCCCTCCCTTCTCTCAGGTCATTTTTAACGTTTCCTATATATTCAGATTCTTATTAAATTCCAATATTTTTATCTAAAAACCTCAATAGGTTTGTTTGAGTATATGCATTCTTAAGCGTGATCACTTTGTATTCTTTCTGACTAATACCATTTTATATAAAGTACCGCTAAGTACTACTATCATTCATTGTTATATAAAAAATAATGTTATCATTGGTGGTGTAGAAATGATTGCTACTTTGTGTACATTAGAAGAGATGTTTGCATTGGCATAATGGTCAAAGTGTTTGCCAATGGTCCGGAAGACCTGGGTTCAATCTCAGGTCGAGTCAAAAAGACTCAAAAATGGTACTTGATGCCTGCTTGATTAACACTCAGCATTATCAGGTATGGATCAAGGGTACAGTGGAGCAATCAAGGGAAAGGAGTAGCGCCTTCCCCTACACCTTGGTGTAGTAGTTATCGAAAAGGGAGACTTCGGGTCACCCTCAACCACGAATTACAGCATAAGAACCCACTAGACAATAAATCAAAGCTGACTCTTGATCTTATAAAATGCTGGGTGGTTTTCCTGCATATTTTTGAGAAAGAAAGTGTATCTTATAACCTCTGCTGCTGCCACAGAGTTCCTTCTCTCTCTCTCTCTCTCTCTCTCTCTCTCTCTCTTCGTCCCAATTGTTCATCCCTCCGGGTTGATCCTCCAGGCTGCATCTGGTGTCAGCACAGCGTTAATGCATGTAAGTCTTTGCTGGTCGGCCACGACGTGTGTGTCCATGTGTAGGAGTCTATCGTAGATCGTATTTTATGAGTTCATCTTTACTTAACCAGCCGTCTGCAGAATGTCTTCGTCTTAATTGGATGGTTTGTGAGATGGAAGGTAAATAGCCGTACCACTGTAGATTTTTATGGTGATGCTTTCAGAATAGGCTCAAAAAGGCACGTAGCATTCTCGTTAAGTTACCATCTAGCTTTTTCTTTAAGCATTCAAGTTTTTCTTTAAGCATTCAAATTCATATTGACGTAGACACTGCTGGGAAAAATCCCATCGATTTACGTCATGTAAATTGCAGTCCACGCCTTCCCTATGCATATATTGACATCATTTTCTGTAGATGAGATATGGCTACCGAGGTATGTAAACTGGTCTACTAATTTCAGAGGTTGGCCATTCAATGTGAAGATGGCTCCATTTTGTTTAAAACACATGAACTCTGTTTTATTTCCATTCATGTAGAGGCCAATGTCTCCCCTTGTTCCAGGCCATAATGCAGGGATTATCCTTGGGTAGACATATTTGCGAGAAGCGTTAGATATATTTGCGAGAAGCGTTAGTCTGCATGATTTTATTCAAACTATATATATATATATATATATAGAAATATTAACGTAGATAATCTTGCTTCTGGTTTGTTAAAAATATTAAATAAATTTATATTCAATTTAAAATCTCTTAATAGGATCTACACTCTGATTCGTGTTTATCTCTTTTTTTCTTCTGGCAGAGTCAATTTCCGTTCGATTCTTTTCTAGAGATTTTGTTCATTTCACTGTTTAAAAAGTTTTAAATAAAAATCGGTGCCATCTTTTTTGGAACCTCCCTGTACGTAGCAAACTAAATTCCTTCAGTTTACTTACTTTTTGATCACACCTATAAATATGTATTTATAAGTCGGTAAATAAAGAGTTTCTATTGATTTTTCTCGTGTCTGACGATCTACAAGTGAGAATGTTTACGTATGCATAAATAAAAGTATTTTTATACCGTTCTTTTCTTTTGCAAATATATTACTTGGAGACGTGTATGTGAACATGTATACACTTTGCGTGTATGTGTGCGCGTGCGCGTGTGTACATGTATGTGTTTTAGAGTATGTGTGAGTATATATATATATATATATAGGGTTTCAAAAATGTTAACATTTCTATGGGAGTTCCTTTATGATATTGTGATTTTAATGTTTCCACTCGTTCACCTTCCCTGACAACACGTTATTGGAATCTTCCGAAAGTAGTCTCCGTAATACCAGTTCTGCTTTCCTAATAAAGTTAGTTCCATAAAAATATTAACTTCTTTTAATCTCTTGAATGAGGTTCTTTGTATTTATTGACTGCTATAGTGAAAATGTAGAGACTGTTTAAAATTATATCAAAAACGTACTCCCTTCAGGGGCTTAAAATATTTTGACCTTCACGGCAGGTGGGTGCTGCTGAACTAAATCGCCTTGATCCAGGGTACTGCCCGCCCCCAGACAATACCTGCTTTGCGGGGTTGAGTTTATAACTTGGCGCCTGAGACGTCCCAATATGAGGAATGCTGGAGGGAGCAAGAACTGCACATGAGTCTCGATTCGTGCGAGCCCCCTCTTCTCCTCAATAAAATGACCTTGTGTCGCATCTTAAGTTGGTGGAAAGTCTATTAAATACCAAGTTCTTCTCTGTTTTCATAATACTCGGACTAAGTACCAACTCAACATCTTGGAAATTGCTGCTGTGATTTAAACAACGCCCGACTTTAAGACAGAACTCAAACACAAATTAGAAATATTTGAGATGTCATTGACTTGATCTGAAGTACAATGAATTTTCTCTTGTTTCCTTTCAATGTTAAGATCCTTTTCTTTTAAAACCTCATTCTCTTCATTTGTAAATGCCGACGATTGACTATTGAAGATGTATTGGTCAAAAGGTGTCTACGTTTTATATTCGGTTTAATCGATTTTAATCGTTATCAAAAACATGTTCCCCATTTTTCAACTTCTGACCAAGGAAAGAAGCAGAAGATACCCCGCACAAACAATTACGGACGCGGACTACGCCGATGAGATAGCGCTTCTGGCGAATACACCTGCCCAAGCCGAAACCCTGATACATAGTCTGGAACGAGCAGTTGCAGGCATAGGCCTCCATGTTAACGCACACAAGACGGAATACATGTACTTTAATCAAAGTGGTAGTTCTCTAAAACTAGTTGACAAGTTCACCTACCTAGGAAGCAGTGTCTCATCAACCGAGACAGACATCAACAAGCAACTAGCAAAGGCATGGGCAGCTATCGATAGGCTATAGGTCATATGGAAGTCAGACCTAATCGATAATTAAAACGCAGTTTTTTCCAAGCAGCGGTCGTGTTGATACTGCTATATGGATGCACTACATGGACGCTAACTAAACGGATGGAGAAAAAGCTTGACGGTAACAATACAAGAATGCCGCGAGCAATATTGAACAAGTCCTGGAAACAGTTCTGGAGATCTAGAGTACCTCCTTCATTTTCATTACTTCCAGGACCACTCTGACTCATAGCGGTTGTACCTGTCATAGTCACATGTCTTGGTCAAATAGATCATTTCAAAAATTATTCGTATTGATAGGATCATAAAAACACTTCATCGAAAAGTATACGAAAAATGTAAATATGAATGTACAATGAAAGATTTACTCTAACCTCTTGGCATAAAATAACCCAAGATGGATTGACATGCCATAAAGATAAATCATTCAATCAACAAGAGAATTTTATTTCAATATCAAACAATAAAACCAAAAAAATCATTAATATTTTTACCTTAGGACAAAATTTTTGGCCCTTTTGCTTCAATAATCAATTGCATGAACCTTATTCTCGATTTTTACCTTTAACTATTTTTGATAATTCCTTACAATATGCAAACCTGTATGCCCTTGACATACAGGTTGCCCAGAAGGCTAGGGCTCAGGAAAACACTAACTGCATCCCTGCAGAAGAGTAAGACCCCACAACGAGTGTCCTGGATATAAAACTAAACAATCTGATGGTGAGGCTCCAACAAATGCTGGAACATTGGAGGAATGTGGAGTACCCCTTTATCGCCATCGCTCCCAGGTCCACTCTGTCCCGGAGTGGTAGCACCTGATAGGGCCTTATCTATGGGTCAAATAGAACTAAACTGCGTACTGAATTGTTTGAAATGGAACTGTTTTGACATTTAACTGTGTGTAAACAAAATATTATACTTATACCAAACTGAATTGTTTGAAATAGAACTGTTTGACTAAACTAAATATCTTGAAATAGAAATGTTTTTGACGATTAAAGTGTGTATTTACGTTAAATTGAATTGTTTGAAATAGAATTGTTTATTTGTATAAATTGGATTTGGCACTAAATAACCTACAAAGATTGATATGCCATAAAACCCAAACAAACAAACAATTACACACACTGACGTATTTTGCTCCATTTTCCTCCAAAATTGAAGGGTTTCTGGCTCCTACTTTTTGCTTCTAATTGGCTCGTAAATTTTCAGTGAGGTTTAGGTCAGTATTTTGTGTAGGGTACACTAAACCATAATTTTCCTGTCATCTAAAAATTTCGTAACAATTCATGTTGTGTGTTTCGAGTCATTGTCTTGCTGAAACGCCCAGTAACGCCCTAAATACAGCTTTGTTTTATGTTATTTCAAAGAATGTCAAAATACAGTTCTTTAACCATGATATCCCCCAGCAGCGAAACACTCCCAAAGAATTATACTCCCACAAATTGTAAGGACGATATTTAGTGAACTTCATTCGATTTCCCTGATACATATTAGGAGTTCATCTGATCAAATAATTCTCATTTGGTCACATCTGACCAATAATCACTCCTATGTTCTAGATGTATGTCCCTGCCTCCCACCAGACAGGACTTGACACAAGGTCAATAACCCGAAGATCTATTATAGTGGGGGTTGAGGGAGGGGACGTTGAGACTCGAACTCTGTGTGACTATGCTAGTCATCATCGCCCAGCCGAAGCCGGGAGACTTTCGGCCTCGAATCTGTTCTTGACCATGAACACTGCGCCGGGCCAAACTCCCATGTTCTAGATGGCTTCTAGCATAAGCTATTCTGTTTTTTAGGTATTTATCTTTAGACAAGAGAGTTTTCCTTGGACAACAAGCTCGAAGACCTGCTTGATGATAGCATCTAGAAATTGTCTTCACTGAGACATTTAACCTTGCTGCCTTTACATCATTGATAATGTACTTTGCTATCAAATAAGCATTCTTCGAGACATCTCTTTCCATTTTCTCAGAAATTATCTGTTCCCTGTCAGTCCTTAACTTATTCTCAACGCAATGAATCTCGTAATAATTCTTGATAAAGCTCCAAATTATCGACCTAGGGACATTCAAACGATTGAAAAATGTTGTATATCAATCGGCTTGCTTGTACGCATTAAATATCTTCATTCAGAGCTTCTTGTCGAGTTCAGCAGTCTTCTTCATCGTTGTAGAATGAATGAGTTATCGTGATACGAGGTACTCACATATTGTTTTCTTCAGAACCTTCCAGAATGTTTTAGAGTCAGTTCAATATTATTTCATTTTCAAAGGGAACTTGAATTAAATGTCAAATTAGTGAGGAACAAACACCTAAACCCCAAAACAATTGAAATAGATTTTATAAGTTCTTTGTGGGTGAATAATTTGGGATGAACAACACCAATTTTGAGAAAAATCTATAACTATGAATATAATTGATCAACATTTCCTCCAAATTTTACGAATTATTTTATACCAAATACTGAATAAACTCTCTCTGGCAAATTCAGTAAGCACAGCGAATATTCGTATTTTCTTTTAAAATATACAAATATTCTGTAGAGGCGAATAATTCTAGCTCCAACTGCCTATATATATATATATATGTGTGTGTGTGTGTGTGTATGTACGTGTGTGTGTGTATGTGTGTATGTGTGTGTGTGTGTGTGTGTGTGTGTGTGTGAATGAATTTACCGTGTTGATAGGCTGGTTTCACTGACCATCTTAAATGATGTAGAGAGTTTCATTCTCACTGGGCGTCTTACGTGTCTTTATGCAAGATTAAACCAAGTTTGTATAATACTTATACAAGTTGGGCACCAGGCCACGTATTTTGGTAATCAACTAATATATATATATATATATATATATATAGGATGTGCGGTGGTGGTTGCTAACCTGCTGTGAAATAGGAAATAACAGACAAATGAGAGGAAGCACAATTGTTTAAGAGACAAAGTGGTGTGATGCAATTCCGGAAGACGCGTGGCCGGATAGTGAAAATGTGGGGGTGATAAAATACCTATGAATGAATACACTGAAGGCAAAAATATCAGTTCTATCAGCGTATGTAGAAAGGCTGTTGAGCTTATCCAAGCACTCTGCCAGAAACTCTCAAGTTCAAGATTGCTGATATATATATATATATATTTTCTTTAAGAAAAAACAACAAAACCAATCACAAAGGATTATAAATTTATTTCCATCCTGTTACGCATTTTTGAAATTTCCAAAAACACGAAAAAAATTTAACAGGACTTCTTCAGATCTTTTTGATAAAAAACTAGAATAGACACATAAGAGTGGGATGGGATAGAAGAGTGGGAGGGGATAGACTGGACTAAGTATACTATATATATATATATATATATATATATATATATATATAGTAAAGTTGGCATGGAAATTTTAAAAACACCCAAAACGCCTTAAATTTCTACAGGATGTGTAGAAAAACTCAAAATTCTAATTTTAATTTTAAAACACCTTTTCTTTTCCAAAGAATTGCATTTCTAACCCGAAAAGAAAAATACACAAATCATTTAACATAGGATTTAGATTTTTTTTTTTTTTTTTTTTTACACATGCTGTTAAATTTTGAGATCATTTGAAGGAGAACTAGTCAAATTATTAGATTACGAAATTATATAATTTTTCTGAATATATATATATATATATCAACACCTTTCGCCCCAAGTAGATTGGGGCAAAAGATTGATTTTTATGTGGAGTTTAATAAGATTGAATTCGGAGTTTTCCTTCTCCTAGACCGGTTGCCATACCAAGATTAAAGGGCCCAGTTTCCCTACTATATGCCCTTAGTGCTATGTGAAATGCAAACTGCCTCATTCAAGAGTCAGACAGCTAAGTTCACTTCCTCATCCAAGATTCGAACTGGGGTCGCCGTGTCCATATATATATATATATATATATATATATATATATATATATATATACTGAATAAATAGTAAGCAGAATAAAGAAACACTTTCTTATAAATCCATTATTGTCTTGTCTTTCCTGACTACCGACTACACGACATTTATATATAAGTAGAGTTTTTAGTGCGAACGTTATTTTTGGTTACATTAACCATACTGTAATGGATGCTTATGAATTATCAGAAGAAAATTGCTTATATTTATGTTGGATTGATTGATTGTTTGATTTTAACGGCATGTCAACCTGTCTGGGATTATTTCATACCTAAAGGGAATTGCGTATATTATATGTTTATTTTCATATCTTTTGTGTTGTTTCTGAAGAGTTTTTGCACATGGTTATTTGAAGTCAAGTATTCCTATCAAATTCAAATAATTTGCACGCTATTATCTGAATAATTATCTTACAGTCGAAAATTCTGAAATAATAAATAAATGAATAAATGATAAAATCGATTTTGTCTCCCCTGTTTTAAATAATGATCATCAGGCAGTCCGAATGTGATTTGATAAAGGAGTGTAAGTTTCTACAATCAGCCAATTTTTTTGTCCGTTTCTCATCGTATAATTCAGCTATAGCTACCAAATTTTTTACGTATTCCAGTGGCTTTAGTTTGGTTTATTTAACGGCTTATAAACCCCATATGGTTTATTCAATACCAAAATTCATTTTCTTGTAAATGTTTGATTCTAATCATCAGTATATTTTCAACTTTTCATTTCAGGCGTTTTTAATTGAACTTTCTCAAAATATCTGTTATAATAATAACTGGTGCATTGGTATAATGGTTAAGTGTTCGCCAATTGTCCGGGAAACCGGAGTTCAATCCCAGGTCAACTCGTACCAAAGACTCAAAAAAATGGTACTTGATGCCTCTTTGCTTAACATTCGGCATCATAAGGTACAGATCAAGGGTAACTTGAGCAATCCAGGAAAAGAAGTAGCGCCCCACCTACATTTCGGGGTAGTAGCTATTGAAAAGAGAGTCTTTGGTTCGCCCTCAATTACGATCGGCTAACTCTTATAATAAGTCTCTTCACGCATAGTTATATGGTATCAAGTATTCTTGTCTTATGCAAACAATTTACACACAGTTATGTAATATCAACTTCGCCTAATAGCTTATTGGTTGTTCAATTGGTAGGGGAAGCTTATTGGTAGGGGAACTGGACAGCAGCCTAGAGGTAGGTTCGAACTCTAGACGCACCATTACGTTCACCTTCTGACTAATTCCCATAGGAAAAGTAAAGAACCCCGTTATCCCCCCAGCAATGAGTTAAATCGTATCATTGCTGTTCTTCTATAAAGATGGCTTTGCCATTAAATTTGCAACAATGGTTGATAAGCCATTAAAAAAAAAACTAATAGTTAATACCCAATTATATGGTTTCAAGTATTCTTATCTAATACAAATATTTAGCACACTGTTTTGAATATCCAGGAAGAAGCAACTCACAAAACATTTCCTGTTCGGCCACTTGCCTTTCAACTCACAAACCATCCAAGTAAGGCAAATAAGATATGCTGGGCACTGCTGGGGATGTAAAGACGAACTCATAAGCGACGTTCTACTATGGACTCCTACATATGGGCACACCCGGGCTGGCCACCAGCAAGAACTCACATACATCAACTCTGTGCGGACACCAGATGCAGTCCAGAGGATCTGTCCGGAGCGATGAGAGAGAGAGAGAGAGAGAGAGAGAGAGAGAGAGAGAGAGCGAGAGAGAACGAAGAAACTGCGTTATCAACATGATTTGATGATGATGAGGTTATGGTTTCAAGTATTCTTATCCAATGCTAATAATTTCCAAACAGATCTATGGGACCCTAACAGATAAAACAATTCTGAGTTAGAGTGGACCTAGGAGTAATGGCAATGACTTCTAGAGCCCCAGAATTAGAGCCTCACCACCGAATGTAGTTTAATGCTTAACCTAGGACACCTTTTTGCGGTGGTAAGTACTCTTAATTTTTTTTCTTTCTGCCTTAAAATGCCGTGAATCCCTTATCAGTCAGAAATTTGAAATAGTCTTTTTTCTTGCGTTTCTTTGAAAATAAAATGATGTTTTCGTCGTAATTTTCTTACGTCATCATTTTAAAAAGCGTGTCTGCAGTTTCCTGTGTTGTTTTGGCAACTATTCAAGATTTTTAAATCCTAAACAGAAATAAACAGTCTTTTTTTTTTTTTTACAATTGTAGACACAGAGAATATACGTATAACTAAGTTGTTGATGTGCAGCGTTTGTGGTAGAGTGAAACATCACGTAAAAGACGTTTATGCCTATTTATATGTGAAACAGCAGCAGCAGCAACGTCGGAACATGCGAACGTATAAAGAGGATTTCTCATCTACCTTTTTAAAAGATGATGCGAACGTAAATTACAATAAAAAGCAAGAAATAACAATTTTAAAATAGATCTTAAGGACGAAATAGGAAGACAGGAGAATAGATCAACAGAAATGTTGTCTTTAAAAAAACAAAATAAAAAAGATAAAGATATTTTGAAGAATATTAAGATATTAATTCGGATTTTTTAAAAATTCATTCCACCTTTGTTTTTGATTTCCCTCTCCCTCCAGATCTTTCTTTCTTTCTTTCTTTTCCTTCTTTTACTTCTTTTTTCTTTCTTCATTTCTTTCTTTTTTACTTTCTTTTCCTTCATTTTCTTTTTTATTTCCCAAAGTTTCTTTAGGATACTTACAGTAGAATCTTTTTGCAGGTTGGCTGGTTGGTATTACGGTCTGACAACCATTTTCGGGTCATTTAACGCCCAAATAATTTCAAGCGATTCAGTTTAGCATAATTACAAAGTTTATAACAATTTAAAAACAGTTCTATTTCAAGCAATTCAGTTTAGCATAAGTACGCAGTTTAAATGTCAAAATAGTTCCATTTCAAGCAATTCAATTGAGCATAAGTACACAGATAGTTCGATTTGCCCATAAATAGGACCCTATCAGGTGCTACCATTCTGGGTCAGGGTGGACCTGGGGGCGATGGCAAAAAAGGAGTACTCCACAATCCCCAATGCTCCAGTATTACTGAAGCCTCACCATCAGATTGTTTAGTGTCAAATCCAGGACACTCGTTGGGGGAGTCTTACCTCTCTGTAGAGAGGCAATCGGTGTATTTTACAGCCCCAGCCGACTGGGCCTTTTTTTTGTTACTGATCTGACCTTTTGCCAGATAAATTTATTTTGAGAAATTTCTTGATGCCAGCAAGTTTACCTTTATTTCGGACGAAAAAGGGCACTGTCCAAGCTCTGGTAAAAAGTCTGAATTTTAATTGTTGATTTTTCAAAGGAGGTATTCTCTTTTTACTTGGAAGGTTGGTGCAATACGGTCATCAAACGCCATCCTCCCATTAAACTTTGGCTCCAAAAACTTAGCACATCTATAGGAACAGATTTTATTACATCGTGTGAAATTGTTCAAACGCATGTTCAGCGTGCAATGTGTATTTATGTACAAACAAATGACGTTGATCACTGTCATAGGATAGCTTATTTGCGTGTTAATTTAAAAAACAGGTTTTCATAAAAACTTTCTTGTGTCATAAAATTGTAAAATTACAAATATACATATTTGAGATTTCGTTATATTTTCATTTATAAAAGCAATAATTTTGTATATAATTTTTTATAAGTAAAAAAATTTTTTATCAGGTTTTGATGAAGGGTAGAATTTGCAATGCACGTTAATGCTTTTTGTTTAACGGCATCTCAACCTTTGCGGTTATTTCATTCCAAAACTACTCTAGTAAAAGAACAGAGAGGAGTACCCCATAACTTGGGGGATTCTTTTCCCAAGAGTAATAATCTGAAAGTGAACATCATAGCGTGACTGGAGTTCGAACTCACTTACTATGATGTCAAATGCCAGCACGTTTGCTTCTACATAAAAAAAAAACTCCTCTTTTAGGTTTAGGCTTTTTAATTGAGTTTGAAATATACATCACCTGCACAGACGTGCAGCCAAGTAATAAGACACGAAGTAAAAAATTAAGATCAAATTTTGTGACGACGATGATGAAAACAAAAACATCACCCTTTCGTCAAGACTTAGAAAAGCTGACTGCATCCTCAGCAGAAGGATATACCCTGCACATCAAAAACGATTAGTTTGTAGGTAAATTTTCATCAAGCCAGAGCTCATTTGCTTGCACACAGTTAAATGGTTTCAAGTATTGCTGTCAAACACTAATAATTCTATTTAATAACAATCATTTGTTTGGACACGGTGTTTTCAAGTGTTGCTCACTCTAATAGTTTTATTTACACTCAGTTAAGTGGTTTCAAGTACTGTCGCTAATGGCCCGGGAGACCGGGGTTCAATCCCAAGTCGAGTCATACTAAAGACTCAAAAAATGGTACTTGGTGCCTCCTTACTTAACACTCAGCATTATAATGTATGGATCACGGGTAAAGTGGAATAATCGAGAGGAAGGAGTAGCGCCCTTCCCTATTGAAAAGGGAGCCTTCAGGTCATCCTCGACAATGGTCGCCAACTCGCTATGTAATATCAATGATTCAATTTTTGCTCACAGTTAAATGGTTTCAAGTATTCCTATGTAACACTAACAATCCAATTAACAATCATTTATTTGTTCACCGTTAAATGGTTAAACATTTCCATTTGACCTATAGATGAGACCCTAACGTGTACTATTACTTCGGTCAAAGTGGAACTGGGAGTAATCGAAATGAAGGAGTACTCCACATTCCCCAAAGCTTCAGGACTGAAGCCTCACCATCAGTCTAGTGTCATATCGAGAAAACTCGTTGTGAAGGAGGGTCCTACTCCTCTAGCCCCAGTTGACTAGTTTTATTAGCATTTGATAGGATTACTTGAAACCCTATCACTGGGAGCAAATGATTTGCATTAAGTTTGGTATGGTTTCTTTCTATAATGGCATGTTAACCTTCCCGTTGGTACTAATTAACATGGGGTTAAAAGGGGGTTCAGAGCTTTTCCAAGGGTATTAGCCCGAAAATGAACTTAATCCTATTTACCAACCCCTCCGCTCGGGCAGGATATGACACAAGGTCAATTTTTAAGCGGAGTTTAACTAGTTTGAATTCAGAGTTTTTCCTTCTCCTAGACTAGTTGTCTCACCAAGGCTGAAGAACCCAGTCTGTCCTACTATTTACCCATAGATGGAGGGAGAATAATTGGATTCATACCTTTCCCAAGGGTATTAGTGCAATGTGAAATGCAATCATTCTCGTCCAGGATTTGAACTCGAGTCGCCGTGTCCATTTCCTACGACGATGACCATTACACCACGGGCACCTCCAATGAACTTAATGCCATGACAAAGGTTCGAACTCTCAAAGATGTTGAAGTCCAGCCCGTCACCCAGTACGCTACAGCGACTCACCCACGTATTAGATATAAATACTTGATATCATATAACTGAGTTGACAATAATCTTATGATACAACTGCACATTGATGTACTCGTAAACATACACTATATACAATTCCTTAACCTCTAGGCATAAAATAACCGCAACTACTTGACATGCCATTAAACATCCGCACAGACAAATATATGGTATCGGTCATCATTTTTATATGACGCAGATTCGATTTTTTGGATCGATGGTTGATTGATTCTAACGGCATCTCAACTGGCCAAGAATTGTTTTATGCCAAGAGGTTTGGGAATTGCGTTCATTGTACATCTATTTTCACATTTTTGTGTAAGTGTTTCTTAATATTTTTCTTTGCACTCGGTCTCAATGAATAAGAATAATTTTTTTAAACAGACCTATTCGGCCCATAGATGCTACCCTAACAGGTACTACTACTCCGTATCCGAGAGGATCTGGGGGTAATGGCTATGAAGAGGTACTCCAGATCTCCAGAAATAGGGCCTCACCATCAGATGCAGTTTAGTGTCATACCAAGGGCACCCCTAATTTTTTTAGGGGTTGTTTTTCCCCCCTTTGCAGGAAATACAGTCAGCACATTTTAAGGCAATCTATTTCTTTAGGGGTTGGCATCGGGGTATTTGTGTTTAGAAATCTGAAACTGTAATTAATCAGGGTCGTTTTTTTAAGATTGCAAATTGAAACCCTATTTGGTACTACCGCTAATATTAATTAAAGCTGAAAAAAGTTTATTTTCTATGATATAAAAAGACATTTTCGTAAACTCACTCAACATCCTCCATCGTCCAATGAAACTTTTTTCATGGGAATGTTTGTGTGAATGGTGGGAGGAGTAGTTGGTTATTTCGTGGTCGGCTCAAGTCTAGTATCGACCAATGGATTCAACTGCTAGACTACTAAACGAATGCGTGGGCAAAAGTAAATATGTAGTTAGCTCTTCTTTTTTGTTTTTCATTCTTACTTATTTATTTATTTTTTTGTTTAGCAACACCTGCTTGCACGACCTTCACCTCCAAATGCGCTGGAAATGATAACGAGGTTCCGTGAGTATGTATGTTCATGTATATGTATGTGTGTGTGCGTGTGTGTGTGTGTGTGTGAGAGAGAGAGAGAAGGAGAGAGAGAGAGAGAGAGAGAGAGAAAGAGAAAGAGAGAGTGTGTGTGTGTGTCTGTTTTTGTGTGTACCGGAATACAGAAAGGAAAAAAAAAAGGAAAAAAATGAAGTGGAGGGAGAAAAAAAACAAAAAAACAAAAAAACTGAGTGTAGAAATAGGAAAAGAAAGAAAAATTAAGTGTAGAAAGAACGAAAGTACGGGAAAAAAAATTCATAGAAATAGACAAGAAGAATTGAATGAAGAAAGAAAGAAAGAAAGAAAGAAGACAGAAAAACAGCAAAAAAAAAAAAAAAGAAGTTAGTGTAGAAATAACTAAATAAATAAAGAAAGAAAGAAAGAAAAAATTAAGTTCAAAAAGAAAGAATTTCATTTTGAAAGAAAAAAGAAAAAATAGAAATAAAAGAAGAACGATTTAATTAAGTGTAGAAATAAATAAATAAATAAATAAATAAATAAAGAAAGAAAGAAAGAAAGAAAATAATTTTCAATCGAAAGAAAGAAAAACAATGCAGAAAGAAAAATTAAATTAAAAAAGAAATAATTTTATATAGAAAGAATAAAGAAAGAAGAACGAATAAATTAAGTGTAGAAAGAAAGAAAGAAAGAAAGAAAGAAAGAAAGAAAGAAAGAGTACCAATTAAAAATATTCTTATTTTTCTGTTGTTTTTTTTAAATTCTTTTTTTCATTCTCTGAACATCATTATTATTTTTTTTTATTATCTTTCATTGATTTTTATCTTTTGCTTTAAAATTTTTTATTTTTTTTTTGTCGCTCTTACTTTGTCAAGAACTTTCTTTTTATAAAAGAGAAAAATTCTTTTGTTTTTCTTTCCTTATAAAAATCCAAAATAAAAACAAACGTTATTTTAAACGTCATGAGATTTTTTCGTTCATTTTCTTTTTCTTTCTTTCTTTTCTTATTCTTTCCATTTTTTTATAGCTTCAATCTCCTTTTTTCTTTCATTTTTTTTTCAAATGTTTTAACTCTTCGTAAAAATGACCTTTCTTTCTTCTTTTCTTTATTTTCTTTTTTATTTTATAATTTTTTAATCGTTTTTTTTTCTTTCTTACATTTTTTACTGCTTTATTTTATATCTCATCTTTCTTTTCTTCTTTTTCTCTTCTTTATATATATATATATATATATATATATATATATATATATATATATATATATATATATATATATATATACTTTTCCCATCTATGTCTCTTGTTTCAATATAGTAAGCGACAAATTCTTAACACTCGTTTTTCAACAACCTCCAAACTATCTACAAACGAAGAGATACACATGCTTTCTTCATATTTAAAAAGCTCCACGTGTGCTTTTGTCGCAGAATAATGACCTGGTTAAGTTGCGATAAAACAAAAGAAAAAAATGATGAATGAAATAATAAAATAAATAAAGCGATTTAAATTAAGAAGACAACAAATAAAAGGGACGATGACAATGGACAATGGATAATCTAAGAATAAAGATATTAAAACAACAGCAACTATAAATAGAGTTATTGTAAAAACAAAAAAACAAAAAAAAAACAACAAAAAAACAAACTGTGACGCTGAGATGAATAAAAGACATAACAAAGGATGAGTTTATAGGTTTAATTTGAGTTTCTGAAAACCAACTCGAATTAATAGATGAAAGAAAATTTGATCCTCACAGTCATTAAAGGTTAGGGTAGACATTAGTCATTGTATATAAAAGTTGTCAGTCACTAAATATTTTCATTGTTTTGATCGATTGATTTTAACGTTATGTCAATCTGTCAGGGGATATATTATGCCTGGGGGTTTGGGAATTGCGTACATTGTATATTTATGTTTACTTTTTGTGTAAGCGTTTCTGATGATCCTTTTTTTAAAATCGCGATTATATCATATTAAGTTTTTTTTCTCTTTGTTTAATGGCACATCAACCTTCGTGAGTTATTTAATGGCAAAGCTATCTCTGTAGAAAGACTTCAGTGGAACTATTTCACCCATAGCTAGGGGGATAAGGGAATTCGTACATTACCCAAGGCTATTAACCCGAATGTCAATACAATAACGTGACTGCAGTTCGAACTCGCTTTTTATGTATTTAATAGGAATATGATATGATATCAAGTATTCCTAATATAAATAATTTGTACACAGTCGTAGGTTTTAAGTATTCCTATCTAATACTAATAATTACATCATATGCATTAAACGATAGTCGTTTGTTTGCACACAGCTATATGGTTTTAAGCAAGTCTCTTCTGGTCAGCTAGCACTAGTGTGTCCATGGTTAGGAGTCCATCGGAGAACATCAATTACGAGGACGTCCTTACTTCACCAATTGTGCCTAGCATGTCTTGTTTGACTTTCTTGCTTGTTTTGAAAGATGCGAGGTAAAAGGCGGTACGGCTGCTGTTTGTGAGGTGCAGCTTCTTGGATTTGTTCGAAACAACACGCAGCATTCTCGAGTAGTTATCATCAAACTTTTTCTCTCAGGGTTTCGCAAGAGTCCAAGTGGTGCATCCATACAATAGTATCGACACGGTAACAGCTCGATAGAAACCCCCTTTTTATTTTATCAGAGAAATCGGATTTCCATATGATCGACTCTCTTTCAATAGCAGTCTGCATCTTTCCTGTACAAACATTGATATCACTTTCAGTACATGAGATATTGCTGCCGAGGCATGTGAACTCGTCTACTAATTTCAGAGGCTTTATCCTTAGTAAACAGTTATTTAGATAATTAAATAGCCCATTTGGAGTTGATATGTCTTTTAATAAGTAGACCAAACTAAACATATAAATCTACTCCATACTTCTCTCTTCTATTTGTTACTTTATAATTCATTATTAATTTACAGAATTGTATTAAGATTGATTGATTTTAATGGCATGTCAACACATCTAGTATTATTTTATGCCTAGAAGTTAAGGAATTGCATTCATTGTATAGTTATATTTACATTTTTAGCGTATTTTTTCTATATATTTTTTCGTTTGCTCACAAATTCATGATATGAAGTATTCCTATCAAATACAAATAATTTGCAATCAAAACTATTTGAGCCATAGACGGGACCCTAATAGTTAGTATCACTTCGGGTCAGAGTGGACTAAAGTATTAATAGTCAATATATTAATGCAATTCACTGTGATTTTAAAAAATAATTTGAAATATCAATCTTTTAAGAACCAATGTAGAAATAAAATTTACAATCATTTTAAATATTTCATACTTAGTCGCACAACTAAAATCTTAAGAGCTAATGTATATATTAACAATCCTTCTGCACGATCAGGATGCAACACGTGGTCTGTTTCTTGAAGGGAGTTTAACATGTTTGAATTCAGAGTTTTCCTTCTCTTAACTGGTTGCCATACTAAGATTGAAGAGCCCCGTTTACCCTAGTTGTAGGGAGAACAATTGGATTCATACCTTTCCCAAGGGTACGTGAAATGCAAATAGTATCGACTAAGATTTGATCTCGGATCGCCGTGTCCATTTCCTCCAGCGGTATCTATTACACCACGAACGCCTCCAAAGAGCTTATGTATAAATGTTCACAGTCATTTTAAACAGGTGAACATTTTATACTTCGTTAGAATATGAATATTTTAAGTGACAATGTTTTGATAAAGTTCAAAATCATTTAAAACTGAAAAACACTTCGTATTAATTACAATATCAATGTTTTAAGAGCTAATGTATGAATGTTCACTGTTATTTTAAACTTTATTTAACCCAAACAAGTACCATTCATCTGGGTCAAAGTAGACCTGGAAGTAATGGTAATGAAGCGGTGATCTAATCAAAAAAGAATTTAGTGAAATACTCAGGACAAACTTTTATTCATTTATTTATTTTTTGGACCCAAAACAAACTTTTTTTAGTGGTGGACTTACTGCTCTAGAGGAGATACTGTCTCCATATTCTAAGCCTCGATGACGATTTCTTTCTTTCTTTCTTTCTTTCTTTCTTTCTTTCTTTCTTTCTGTTTTAAACAATTGTGAAATCTTTAGTTTTTTCTTTTCTGCCTTTCAAACTTTTTTTTTCTTTCATGGTTTCTAATCTTTGAACTTTTATTCTAACTTTTTACTTTTATTTCTCCTTTTTTGTATCTTTTATTTCTTTCAACTGTAAAGCCATTTTGTCTCTTCGTGGCCGTTGGTCGTTCTTCTCTTCTTTATCGCTTCACGCTGTTCCATGTTCTTTACTGTTGAGACAAATAAAGTCATTTTCTTTTCTTGCATACACAATTCATCATTCATCTCTGACGCTTTTCTACATAGACAACCAACTTCGTACGACAGTCGAGGATGCCAAGACCATAGATGGACCACACAGACTAACGTCTGTCAAATTCAGTAGTTCTGTGTTTACTGATTCAAAGTTGAAATCTATTTTCTTTTAGGATTTTAGCAGCATGATTTACAAACTTCCAATGAGGACCTAGTTTTCCAATGACCTAGTTTTCCAATGGTCATTGCCTATCATTTAAGCTGTTTCTGAGTCATCATCATCATGTCGTGCCGCCAGCACGGATATCCCTGACCCTCTCTCGCCACTTTTCCCTATCATTCATCGCCTCTGGCAGGTCTTCAGGGTTACATCCCGTATCCTCACATAGCTGCTGTATGTATGTTCGAGCTGGTCGTCCTGCTTTTGCTTGGCCATATGCGGGGGTTCATAGGAGTATATCACTGATGAGTTCGTCCTTGCTTCTCCAGCAGTGTCCTGCGTGTCTGGTTCGTCTTGTATAGTTTTCGTGATTGGAGGCAAGTGGCCGTATAGTTGGTGTCTTGTGGGGTGTTGACGCCAGGACTTGTTCAATATTGATCTCAACATTCTTGTGTAATTGCCGTCTAGTTTCTTCTTCAGCCGTTTTGTTAGCGTCCAAGTAGTGCATCCATATAGTAGTATCGATACAACCGCTGCCTGGAAGAAAAAAAACGTTTCTGAGTACGACGATTTAAATCTTGACAAAATTATCTATACAACATGCTAAATAAAAGATTTAGGCAATCTACGATTTAATATGACTGAATATTCTTCCACATCCGGGATATATTCTCTTGATTTTCACTTCATTTAATTCCCGATCTTTCCCCTAATTTTTGAAAATCTAACTAAAGAAACTATTCATAGAATTTCAAAAAACAGCAATTGATATATGCTCAAAGAAAGTGATAGAATAAAGTGGAGTAAATGTTACTTCGTACATGGCAAAATATGCATCTCTCTGTCTCTCTGTCTCTGTCACTCTCTGTCTCTGTCTCTATCTGTCTCTCTCTTCTGTCTCTCTGTCTCTGTCTCTCTCTGTCTCTCTCTCTCTCTCGTACGCATTTGTATGAGAAAAAAAAGCAGCAGAAGCAAATATGCTGACCAGTGGAAGGCAGACCGAATAAAGCAGCCGTTAAACAGCAGAAAAATGGTGAGCATGGCAAAGTTAAAATTTCTGATCACGAGACTTTTGCTGCATGGTCACTGACGAATGCTTCATTGCAAATGACTAATCGTCAGATGGGACAAGAAGGAGAGATATAAACACACAAATAACCTCAAGTGTTAGGACTTGTGTTATTTCATTCCTTTTGTTCAGTTTCTGAAGCTGTGGAAACAGGTGAAAGCTATAACGGACACAGTGTTCGGCCTAGCTATAATGGATACACTGTGTGGTCAAGCCATAACGGACACAGTGTGCAGGCTTGCTATAACGGGCACGGTGTGCAGGTTTGTTGCGACGAACACAATGTGCGGGCTTGCTATAACGGACACAGAGTGCAGACTAGCTTCTTGACACAGAAGAAATTTGTTAATATGCCTACACTTAGAAATCAATTCACTTTTTTGTTCAGTTATTTGTTTATTCTTTTCTTTTTTTCTTTTTGGTATATTCCAGAATTGAAAGCTTTTTTACTCGATACAAGTGCAATTATTTTAATTAATTAGATGCTTCAAGTTTTTTCTACGATATCCCATTTTATTATGGGAGACTTTCCTGTTTCATCTTTTATCTACAACATATGTTTTGGTAATGGTTTACTTTTGACGTATTTTGATGAAGTACTAATTGTTCTCTCTCTCTCTCTCTCTCTCTCTCTCTCTATATATATATATATATATATATATGTGTGTGTGTGTGTGTGTGTGCACATGCATATATATATATATATATATTATGACCTTCCTTAACCAGACGTTAAGAAGTCTCATGACAAAGTTCTGATCAAGGAAAGTCATGTGTGTGCGCGTGTGTGGGTGTTGACATAAGAAACCCGAAGACGTAAATGTGTGAATCTTCAGTGAGTGACTTCGCAAACAGCTAATCTAGTGACAGAACTAACACTTTTTATGTTGAAAAATAAAGGTTGAGACCATTTGCATTAATGACTAATAATTCTTATCTTACCACATTTAGGATGAAAACACAAAATAATAAATACAAAGACAGGTGTATCTCATCACATGACATACATTCATACATTACCTACAACTTAACATGTTACGTGATATACATGTATATGTTACAACTTTACTTGATACATGGCATAGGTTTAAATGTTACAGTTGTGTACACGTTACATGACATACATTTATCCGATGTAATATGACATACATTTATATGTTACAACTTTACATGTTACAGGATATACATTCACACGTTACTTACAACTTTACAAGTTAGATAGTAAACATTTATTTGTTACTCGGCACTTTACAATGTAACACGACATACATTTATATGTTACAACTTTAAATGTTACATGACACACAGTTATATGTTACAACTTTAAATGTTACATGACATACAGTTATATGTTATAAATTTCTAATCAAATTCAGTCTGATAATGAATGCTCAAAAATTAATACCCATTGCCATCCTATTTTTTCAGGCAGTTTGCGTCCTAGGTGACTGTGTTACTTGTACTTTATGCCTAAAGAGGGCTGACGGAATAGATTCTAGTAAGTCTTTGTTTATCCAATGGCAAATCAGTGTATACATATCCGAGGAGGAAGAAGCAGCAGTTGAAATGATTGTTGGGGATAAAAACAAATGATTGAAGAAACTAGTAAATAACACATTTCCCGCCGCAAGAAGAATCAACTGGTGACGTGAGCAGGGAAAAAAACACAAAGAAACCTGACATTTTTATTTGGAAATTCATTTTTGTTGAAGTTTGGAAAAAAATTAGTCGATTCAAATGACCAAGTTACATTTTAATATTTAACCATTGCTAGGAATAAGTTTTTAAAAAAAATTTTCCCTAGGTCATTTGTCCGAAAGTGAACGAAATAACGCACCTGGAGTTTGAACTCGCTTACTTCGAGGCTGCAGTTCAACAATTATGACACGTGGATTCCCATAGAGCTAGTGCGATCAGAGTCGTCACGCTCCTCCCACTCTCCCTCTCTTTCTCACTTTCACTCACTCTATCTCTCATGCACGCACACACACGTATGTAAAAACATTCGATTTTATATATTTATATCGGGCTGATTTGAAACGAAGAAACTACATTGTCGATTTTCATTCCATCTTTTGGTAACGAAATCAATTTTTACCGAAATAGAATTTGGTCAAGTGAACAAGTCAAATAGGAATAAAATAAAATAAAAATGAATGACAGAACTAACGTCAGAAAGAAAGAAATATCTAAAAGAAGAATACAAAACAAAAGAGACAGAAAGAAAGAAAGAAAGAAAGAAAGAAAGAAAGAAAAAGGAAATGAAAATAAAATGAAAAAGAAATGAAGAAAAATTGATTAAAGAAAAAAGAAAGGAAGACAATTACAAAAGAAAGAAAGAAACAAACAAACAAAAGAAAGAAAGAAAGAAAAAAGAACAAAGAAACAAAGAAATAAAGAGAGAGAGAGAGAGAGAGAGAGAAGGAAGAAACAAAGAAAGTAACAAAAGAAAGAAAGAAAAAATGAAGAAAAAAGAAATCAGAGAAATAAAGAAAATTGCAAAAGAAAATAAAGAAATGAAAAAAGAAAAGAAAAGGAAGAAAGAAGAGAATAAAAAAGAAAATAACGAAATAAAATAAAGTAAAGGAAGAAAAGAAAAAAAAGAAGAAACAAGAAAAAATAAAGAAAAGAAAAAAGAAAGAAAAACAAATGAAAGAAAAAGAAGAGAAAGAGAAAAGAAAGAACAGATAAAGAAACAACAGAAAGAGAAAAGCAAAGGAAAGAACGAAAGAAAAGAATAGAAAAGAAAAGAAGTGAATAAGAAAAGAAAGGGAAGAAAAAAGAAAGAAAAGAAAAGAAAAGAGAAAGAGAAAGAAAGAAAATCATAGTGCTACTATATGGTCGCACCAATTGAACCCTAATACAATGCTTAGAAACAAAGCAAGAAGGGAACTACACAAAGATGTTACATGTTGTTTTGAAAAATTCCTGGAAGCAGTATCCTACAAAACAGCAGCTGTACGGCCACTTCCCTCCAATCTCACAAACCCTCAACGTAAGACGAACTGCAAGGGGAGTAAGGATGAACTTGTTCTCCTGTGGAGTCCAACACATGGACGTACCCGTGTTGGCTGACCAGTAAAACATATATATCAGGTTTGGTTGTCTTGAAAAGAACCTGCCAAGAGCAATGGATGATAGGGACGGATGGCGACTTGATGTTGATCATTCATATCTGATGATAATAATCATTTAAATGGAAGAAGGGGTGCGTCCCCATGATGTAACGGCTGATGTCCAGGACTGTGACATCGTAGTAAGCGAGTTTGAATTTCAGTCGTGCTAATAGGTTCATTTTTGAACTAACACACTTGAAAAAGGCATGAACCCCTTATCCCTTTACCTATTGGTTAAATAGTACCACTACATTCCATTTACAAAGATAGCTTTGGCGTTAAATAATTCAGCGAGGTTGATATGCCATAGAATTGTTTTTACATTTAACTTTGTGTAAACAAAATACTGTGTATTTATGCTAAACTGAATTGTTTGAAATAGAACTGTTTGATCATTTAACTGTGTAAACAAATGACAGATGTTTAACTGAATTGTTAGTGATACATTGCAATACTTAAAAACATTAAACTGTGTGCAAATAAATGATTAAGAGTAAATAGAATAATTCGAATAAGATAGAAATGAGTGGAATTATTCAACTGTGTGAAAATGTGCTCAGGCTCGTTTAAAAATGATATCTACAAAATGTGTTTAGAAATTATATTTAATATTATACGTATAAACAGGATTTGGCATTAAATAACCTACAAGAGTTGACATGCCATAGAACCCAACCAAGCCAAACTAATATGAGTTGACATACCATAAAACCAAGTAAGCAACCAACCTTTACAGAAACGCTTATTTCATGTTCACATCTAAAGATTACATCTAATGATATTCTGGGTCTTTAGTGATACTGATGAATGAACATAGATATTCTTTAGATGTCTATATGAAATAAGATTTGGATTAAAGGTCTGTAAAAAGAAATCCATGATTCCATTAAATTATTTTTAAGATAACTGCAGCGATACCTTCTCTGGGGGTAACTTGATTCTATTGGCGCCGGATGCAGGCATCGTGTTCAAGCAGAGTGAGGCTCATAAATTTGCTCGATACGGGTCGTTTTTGAACAGATTTATTTCTCAACCAAAAGTTATTGAAACGTCCAGTGTCTTCGGCTCTCAAACAGTCACCATCATCATCACCCTCAAAGCATACAGACAGCACGGATTCCTTTGAATCTCTCTCGCAATCGGTCCCTATAAGTCATCACTCTTAGTAAGTCCTCGAGACGGTATCCACAGAGAGCTAATGAATGCTAGTTTTTGCTGGTCATCCAGTACCTGTTGTCCATGTTTAGGACTCCATAATAGAACGTTGCGTTCGTTCGTGCTCAGCATGTCTAATTCATTTTACGTGGATGGTTTGTGAGATGGGAGGTAAGTGGCTGTGAAACTGCTGTTTTTAGGGTGATCGTTTTTAGTAAAATTAAATATTTATCTCAGCAAAAAAGAAATTCGGAATACATATGCATATTTGTAAGGTGCTGTTTTTATCATTTGTTTAAAACAACGGCTTTTCGTTTGAATCCAAGTGGTGCAATCATATAGTAGTATGACACGGTTACAGCATGGATGAATTCCCGTTTCATTTTTGTCAGAGAAAGCTTGATTATCGACGAATAATCTATTTATCTACTCCATACTCGGCCAGATGCTCCAAAAACTGCTGGCCATAGGAATGAACTATGAAAGACAGTCTCAAAGATTTTTAAGTTATCATTTATAAAACAATCAAATATACACAGGAGGTGCCTGGGGTGTAATGGTTAACGTCGTGGAAAATGGAGACGGCGATTCGAGTTCAAATCCTGAATAAGACAGTTGGCACTTCACATTGTACTAATACCCTTGGGAAAGGTATGCATCTATCTCGTTTGGTTGACTGGGCTCTTTAACCTTGGTATAGCAACCAGTCTAAGAGAAGGGAAGTTCTGAAATTAAATCCGTTCAAGTCCGCTCAAAAATGACCCTGCGCTACCTCCTACTCGTGTGTAGGGGTTGGTAAATATATTAATTTATATGTTTATATATTATGTATATTTATAAAACAATTATATGTATATAGGGATTTATTCGAATTCCCACCAAATAAGAATTGACATAAGGTCATCTTATGGTGAGGAGCCATGCATGAATCAAAACTTATGTGTGGTTTCCGCGGCATTTCCCTTTAAGGGCGCCTCAGGCTCCGGGCAACTAGAGAGCAGGTAATGCCTGAGGTGATGCCCCTTAGAACTAGATGACTAGCATTAGAAGAAATCATCTTTCTAACTCAAACACCAGGTGAGCTCCAGGAAAATCTGAGTTTTGTCACACACACACTACACTCATATATATATATATATATAATTTACGAGAATGTAATTACAAAGCCAACGGTGCTTGGTGATTGTCAATTTATCGCATATATATATATATATATATATATATATATATATATATATATATATATATATTCTTGTTTACTATATTTATAAAGAGTTGTTCCACGCCTGACAAATACTTTGTCATCAATATTAAGCACTATATTTATAAATATAGCAAACTACTTTATATATGTATGCATGTATGTATATATATATATATGTATAAACACACGCCAACACACACACACACACACACACACACACACACACACACACACACACACACACACACATATATATATATATATATAAACACACGCCAACACACATACACATACACACATATATATATATGTATACATGTATGTATGCATGTTTGTATGTATGTATATATAAACACACGCCAATACACACACACACACACACACACACACACACACACACACATATATATATATATATATATATATATATATAAGAGAATTATTTGATAAATTAAGTGACTTTTGCTTTAGGAGTTGTAAATAAGAACACTGTTTACAGTTGTATTTTTTTTCAAGGAAATCAATAATAATGTGACCTTTCATGTCCCAGTAGACTATCAGAATGTCCTTCGTTACCTCTGCAGTTCCCGGAACTTTTTCTTTACCGGAGAGTCAGTGTTTTTTATATTTCATGAATTATCTTTTCGATTCTTGCTGGGAGTGGGAAACCCATTTTTAGTCAATTTGTAAACGTATTTTTGACTAAAACATGCTTCTTTCACATATTCTTTTACTTGGTTCACACTTCTTTGTCACCAAAAATTTAATGACAGAACTCTGTTTGATTTGCCACCATTTTGAATAGCCTCAAAACAAACATTTTTGTGAGAATCAAATAATTTTTACAGAGTTTGCATTCATGGAAAAAAAAACTTGTGAAAAAAAATTTATTTTGCTTTTTCAAAAAATTTCTCCTAATTTATGACTCATGCACACACACATTCACAAACACATTCATATATGTGTGTGCATGTACGTGTGTGTGTGGGTGTGTGTATATGTGTGTGTGTGTGCATGTACGTGTGTGTGCATGTACGTGAGTGTGTGTGTGTGTGCGTGTACGTGTGTGTGCGTGTACGTGTGTGTGTGTGTTTGTGCGTGTGTGTGTGTGCGTGTGTGTACGTGTGTGTGTGTGTGCATGTACGTGTGTGTGTGTGCATGTACGTGTGTGTGTGTGTGTACGTGTGTGTGTGTGTGTGTTGAATATGTATTGAATATGTCATATGTGGATCATCAGCTTACCTATCGATCAAAGACGTGCAACTCAGAGTCGTGATGTAATACCCTGTCTTATATTTTTATAATCATCAATATATAGGAGCTCGTGGTATCATGGTTATCATTGTAGGAAATGGAAATGGTGAACTGAATTCAAATCCTAGACAAGGCTGTTTGCATTTCATATAATGTTAAAACTCTTGGGAAAGGTATGCATACATTTCTTTTCCTTTTAGCGAGGAATAAATTGTAGGGCAGACTGGACTCTTCAGCCTTGGTATGATGTCCAATCTAGGAAATCTCTGAATTCAAGCCGGCTAAAATCCGCTTGATAATTGACCTTGTATCGTATCCTGCCCGAGGCGGAGGGGTTGGGTAAATACATTTAGCTTTGTTCCAAACTAAGCTTAGTAAATAACGACTTTTTGAGTTATTCATCTAACTCGAGTGATGAAATGGTTAGCGAGTATGGCATGCAAACTACTGAGAGTTCAAATCTCACTGAGTGCTACATACTTTGAGGCTGGTTGGTTGGCTTTTATGAAATATCAACCATTGTGGGTTATTTAATGTCAAATTCTCTCTATGCCAATGTATAAGATATATATGATTTGGTTTGGTTGGGTTTTATTTCAATCAACCATTGTAGGTTATTTAACGCCAAATCCTCTTTATAGATACATATCAAATATATGACTTTTAAACATTTTGTGGATAAAATTTTTGATTTGGTTGGGTTTAAGGTACATTAACCTTTGGTTATCTAATGCTAAATTCTGTTTTTATATTTTAAGTATATATGATTTGTAAACTCCTTTCGTAGAATGAGCTCAGGTTCATTTAAAAATGTTATTTCATAGATAACATTTTTAAACGAACCTGAGCTCATTCTTTTGTTCACAGTTAGTTTCAAGTATTTCTATCAAACACGAATATTTCTATTTACAATTAATCATTCGTTTGGTCACAGTTAAATGTTTTCAAGTATTGCTATGTAACTGTAACAATGCAACATCAATCATTTTTCTGCACACAGTGAAGTGCTTACAAGTATTGTTATTTAACATTACTCTATTCAACACTATTCATTCATTTGCAGGCAGTTAAATGGTTCCAAGTATTGCTATGTACCACTAACAATTCAATTAAACATCAGTCATTTGTTTACACATAGTTAAATGATCAAACAATTCTATTTCAAACAAATAGATTTTGCATAAGTCATTTGTTTGCACTTAGTTTAAATGTCAAAGTTATATTTGATTCATAGATAGGACTCTATCAGGTGCTACCACTCTGGGCCTGGGGAGACCTGGGAGCGATGGTAATGAAGGGGTACTTCGCATTTCTGGCGCCTTACCATCAGATTGTTTAGGACACTCGTTTAGGGAGTTTTACCCCTCTGCGGAGATGCAGTCGGTGTATTTTATAGCCCCAGCCGATTGGGCTTTCCATACTTCGAATATTTGGGCAATTTAAACTAATTAACCTTGTGTCACATCCAGCTCATGGAGGAGAATTGGAATGAATAAATATTCAATACCGAAGTCAGTTTTTTCCCAAGCAATTATAGTGTATTATTCAAAATAGATTAAAAACAGAAGTTAAACATTACTTGATTTTGATTAGTTTCAAAACTCCGTTCATCCGGCAAAATTTGAAAATCCAGAGTCTCAGAAAATCGGAGACATAGTGTATAAATGCAATCGATAACAGTAATGCTTGTCTTTCTAGTAATGCGCTGTGCAGTGACTTGCTGTCTGCTGTATGTATTGACCCTATCGGTAAACACCCAAACCCATCCCTCTCAGTGTGCACCCCATTCACTACCACAAAATCCAGCAGCTCCCCACAACTCATGTCTCTCTCCCTCCTCCTTTCCTCTGCCTCTACTCCTTCCACAGACAACAGGTCTCTATTTTCTTCCTTCCTTCCTTTCTTTCTCCTCCTCTCACAGTAGCCATCTTGTTTGATTAGATTCGCTTACGACACAACTAAAAATAAACCTCACTGGATTTATCGAACGATTCGCAAATTTCTTGCTTTACTCTCGTTCTTTTCTCACACCCAACGGCCTTCACAAAGCGGCCTTCACCCAGCGGCCTTCACCCAGCGGCCTTCACACCGTCAAAATAACGATAATTTGTTCAGTCATTTTCTTTTTCATTCATTTCATTTTTAATTCCTTTTCTGTTTTTCCTCTCTTTTGTTTTTTCTTTCAGCTTTATCGTCATTATCTTTCTTTCTTTCTTTCTTTCTTTTTGGTCTTCTTTTTTCTTACCCTTTTCTCTTTTCCTTTCTTTTTCTCGTTCCTCTTCTTTCTTTTACTTTCTTTTTACTCCCTACTTACTATTTTCGTTTAATCCTTCCTCCTTAATCTTGATTTTCTTTTCATTCCGATTTTTCCCTCTCTTGTCCTTCCTCATTCTCCTTTTCCTTCTTTTTTCTTTTTCCTCTTTTTTATTTATTTATTATCTCCTTCCACCATTTCCGTTTTCCTTCTTTTTCTCCCTCATCCTTTTCTTTTTTTTCCTTTCATCTTTCTCCTTTTCCCCTTTTCTCCTTCCTTTATTTCGTTTTCTCATTCCTTTTTCTTTACTTTTGTTTTCTTCTTCCTCCGACTTTCTCCTTTTTCTTTCCCTTTTTCTTTCTCCATTTTTCGTCCTCATTTTCTCTTTCTTTATTTTTTCTTTCTTTTTCTTTTCTGCAACTTTTTCTCGTTTTCCTTTTCTTTTTCTCTCTCCTCTTTCTCTTTTTCCTTTTCCTCTTTTCGTCTACTCCTTTTCTCCTTTCTCCTTCTCTTCTTCGTTCTTTTTCCTCTTCCGCCTTCTCTTTTATTTATATTTATCTTTCCTGATTCTCTATTTCTTCTTCTTCCTTCTCTTTTTCTTTCTTTTTTCTTTTCTCTTCTTTTTCCCCTTCCATCTTCTTTTTTTCCATATTTTCTCTCTCCTACTTCTTTTTCCTTCCTCCTCCTTTTTTCTTTTTCAGTTTTTCTTCTTTTTCTCATTCCCCCCCCCTTTCCTTTTTCTTTTTCTCCCCATTCCTCCTCTTTTTCTAACGAGAAAAAAACACTGTGCTTAAAATGCAAAGTTATGGTCGACTTTATCAAAATTTATAAAATCTAAAGGAAATTTCGTGCTTCTAACTATGCCACCAGCATATTCGGATATTCTAAAACTATTCTATATTTGATAGAATCAAAACCTATCAATTTCAGTCTGTATCGATCTGTTTTCTGTTGTTTAATCATGAGTCAACTTATGTTGAAGTCTCATCACAAGATAGCTCGATTCGAACTTGGGTTTCCGCAAGCAAAAATTTCTAAAAAATGCCACTCATCAAATTAACGTTAAATCATTAATAAACTGAATAAAAAATTCCCAACACCCTAAAAGACATTAATTTCAAATGGGTACAAAATGTGCTTTCAAATGAGTAGTTGATATTATGATAGAATTTTCGGCCAACGGTTAGTTGGTTCATTGAAAAGTTCCGACTTCACACCAAGTTAGATTTGACATTAACTTATTTTTTTTGAGAGAGACGAACGAATCGAAACTCCGGGTAGTCTTTACAAATATGTTAAGTACCCTCGGCATTCCCCTTTAGGGGTGCCTCGGGCGACAAACAATAAATTCATCACTGTTAAGCAGGTATTGCATGGAGGGAAAGCTCCTGGAAATTAGTGATCAACTTAATATCACCCTCATGGCGAAAACGTCTGGTGGGACCCGGAAGCCAAGTATGCTTGACTATAGTTAACACCCAAGGAGGATATACAGTGTATTAATATGGGGTTTGAGTACTGTTGATACATCCCTTATTTTGGAACCTGAACAAGAATTGGACTGTATACATGGTCATTTTCTGTAATCCAACTATATCACCTCTATGTTCAATCTTGAGTAAAATTTGAATTTAGGAACAGAATACTAAGTTATTCCTCTATAATATTTATATAGAATACAGAAAATCAGTTTTGAAAACTGGTCACGAAACCTGGACTGATTACACTGGACAACAATGTTTTTATTGCTGAAATAAAAATGTTTGCTTTAGACTAAATCGAATGAGCTAATTTCAGATCAATGCTGAGATTTATTCTAGCACGACAGGATTTTTAAAGATATTCATCATATGTCACTGGTAATCCCGTGAACGGTGATCTTTCGAGGCCTTTACATTATACTCAGCCTCATTAAGAACTCAGTAAAGGCTCTGATAGACGATTGTTGTCTATTCTAACATCTGAAAATAAAATTTGGCACAAAGAAAAATAATACAAAATAGAAAATAAACATTTTCATTTAACCTCGAAAAATTAATGTCTGATAGCAAATTCTCAGGTAAACTGATTCCACTTGAGCTAGCAGCATGGAATTCATTCATATTAATTGTACAGACCTTTCTTGGGTCTCATAAAACTCAAAACTCCAACTGATTTTATAAACAGCCAGCTAACTGAGCAACAAAGAATGGAATTGCATTGTATTATCATCTTGATTTTCCCCAACTCATCGGAATGAGATATGTAATAATTATCGAGAAAGATATTTCAGTGATGGAAACTAAATATCCAGGGCACTTCAATCCAAATATGATGGGTGGTTACTGCTGGTTTCTACAACGGGAGACTTATATCATCCACGAGCAAAAGAATAAATATCTCTATAATTTTTGTAGATTTTTAACTAATACTTAAATTAAGTATACCTAGGGAACATATTTTATTTCCCGATCAGAAATATTTTTCGTATCGAAATTTTTATCTTTAAAAACTGATCTAATATGAAGAATATGATGCGAATTCGAAAATATGATGAATATGATGCGAATCTAAGAAAACGATGAATGCTATGCGAATCTGGGAATATTATAAATATGATGCGAATCTGAGAATATGATGCGAATCTGTAAATATGGTAAATGCTATGCGAATCTGAGGATATGGTGAATACGATGCGAATCTGGGGATATGATGAATACGATGCGAATTTAAGAATATGATGAATATGATGTGAATCTGAGAATATGATGTAATAAAATAGTTACTGTGTTTTGAGCATTCAAGTTTGCTTTCTAGCATGACAATATACCAAATAATATTGCATTTGAGGTAACAATATACATTATATCTGAATGTGTATAACTTAATACTGTGATGTGATGGCAACATTTCAACTTCATATTTAAGAGGAAAACAGTTTTCTTTAGTAACAGGTAAAAATTGTTTTTGTTTTTTGTCTGTTTTTCAGTGTGAGAAATGGTTGTATGAGGGATTTAAGAGATTCAATTACATATCTTCTTTTTGTATCTATTTTCATGAGTAATAACTTAGTAGATTACACTATTTAACCGCTGCATTTATGATTTTTATTCTTTTGTTTTCTTTTCATTTTCTTAACACAAGTTTCTATTATTCTGTCTCCTCCCTTGTTAAATCGTGTCCTCTCTGTCTGTCTGTCTGTCCCTCACACGCACGCACACACACACACACACACACACACACACACACACACACACACACACACACACACATGCACATATATGTAAATTTAATTAGTATAGACACAGAGTGAGCAGTACTGGGTGACTGTTAGTGTCTTGCCTGTGATCATCAGACCAAGAGGCTTCCATGTGGTGGTATCCCTTTATATATTGTTGTGTGGGGTATGATGGGAAGCGTAATCTAGTTTGTGGAGCATTCTGAGGATGGCGATTTAGTTTATTTACGTGGTTGTTTCTTTTTAATTTAATGCTTCTTTTCATTTTACTCTGTGTTCTACCGGAACGACAAGTCCACTATTCAGCAGATTCTCTCTTCTTTTTGTTGACTATCACTAGGTCTGGTCGTCTAGCCGAGATTAGGTGATCCGTTTGTATCTCAAAATCTCAGAGAACTTGGTGCATCTCATTCACCAGGACGGATTTTATGTTGCGTATATATCATTTCGTATGGTCAAATTTCAATTTCTTGAACAATTCCCAATGGATTATCTTCTCCACACAGTCGTGTCTAGCCTTACACTTTCTTTGCATTAATTTGCCACGTTCGCTTATCATTATTTGTTTATCTATTCATTTACTTTTGTCATATAGTTTGATTTGTCTTTGGAATCGTTGGTTTTCAGATTGCTTTAGTTGGAATCTTTTTTAATACCTACGCTTGGATACAAGTTTTGGTCGTTTATTTACAAGTTTGATTTGTTTTGTAATAGTGACTATGGCTATTTTTTCCTTCTGGGTATATATATATATATATATATATATTTATGTAGATGTAAAGTCTCGAATAAAATCCAACGGCATGAAAAAGAAAGAACATGTTTCTTTATAAGGATTATATCTTTAGAAAATCATTTTCTTTGAGAAAAAAGGAAAAAAAAAAAATTGAATTCAGCAGAAATAGCTCCCATATTTTAAACTATTACTTGTGGGATGCAAGTGAAATCAGGCAAGCCATAATGATAGCTTCACCAAGCTGATATCTTCTCATTTTTTAAAAACACGATCAGTTACGATCATGTTTTATACCGGTGCACACCATGGGTTTGCTACTGAAACATGTTTTTTTAGACAGGTGAATTTTTAATACCAAGGCAGACAACTTTTTGAGCTCGTTTTATGTTACGTTGGAATGATGATTTTCTGGATTGAAAATCGATACAGCTATTTGTTTAAAATTCTATCCGAAACAGCAGCATTTCAAAACCTTTCCACGGCAAACACACTGTGCACATATATCGAAGCCATTATTGTAACTGATCATATCTAAAGAAAAGAAACAAAATAATAAGGCATTAGGAAGATGGAGCTATCCTTACCACTTGCCTAAGTTCACCTGCACCACTCTGGTGACAGGTTAAGATGTAGAAGGTATATCTGCAGCACCCAATACATAAATATATGCGTGTTTTGTTATTTCCTTGGTATTCTGGCGTGATAAGTCGGTCCTTATAAATATTTGGTTGTCTCTATTTTCCTTAGAAACAGTTTCTATGAACGCTTCCTTCATTTGTTTCCGCGTCTCGTCACACCTATACATATTGATCCATGTAGAAAACAGTTGCAAGTCATGAGCCACTCATCCTTTCTCTTGTACGTGGACGTTTCCCTATATTATTGTTCCGTAGTCACTATGCACCCTTGCCGATAATCAATCATTAACCTTTTTCCACTTTCCAGCAATATTTTCTCGAAAACTTAAGACAATTAAAAAAACAGTTTATGAATGGGTACCTTATTTATATGATTCATATACATTTATGTTCAGTTATTTATCAACTTGTAAAATCTGGTATAAATTACAAACATTTGAACAATGATTTTTTCTTCATTAACTAAACCAGTCGGTTAGGCCTGTACAATACAACAACTGCATCTCTGTGTTATATAATTAAGGTAATGATTGATTATATAAATCATTTTTCGCTAATTATATTTTATTATTTAGTTTGGTAAGGCTTTGAACTACTCGGTGTCTCTATTTCACGCAGAAATGATATGATAATCATCATTTGTCATAATAAACTCCAGACAGTAAATAGGGCTGGACGGGCCGTCAGGGGTGAATTGAGTGGGTAGGCGACGTCATACCCGAAATAGATGGTCCGGGGAAATTTAGAGAACTGAAAAAAGGGGTTGAGGTTCGACCGTTGAAAGCCAGCTGTTGACTATTTCTGATCTGATCAGATCAGTTTAGGTCTCGACCAGCTGAGATGAGTTTAGATCTTAGACACTACAAGATATGTGGGGGGGGAGGGGAAGAGGTGTCAGCGTAGTATCATATCATATATATATTTAATATATATATATATAAAGAGGGTTTGGCATTAAATAATGTACAATGGTTGATATGTCATAAAACCCAACCAAACCAAATCATAAAGAGGATTTGGTATTAAATAACCGACAATGGTTGATATGCCATTAAACCCAACCCAACCAAATCGTATGTATTTACTATATATGTATAAAGAGGATTTGGTATTAAATAACCTACAAAGGTTGATATGCCATAAAACCCAACTAATTCTTTCATTCACTTCCTTAATTGATTATCTGTAACTACAGAGTTTTCCGGAAAAATACCCGAGAGAAAATTTCCTTCTGGAAATCCCACAGAAAAAATAATATCCACAAAATCTTAAGGATTCTTTTTATCCAACGAACAAATGTTGGCACAAATGCAAATTAAAGGTAGACTGGGCTCTTCAACTTTGGTATGGCAACAAAATAAGGAGAAGGAAAACTCTGAATTTAAGACAGTTGTATTTCGCTGAAAAACTGACCTTGTGTCACATCCTACTCATTGGGGAGGTGTTGGGCTAATTAATTTTAATTTGAAGATTCACCATCATGCGAAACTCTGAATAGTGAGTTTTTATCCTGTTTGATATCAATTTTTTATTCTTAAAATATTTTGTGATGTTACTCATGCACAGAGCACGGCAAAGATTTTATGGTTTAAAAACAATTTTAGCGTTACATCTTAATCACGAGCTTAACCGTCAGTACTACTCTATGGCTGCACCAATTGTATAACAAGCCAGATGGGAACTACTAAAGAATTATACGTGCTATTTTGAACGAATCCTGAAAACAGCAACCTACAAAACAGCAAGTGTACGGCCACCTACCTCCTATCGTACAAATCATCGAAGCAAGATGAGTGAGACATGCTGGATACTGCTTATAAAGTAAGAAAGGACTCAAAATCGACGATCTTCGATGGAGTCCTTATGATACACCATTGTTGGCTGAATAGCAAAAACTTATATTCATCAGTGTTGAGTGGATACTGGATACTGTCTTGCGGACCTACCTGGAAGGGTGGTCGACAGAGACGGATGGCAAGAAAAGGAGTCAAAAGAATCCGTGTTGTCAGCTCGCCTTGATGATGAAGATGATATATATATATATATATATATATATATATATATATATCCAAATCAGGGAAAACGGGTTACAGATATTCGAGGAAAAGTTCAAACTACAAGATTTATGAAATATTAGAAAATAAACCGAAAAAAAACTATTGTCGAAAATACGCGATAAAAAAAATTATGCATTTTGAAATGAAAGAAAAAAAAAAGCACTTCGTATTAAAATTACATTTTGGAAAGAAAATTAAATATGGCGGGAGAAAACACGAAAATATGATGAGAATTTGAATGAAAAAGGCGGGAACTGATAGAAAAGAGAATATCGACGAAAAAATAGAAAAAAAGACCTTTTTCAAATCAAGAAACTGTTTCCCCGAGCAAGAAACGAATTGGTGCCTATATACATACGTATATAATGTTCAATTATTTACAAATATGTAGGTTATAACAAATAAAAAGAACGGCAGATTAACGAAAGAAAAAAGTCAGTAGATGAAAATTAATAGATTATGTTATGTGTTTGTCGGTAAACATGTTGATTGTTAAAAAATGATTGAACTTGGAAAGGTTGGTCAATAAGTCGTTAGTCTGACACAGGAATTTTGATTTGAAATTTCACTGTATAAGGTTTGATAACAATAATTAATGTAAAAATATCGGTTTAAGTGGATCAACAAAGAAGCAGAAAAGTAAGCATTTAACCCCTAACTTTTATATATATTGGAATTATCCTTTTTTTTTCTTTGAAATAAAGCGAGATTAGTTTGTGAAAAATGAGTGTTCTCTTAAAGAAACCCAAAACCTGGATGATTGGTTGTTTGGGTTTTATGGCATATCAGCCATTGTAGGTTATTTAATGCCACATGTTTTAATGTTTATTTTGAAACAAATAAACATATCTATTTCAAACAATTCAGTTAAGCATAAATACACAGTTCAATTGTCAAAAACATTTCTCTCTCAGGCAATTTAGTTTAGTCAAACAGTTCTTATTTTAAAAATTCAGTTTAGTATAAGTATAGTTTTGGTTTACATGTAGTTAAATGTCGAAACATTTCTATTTCAAACAATTCAGATTAGCATAAGTACGCAGTTTAAATATCAAAACAGTTCTATTTCAAGTAATTCAGTTTAGTATAAGTACGCAGTTTAGTTCTATTCAACCCAAAGATAAGGCCCAATCTGGTGCTACCACTCCAGGTCAGAGTGGAATTGGGAGCGATGGTGATGAAGAGGTGCTCAACATTCCTCAAACTCCAGCATCACTGGAACTTCACTATCCGATTATTTAGTGTCATATCAGGACACTCGTTAGGGGGTACCTCACCCCTCTGCAGAAGCGCAGTCAGTGTATTCTACAGCCCCAACTGACTGTGCAATACACAGCGTTAAATATAAAAACAGTTTTATTTCCGATAATTCAGTTTAGCCTAAGTACGCAGTTTAAATGCAAAAACAGTAACCTCTCGAAACCACTGTTTAGTTCTATTTGACCCATAGATAGGACCCTTATCAGGGTCTACCACTTCGTGCCAGAGTGGACCTGGTAGCGATGGCAATGAACGGGTACTCCACATTCACCCAAAGTCATATCAGGACACTCGTTTGAGGAGGTTTTACCTTTCTGCAGAGGTGCAGTCGGTGTATTCTACAGCCCCAGCCAACTGGGCAACAACCTGGTTTGGAAATGTGACTGGAAACGCAAATAAGAAATCTTTGACAACAAGCAAAAATGCTAAGATGAAGGAAAAACGCTGGAACATTTTAGGACAAAAAAAGCCACACAACAAGTAAAACAGACAATATAATTTCAGGAAATAAACCAGAGGGTACTGGCAAAAGAAGGGAGACTAAAAAGATATCGAGACAGGATAAAACAATACAGACAAAACAGAACATTACAAAACAACGAAAAGATTCTACCAGCATGTAGAAAGGAATGCACCAACACATACAATCAGAAACAAAACAATTTTGGAGGAAAATATGGCAACGAAGAGAACATAACAGTAAAAAACCGAATGGATAAGCAACATGAGAAAAGAGAAGATCTCGAAGAAAGACCGAAGGCAAAAATACACCTCGATTCACTCAAAGCAACACTTAAAAAAGTACCAAATTGGAAAACGCTAGGGCATGATGGTATACAGGGATACTGGCTTAAAAAGTTCACTTCGATCTATGAGAGATTGACAATCGAAATGCTTACAAGAAACAGACATATTCGAATAGATGACAAAAGGAAAGACAACCTAGATCCAAAAAGACCCCTACCAAAGAAACCACCACCAACAACAACACGGTCTTAATGTGCCTACCGATAATATGGACAATATTGACGGCACAAATAATGGAGGAGATTTACTATTCGTTAATAAGCCACGAACTATTCCCCGAGGAAAAGAAAGGATGCTGCAAAGATAACAGACAAACAGGAGAGCAACGATACATTGATCAAGGAAAGCAAAGCCAGACGTAAAAAAACTAGCTATGGCGTGGATAGACAACAAAAAGGCAAATGATATTGTCCCGCAAAGCTGGATAATAGACTGTCTCAAAATGTACAAGTTATCCGGTGAAATCATAGTTTATCGAGAATACCATGGAAAACTGGAGAGTGGAACTGACAGCAGGAGACAAAAGATTAGCAGAGGTGAAAATCTAAATAGGGATCTTCCATGGAAATGCACTATCACCATTTGTAACAGCGATGATACTTCTGAGTCTCATATTTAGAAAAAACTTCATGAATCGCAATAAAAAATCAACCACCTAATGTACATGGACGATATCAAACTGATTGCCATAGATGAAAAAGAATTGGAATCCCTGATGCAGACAATAAGGATATACAGTAAGGATATAGGAATGGAATTTGACAGAGAAAATTGTGCCATGCTTCTAATGAAAAGCGAAAAACGACAAATGACGGAAGAAATAGAAGTAACAATCAAGACAAACTCAGAACGCTCGGAGAAAAGGAAACAATCAAATACTTGAGAATGTTCGATGTGGACACCATCAAACAAGTAGTGATGAAATAAAAAAAATAAAAAAAGAATACCCTTAAGAAGCGAGAAAGATACTGGAAATCAAACTATATAGCAGAAATCTCATCAAAGTGATAAACACCTGGGCTTTCCTCCTCGAAAGATACTCGGGACTATTCTTAAAGTGGACGAGAGAGGAACAAATTGACCATACGATGCATGAGGACTTATATGAAGTAAACAGACTTTATGTGTCAAGAAAAGAAGGAAGAAGACTTGCCAGCATTCAAGATAGTATCGATGCACCAATACAACGACTAGAAAACTACATGAAAAAGCGCGGAGGAAGACTGATGACAGCAACCAGAAACAATACAGACAACACAAACAACTGCAGAACAAAAATAACCAGAAAAAAAATCGGAAGAAAAACAACTGTGTGGACATTTCAAGCGACAAACAAGCGAAATCTCAGACGCGAAAACGTGGATATGACTAAGAAAGGGAAACTTTAAGAGAAAAACTGAATCTTTTCTGATAGTAACTCAAAACAACGCCATAAGGACTATGTCAAAGCAAGAATAGATTAGACGCAACAAAATATCTGGTGTATATTTTGTGATAACCGATACGAAACGATCAATCATATAATAAGCGAATGCAGTAAATTAACACAAAAAGATTACAAGAGTAGATGCGACAGGGGGCGTTGAACCACTGGGAATTGTGCAAGAAATTTAAATTTGACCATATGAACAAATGGTATATGTACTATCCAGAACCCGTCCTAGAAAATGAAACGCAGAATCTCGGTTAGACGACCAGACCTTGTGATTATCGACAACAACAACAGCAGCAACAACAAAAAGAGAACCTGTCGAATCGTGAACTTTGACGTTCCGGCTGACCACAGGGTAAAACTGGAAGATAAGCAAAAAGAGAGTATTTGGACCTGGTAAGAGAACTGAAAAAACTATGGAACATGAAAGTAACGGTGATACCAATTGTAATTGGTGTGCTTGATAGAGTCACAAAACGATTGGTACAGCCACTGAGGAAATAAGAAGACGAGTGAAGACCATCCAAATTACAGCCTGTTGAGATCAGTAAGTATAATAAGAAGAATCGTGGAGACCTTCGGCGACTAGCTGTCACTCAGAATCCAGTGAAATGCCACCAGTTAACGCTGGTGTAAAAATTCTTAAGGAAGGTAATAATAATAACAATAATAATAAGACATCATGAAATCAAACTCTGCAGAAGAAATTTCATCAAAGGAATAAACGCCTGGGCAGTTAATCTTGTAAAATACTCCGGGCCATTCTTAAAATAGACAAGGAAGGAACTCAGACATTGGACCAAAGGATTAGGAAATTGGCTACGATGCACAAGACCTTACATTCAAGAGATGACACAGCCAGATTATATTTGTTGAGAATGGTACGGTAAAGTTAGTTGGTTAAATGGCATATCAACTCTTGATGGTTATTTATGCTAAATCCTGATTGTCTGTCTGTCTGTATGTCTCTCTCTCTCTCTATATATATATATGTGTGTGTGTGTGTATGATTTTGTCTGTTTGTTTGTTGGGTTTTATGGCATATCAACCTTTGTAGGTTATTTAATGCCAAATTATTATACAAATAAACAGTTCTATTTCAAACAATTCAGTTTAGCATAAGTACACAGTTTAATTGCCAAAACCATTTCTATTTCAAGTTATTCAGTTTAGTCAAACAGTTCTAATTCAAACAGATTTATTTAGTATTAGCATAGTTTTTGTTTACACACAGTTAAATGTCAAAATAGTTCTATTTCGAACAATTCAGTTTAGCATGAGTACGCAGTTTAGTTCTATTCAACCGATAGATAGGGCCCTATCAGGTGCCACCACTCCGGACCAAAGTGGACCTGGGAGCGATGGCAATGAAAGGGTGCTCCGCATTCTCCAAAGCTCCAACATCACTGGAACCTCCCCTTCAGATTGTTTAGGACACTCGTCTTACCCACCCCCTCTGCAGAGGCGCAGTCGGTGTATTCTACAGCCCCAGCCAACTGGGAAATATATGATTTTAAGTGAATAGTTTATAGGTAACTTTTTTAAGCGAGTTAAATGGTTTCAAGTATTGCCCTCTAACACTAATAGTTCTATAAGCACAGAATTAAAGGTTTTATTAAATATGGCTATTTAGCACTAATAATTCTATTCAACATTATTTATTCAGTTGCATACATCTAAATGGTTTCTAGTATTGTACATGATTAAACAGTTCTATTTGACCCATAGTTGCGACCCTAACAGATACTACTGAGTGGACCTGGGATTAATAGCAATGAAGGGGTGCATTCTCCGAAGTTTTCAGACTAGAACCTCACCATCAGACTGTTCAGTGTCATGTCCAGACTCATTTAGTGTAGGTGGTGTCTTACCCCTCAACAGAGATGTAGTGTGCTTATTCTACACCCCCGCTCCAGCCGTCAGGGCTGAAGTAAATTTGTACTACGTTATTAATTAAAAGTTTCAACTTGAGATTTAAACTAAAAATTTGACCGAGAGCGATTTTATTAATAAACCATAAATTTAAATGTATTCTTTACACACGAAAAGGTTCCCTTAACCAAACACTATTCAATGGTACGTGTGGGTAAGTTAGTAATGTTTTCCCTGGATGACCTTCATGTAACATGTAAGGTTTGAGTAGTATTAGGTTTTACTCCACTCCATTATAAATTAATGGTGTCTATGAAATTTTTGCTGCTTTTGTAAGTTGACAATGTTCATTCTATTATAAAAATATATCAGTGGTGAAAGGTGATTTGGGAATCAGGACATATAATCTATTATTCAGGTAAATTGCCAAGGCGGAGAGGGAAAAAATCTTGCTTTGCATCCCCCCCCATTACCTTCTCCCATCTATGAATGTGATGTGAACTAATTTTAATGTGAGAAAACACACTTCTATGTATAGGCTCCGCTCTGGACTTGATGTCCCCCTCCCCATTTTGCCCAGTCGGCACCCGTTCATTGCCATCGCTCCCAGGTCCACTCTGGCCTGTAGCGGTAGCACCTGATAGGGCCCTATCTATGTGTTAAATAAAACTAAACTGCGTACTTATGCTAAACTGAATTGTTTTAATTAGAACTGTTTGACTAAACTGAATAGCTTGAAATAAATATGTTTTTGACAATTAAACCGTGTACTTACATGTAAACTGCGTACTTACGCTAAACTGAATTGTTTAAAATGGAACTATTTTTGTATGCTAAAAGGAATTGTTTGAAATGGAACTGTTTTTGGCATTGAAACTGTACTTACGCTAAACTGAATTGTTCAATATAGAACTATTTTAACATTTAACTTTGTGTAAACAAAAACTATACATACTTATACTAAACTAAATTGTTTGAATTAGAACTGTTCGACTAAACTAAATAGCTTGAAATGGAAATGTTTTTGACAATTAAACTGTGTGCTCATGCTAAAATGATTTGTTTGAAATAGAACTGATTATTTGTATAAAAGTAGGCTTCCTTTTCAATAGCTACTACACCGAGGTGTATGGGAGGGTGCTACTCCTTTCCCCGGACTTTTCCACTTTACCCTTGATACGTACCTTGTATTACTGAGTGTTAAGCAAGGAGGTATCAAGTACCATTTTAAAAGTCTTTGGTATGACGCGACCTGGGCTTGAACCCAGGTCTCCCGAACCATTGGCTAGCACTCGGCCAATGAGTCGCCAATGGTCCTGGAGACCGGGGTTCAATCAATAATGGAATAATAAAACAGGGAAGACTAAAGCCACGGCCTTTTCTATCTATGACTACAAAGCAACAAAAACATTTTCACTTATGTCCTGTCTCTCTTTTTCATGCACCCAGCTAGATGGTTGGTTGTTTTGTTTTATGGCATATCAACCTTTGTAGGTTATTTAATTCCAAATCCATTTTTATGCAAATAGTCAGTTCTAATTCAAACAATTCAGTTTAGCATGAGTACATATTTTAATTGTCAAAAACATTTCTATTTCAAGCTATTCAGTTTAGTCAATTCTTATTCAGCTAATTCAGTTTAGTGTAAGTAGTGATTTTGTTCACACACAGTTGAATGTCAAAACATTTCTATATTAAACAATTCAGTTTAGTGTAAGTACAGTTTCAATGTCAAAAACAGTTCTATTTCAAACAATTCATTTTAGCCTAAGTACACAGTTTAATTGTCAAACGCATTTCTATTTAAGCTATTCAGTTTACGCTAACAGTTCTAATTAAAACAATTCAGTTTAGTTCTATTTAACCTATAGACAGGGCCCTATCAGGCGCTACCACTCCAGGTCAGAGTGGACCTGGGAGCAATGGCAGTGAAGGGGTACTCCACATTCTCCAAAGCTCTAGCATCACTGGAGCCTCACCATCAGATGGTTTAATGTCATATTCAGGACACTCATTGGGGGAGAGGTCTTACCCCTCTGCAGAGGTGCAGTCTCTGTATATTACTGCCCCAGCCGACTGGGCAAACCCAGTTTGAAGGAAATAATAAAACAGGGAAGACTAAAGCCAAGGTCTTTTTTGACCATGGCGAGAACACAAGCAAAAATATTTTTGCTTTTCTGTAACTGTCTCTCTTTCAGCCACCCAGTCTCATGTTCTGTCTTTCATGCTCCCCACGCAGTAGGGAGCAACTTTTCTCGCTAAACCAACAGGCGTTTTCTTTATTTACTCTTCCTAAATAATATCACTTGTATGAATAATCTTAAGAAATAAAGAAATGGGAACACGACCACAAAGCGGATAGTGAAAATTATCAATAATTAATTTTATATTACACAATTTTAAATATCCTCGAAAAAATGTATGACATGCAATGCATGTAATGTATATATGGGTTCTTTGTCCTTTATATATATAACTCAAGATGATATTTGTGATTTTTAAATAGTGATTAACTAAAATGGAGACAGACAACTGATACGCCATTGCCAATACCCATCCACACACACTCTCCCTGACCCCCACCTCGCCATCCAACTGACTCTGCTGCACACGGTGCATGCACAATGTATCTACAACAATACACAGCCACATGTTGCGAACAGTTCAATACTGACGCCATTTTATACGATTGCCTCTTGGCGCCACTGTTTCTCCCGCCTTTTTTGCTGCTCCTGCTGCTGCCGTCGTATCCATGGCGATACATGTATCGGCACACAAACAAGCAATGGAGAAGTTATTTTGACTGCCAGTCCATCAGCGTCGCCATGACGACTGTTCGCAAATGCACGACGACGATTCCGGACTGATGTTTAAGCGAGTATCGACGCTTTTCCCCTCTTTCTTGCCCCTCACCCGACGCCATCTTTGTATTGGGGGACTTCTTTTATTGATGAGACGTTATGATAACACGCTGGTTGCAGCGAAAGGGAAGAAGAAGAAGAAGAAGAAGAAGAAGAAGAAGAAGAAGAAGAAGATATGAAATAATAATAATAATAATAAAAAGAAGATGAAGAAGAAGAAAGAAAGAAAGAAAGAAAGAAAGAAAGAAAGAAAGAGCAACAAGAACAAGTGATCGATGTTCGATCCCAGATAAAAAGGGATAATGTTAAACACTGATTTTCAAAGACAGAAGTTCCTAACCACAAAGAACATTGGCGCAGCACAATCATTCTCTGCTTGCTTACCACCAGTTCGTTTTGTGGTGTAGTAATCTAAGTAATATTAAAATGAAAAGCAACTGATTTAACTTACAAAGTCGATGCCTAGTACATCTTTTAATTATAAAGTCGGAATCAACCTTATAGCAAGCGAAACATCGTTAGGCAAGCCATCTTGAAAAAATCACTGAATCATCAAAATTGTTGACCTCATTAACACGGTGTCTTCTTTATAAAAAAAATTCAGTAGATTAAGTTGCCAAAATTTATGCCCAGATTAGAAACAAATATGGATTACACAACGAGGGTCGATTGAAAACACCTTGAGCTGACCAAGATACTGTCAGAGAGTGTGACCAAATAAGGTTTATTTTTCAACATTATCCCCCTTGCAGTCACATACTTTTTCCATTGGCGTTGCATTGATTGGATCCCATTGGTAAAAAGTCATCAACAGCAGATACGATATCACTATATAACCTTTTCAGATATAACCTTTTCATTCTTCTCTCTCTATCTCTCTGTTTCTTTTATACATGTATATATATATATATATATTCAAGAACTGATATATATATATATATATATATATATATATATATATATATCAGTTCTTGAATATAAAATGTTATTTCTCAATTGCTTATGTCTAAACTAAATGGAAAATGTCAATTGCTTCTCACAAAATTTGTGTTGGATATTAACTTGAAGATCCCTTTGACATGCCGGGTAAACTGCGTCGGTGGTATAACAGGAAATGCACCTGTTGCCTTAAGTAAACTAGACGCAGATGCCTCGGCGGAAATGCCGCATAAATTGAGTTGGTGCTATAACAGAAATGCACCCGTCTCACAAAGTAAACAGGACGCAGATTGTTTTTCAGCGGAAGTGATGCGTAAATTGCTTTGGTGTCATGCGAAAAGTAGGCGTGTCTATGTGCAACACGTAGGCAGCAGACTGGAGGTGTGACTACGAGAATTTTCGTGAGTGTCCGGAATATTATATAACCAATAGAGATGAGCGGAGAAAAGAAAACCGCGGAAAGCAGCTACTAGATGTCACGTCAACCTGGGTTCTAGCCTTGCGCCAGACTGCCCAGGGCTGAGAAGTGAGGAGAAACTTGGATGATTTGATGCCTTGAGATGGTTCTGTACAAGAACAAGCGAAAGTAGAACACCGAAGAAGATAAGCAGAGAGGCTTAGCCATCTTCGACCCTCTCTCACTCTACCCATATATACAATTCGGGTAAGAAAAGAAAAAGAAAAGAAGCAGATTATATGTTTGTGCATCAGCTTTGTTGTCTTCCTCTTCTATATAACCTTTGTTTTTGTGATCTGGGTAATGAAATTTTCAAATTTACCCATTTTCTAGAACATTCCTAGTAGATTCAGTGCTGAGTAGTTGATAAAGAATATTCAAGAACATATTCCTTATCATTGTCTTAAAGTTCATTGTTCCTTGCTGTCATAGAAATGATGACGCAAGTGAGTTATGATAACTACAAAAAGATTCAAGAAAATAAGACTTAAGGTTAATAATATTATGTAACAAGTATTTTACTTTTTTCTTGTTCCTACTGAAAGTGCAATTTCCCAATTTCTTGTGGAAAATACCTATTTTTTCTTTGACCATTGCTTTAGTGATCTTGATAATGAAAATTTTTATTTACCAATTCTTCAGAATATTCCAGGTAGATTTTTTGTTCATTTTTGTATAACTTTAGCGTAAATACATATGAATTTTTATTCATATTTTGCTCAGACCTTATGTAGATAAAAATGTAAAAATTGATCCGCTTTTAGATAAAGCGTAGGTTAATTTCTGAATGTCAATATGCAGACTATAAAAGCAAAAGTTAAAGGAAGAAATGCTCATTTTCAATACTTATATACAGCAAGAAATAATAAATACTATCCAGGAATAAAACTTCTCTTACATAGTTTTCTTTTATCTCGGGCACAAATGCATTGTTTAAAGTGATTGGTTTGGTTTCTTTGTTAAATGGCATATCAACATTCGTGGGTTATTTAATGAGAAAACAATTCTGCTTGAACAGCAGTGATAGCATTTAACCTATTGCAAGAGAAATAAGGAGTTCATACCTTTTTCTCCACGGGTATTAGTTTGAAAGTAATAGTGTGACTGGAGTTTGAACACTTTTACTTCGAGACAACAATCTAGCACGTTAACCGTTACGCTACGGGGTTCCTCCGAAAGGAAAGAAAAATGGCCAATTGCTATAGTTGTACAACATAATCAATTAAGACGTAACCAACATAGTTCATGAACAAAATTTGTCTTAGATTGTTTTATGTCCTGTATGATTAACCATAATAAGACTCACCATCGTTTCATTATATATATACATATATTTATATATATACATACATAGACACGCACATACACAGACACGCACACATTCACACACACACATATATATAAATATACAAACACACTCACACACATATATATATTGTCACGTGGTCTACCACTGAGAGGAGAGAAATAAGAAATTTCCCCTACCCCTTCCGTGTTTGAATTGACGGGCCCCAAAGGTTGACCGTAAAAGAGGAAATTAGAATGTAGGTCAAGCTATCTGTACTCCGTAACCTCACCCGAGTGGATAGAGAAGGGGGACATAGAGGTCCGTATAGTAGTCCGAATGAATCGCCTGACAGGGTGAGGAAGAAGAAAGAGGCCAAGTGATTGGCCAGAACCCTAAAGCCGGAAGTAGCACCCTTTTCGTCAGCGGAAATAGGAATAAAGAATTCAGTTTTAGGACGGAGATCGCCGTGGGAGGACGCGTAATCTGATGCCAAACTCCGGGCAAAGAAACAGAAATAGAGTTCTTGGATAGGAGATAACAGATGCCTTCAAGCTGAGCTCTACAGAATCCTGCTAGCCCGTTAAAGAAAATACTCTGCTAAGGAACCCGTCGAAAAGCTAAGTAAACCTTAAAACCGTTTTCTCCCTCCACCCTTCCTAAGTATTGCAATTGTATGCTCTCCCTCTCAGTTTAAAGAAAGAAGCATAAAGAATTATATGCATGAAGAAAAGAATGGAAAGAGAATGAAAAGAGTCATTTCATGAACTAAACATCTAAATGGACTTTGCTACTTTCTCAAGGTTCAGGAGAAACGACAGAAAAGAGAGAAAAGAAAAGGAAAGAAAGATATTGTGTTTAAATCTTGTCTGCTAGTAATATAGCCGGCGCCTTAATTATTTGCTTGTGACCGCACGTATTAAAACCTTGTTATATTTTAGATGTCCCCCTTGTGTCGAAATTTATTCATTGTGTTGTTTGCCTATCGAATTGCCTTCCTTTTGCATCTTCCTTTTCAGCTTCATTTTCGCCTCAATTTATTCTCGCTAAATGTCTTATTCGCCTTTAAAAACATTACACGGGAAATTGAAATTGTCGACTGCGATAAATAATAATATTATATCTAAACCTAGAGGGCCATATCTTCCATCATCCTGGGGGTGGTAGGAAGACAAAGTGGCCTGGTGGGTTGTGTAACGTGAAATATGAAAACCCCTTGCCAGCGGCGGTCAGTCTAGCCCCAAGTTAACCCCCACATTATCTGCCAGTTCCCCTACGCCCCAAAAGGGAATCTTAACTAGGACTTATTTTGCGAGGAATCAAGTGCCAGACTGTCCCGACTTCACACGTGCGAAAAATAAACTCCCGTCCTGGGATAAATATTTTAATGCCACGTCACAATATATAGACACACATAGATATATATACACACTCACTCACACACACACACACACACACACACATATATATATATATATATATATATAGTCATCCACAGACAGACCGTTTCGTTGTATCATAACTCATCGGTGCAGCGAGACACGCGAGATGCTTCAACCTGGGATCGAAACTCGCCTAACTCACCATTGTTGCACGAATAAAATAAATAAATAAAATTAGTGGAAAAGTGGATAAACTAAACAATTACAACGGTTTTAGTACTAATATTTTGTTCTTTATTCCAAGAAAGCTCTCTTTTCAATAGCTACTACACCGAGGTGTAGGGAAGGGTGCTACTCCATTCCCTGGATTGCTCCACTTTACTCTTGATCCTCACCTTTTAGTGCTGAGTGTTAATCAAAGTGGCATCAAGTACAATTTTTTGAGTCTTTGGTATGACTTGAACTGCAATTGAACCCCGGTCTCCCGGACTATTGGCGAACACTCGACTCATTAGACCGCACCCTCGACTAAGGTCGCCAAGTTTACTTAATATGCCAGGAAGAACTTCTTCAGACTAAACATTTTTGTTTTTTTGTTTTTATCATTTTGTCAGATTTATCAAAATCTACAATTACACACACACCTATATATATACATATATATATACTGACATCAACAGACAGACCGTTTTATTGTATCACTATCCATCATTGTGGCTAGACACGCGTGATGCTTCAAAACCTGGCTGACTTTACGCTGGTCGGAGATCCTACTGCGGATATATCGTCAATCTCAGTGTAAGCGAAGGAATTTTTATGTATATAATTTTTATATATATATATATATATATATATATATATATACCCTTAATGGCAACTGGAGAGCTCAATTCATAAGAAGAGCTTCGCATTACGTATAATTGGCAACCGGTAATTTCTTGCGAGAGCCCTCAACCCCCGGAGTTAAGCATAGATATTGTCATCCAAAGACAGACTATTTCGTTGTATCACAACTTATTAGGGTGGCTAGACACGTGAGATGCTCCAAGCTGGAATCGAAACCCAGCTGACTTTATATATATATATATATATATACCCAGTCGGTTGGGGCTGTAGAATACGACAGCTGCATCTCTTTAGAGGGGTAAGACCCCTACAATGAGTATCCTGGATATGACACGAAAACATCAGATGGTGAAGCTCCAGTCCTGGATCTTTAGAGAATGTAGAGTACTTCTTCACTGCCATTACTCCCTGGTCCACTCTGACTTGGATTGTTAATACCGGTTAGGTTTGCATATGTGGGTCATAGAGAAATGTTTTATAATTTTCTTTACTTAAAAAACCATTTCACTGTGTGCAAACAAATGACTGATAATTGGTATTACATAGCAATACTTGAAAGTATTTAACTGAGCGCAAACAATACTTTAGTGCAAACAATACTTGAAACCACTTGACTATGAGCAAACAAATGATTCATATTAAATAGAGTTATTCGTGTTTGATAGGAATACTTGAAGCCATAAAAGTGTGAAAACAATAAATAGTAATCCTTAAAACCATTTAATTTTGTACACACTCATTGAAAAATAAAATTACCTACAAACTATTCACTAACAAATCATAGGCATAAAAAGGATTTGACATTAAATAACCATCAAGGGTTGATGTACCATTGAGCCTTATTCTAAACCGATGACAAATGTTAAGTTGAATTGATAGTGTTACATAGCAATACTTGAAACCATTTACCTATCTGCAAACGAAGGAATAAGGTTAAATAAAATTATTATTGTTAAATAGCTGAAACCATTTAACTGTGAGTAAATAAACGCTTAAAAATGTTACCTACAAACAATTCGTTGACAAATTATATATATATTCATTATAACTACGTATAAGCAGTAGGTGCCGGTGGTGTAATAGTCGTTGGAAATGGACCTAGCGACACGTGTTCAAATCCTGGATGAGGCTGATTGCGTTTCAGATTGCACTGATATATATAAAATAAGAATTTTAGTAATATAGCCATCATCATCAAGCCACACTGACAGCATCGAGTTCCCTGACAATCGCTCTTGGTAAGTCTTATGATAGCACAGCACTGATTTGAATAAGTCTTCCATTATTATTGTACGATGGTTGCATCGTGATAAAAAGCAGAGGCAATAAGATAGATGTAAAACTGAAGTATTGGAGTTGGCAATATTTCATTTAAGAAATTTATTCGCTCATAATCAGTAATTAATGAGAGCTTTTAAGTCAGTGCCGAATTTACAAATAGGCTTATATAGACAGAAGCCCCGAACCTCGGACTGATGATAAAACCGAAATGAAGAATGAAAAATAGATAGAAGTACTAAAGAGATTTATATATTTCTAGATTTAATGGAGCCCCTTTGAAGTAATTCGAGGTCATTTTGAGTATTTGGGACCCTCTATTTGGAATTCGATGAGCACTATTAAAATTTTGATATAACATTTTTCTTATTCATATAGATTTTTGATTTAGTTTTTTTTTAGTTCTGTAAAATTTTATCTGCTTTGCTCAGTTTTACACTTCATTGAACACAAAATCTAATTAATGAAAAACTCCAAATTGGGTATATGGGGGGTGGGAATATACGTAATGAATGGGCACCAAATTTTAAGAGACCAAGAAAACCTAAATCCAGCTCTGTTCGAGATAGAAAACTGTCGTCTCCTTTTTTATTTGTTTACTTTGCTTCGATTCATTTTTTGTTTAATCTTCTATTGCCAAATATTTTGTCGTGACCGTTACTTTTAGTATGAAACGCTCTAACAAGCGAACGTAGACTGGAATTTAAATTTTTTTAAATAAATAAATGAATAAATAAATAAATAGCAAGAAAAACAGTTTCTGCGTCCAGGCTTACATCACTAAATCGAAAAAAGAAATACGTGACGAAAGAAGAGAAGAAGTAAAAAAAAAAAAAAATTGTAAGAGTCACGTGACGAGACGAGTTAGTTAGCCACCATTGATTGCTTGTGGGCGAAGCGTTTCATGTTGTGTATCGTCTGCTCCTTAGAAAGTCTATCCGTCAACGCTAGACAGAATTGGATGAGTAAAAAGTAAGTACACATAAAAAGAAGTTTAAAACAGACACTCAATAAATGAATAGATAAATAAGTACCGGTTTATAATACGCATTTTTTCCCAAAAGATGCCCCAGAAAATCACCCTACGTCTTATAAGGTCAACAGTCAGCTTTGAGTTACTGGCCATTGAAGTTCTAGTTCTGCAATACACTTACTTTAGTCAACTCTGGTACTGGATCTCATCAAGAGAATTGACCTAGAGCGATGACAGATGATGATAATAAAGACTCAACTTTAAAAAAAAATGTCCCTGAAAATCACCCTGCATCCTATAAAGTCAAAGGTCAACATTGAGTTATTGGCTAGTGGAGTTCTAGGGCTGCTGCAGTGGCTCTTAAATCAAATCGCAAACATCACCGCAAACGTAAACTGGTTGACTATTATTTCTACACCACCAAAAACAATTCTTTTCTAAGGTTACAACGTATAACAGTAGTACTTACTGGTACTTCATATAAAATAACATCAATCAGGAAGAAAATCTAGTGACCACGCTTAACTATGCATGTACCTAAACAAACGTATTAAGGTTTTTAGCTGAAAATATTGGGATTTAAAAAGGATCTGAGTAGATAGGAAATTAAAAAAAGTGACTTGGTGTATTTGACAGAGCGGTGGATTGCAGTCTTGAAGTAAGTGAGTTCGAACTCCAGTCGTACTATTATTTTCACTTTCGGTACGAAACCTTTTCTCCTTCCCACCCCCAGTAATAGGTTAAATTGTACCCCTACTGTTTTACAAGGATGGTTTGGGTATTAAATAACTCCCAAAGGTTGATATGCCATTAAACAAAGAAACTTAAAAATGACCTGATAGTGGAGAGAGCTACGAATGTTAAGCGAAAACACTTTATCTGAAATTCGCAGTTTAAACATGTTTATTTGTTTTTTGAACAGCTACCCAAATTGAGTTGCGTCTTGTAAACTCGCATATCTTATTAGCCGTCAAGGAAGGTAAAGTTTTTCTACACGGAAGACATCGTTTCAAAAAACCTTAAAATTTGCTGGGACCTACCAGAACTGGTCTTTTTTCAGAGATTTGGAAATACTGTTTTGAGACGTTAACAAATATGGTGTACACAGCGATAGAACCAGAGAACTACCTTAGAAAAGAGTTATGGTTATTAGTGATCGTCACTTTGTTTAAATTTGCGATGTTTGCTGTTCAATTTAAGAGCCATTGCAACACTAAAACTTCTCTAGCCAGTAACATTGACATAATGCGATGTAGGGTGATTTTAGGGGATATTTTTAAAAATATAGTACGGAGTTTAAGGCAAAATCCAACAAGTTAAGTGCCAAAATTTCGGCTGCCACAAAGGGTGGGGTACTCAGTGAAAATCGACCATATTACACAAACGAACCGCCTCAGAAGGTAGTGACGATTTCGTAGTGGTTAATGTTCTGGACTGTGACATAGTAGTAAGCGAGTTCGAAATCCAGTCACACTATTACGTTCCCTTTCGGATTGATATCCCAAGGAAAAATATAAACACACTCCCCCCATCCTAACAAGTTATGGGTCAGATAGCATCAGTATTGTTCTTGTACAAAAATATCTTTGGCATTAAATAACCAACGAAAGTTGATTTGCCATTAAACAAAGAAACTACACCAAACAAAACGCTGTGTAAAGGCTGGTGCCTATCTAGAAATCCTATCTCCCTCAGGTAATTTATATGTCCGTTGGGGGTTTGTTGAGTGTTTCCCAGAGTACATCGTATTAACCCAGAGTGGATGTTTTTAGGACAATCGCCTGATCCCAGGTGGCCTTCCTCCCCAAGGCAATACCTGTTTGAAGAGCTGAGTTTTTTGCGAGGCACCTAAGGAGCCCCCAAAAGGGAAATTCTGACGAGATCAAGCATTTCTTTCGGACGGTCATGCTTGAGTTTCGATTCGCAATAAAAATGACCACTTGGACAAGTCTGACGTGATGGGATCTCAGATGAATATCTCGTAGGGTGTCACACGACAGTCTCAGAAACACTTTTTGGGTCTATTTCTGTTTCTGTTCTTTCAACAATAGAGACATTGTCTCTGACCCTGTAAAGCCACGTGAAGATATTGTCTACATTCCTTGTTCCTCAACGATATGCTGGTTTTTCTAGGTGGGACGCTATGTTGGCCATTCTCGTGTTGGTGTGTGTGTGTGTGTGTGTGCCGGTCAGAGAATCTCTTTGTCTGTTTTGGCGCGAAACCCATACAAAGGACCTGAGCATGAGATCTCCCACGAGACCGGAAGTGGACGAGAGAGGGAAGGTCCCAGAGAAGACAGAGAGAGACAAAGGAAGGAAGAAGAAACCAGTCGGCTTGAGAGAGCAGTCAAGAGAAGGAGAAGGACACAGTCAACAGAAGTCAGCATAGCTAGTGACTTTTGTGGGAGTTTCGCTCGAGTACATGCCCGCAATAGCCTGCAAATGCACTGAGAGCTGCACAAAAGTGTCACATAGACTCCCCACTTCTTGCGCTTGGAGCTGACCCAAGTCCGTGTTTGTTCATTTGTTTTTTTCTCCATCCTCTCGGTTGTGTTTTGCGTATCTATAAAGAAATGTGTAATGCCCCTGGTCAGAGGTAAGAGAAACCACTAGACGATCTGATCTAATGGCCATTAGTGGTTTAAGAAAGCTAATATAGTGGGGGTCGCCCGGCCGGCCAGGGGTGTTATCACACAGGAACAATATTAGTATATTTTTATCTGTTAGCTCGCATTCGAAACGCTCATGTTGTAATTGTAGGAAATGGACACGGCAACCCGAGTTCAATACCTGGACCAAGCTGTTTGCATTTCCCATAACATTAATACTCTTGGGAAAGGTATGAATCCAACAATTCTCTTTCCAGTTATATGTAAATAGTAGGGCAGACTAGACTCTTTTATCTTGATATGGCAACTGGTGTAGGAGAAAGAAAACTCTGATATTAAACTTGTTAAACCCCGATTGACCTTGTGTCACATCCTGCAGGTGGCGGGGGGCTGTGTAAACACACACAATCACACATAAACATATGAGTGTGTGTATGTAGAGAGAGTTTCACATGAGTATTTTGTATATTGGCTCTTATGATATACAGCTCCATAGAGAAACACTCGAAGTTTATTATTAAGGCGTTCAGCAGCACCAGGGTTTTCATTGTCAGCTCGGATGTCTTAAATTACAATTGTTGAGAATGCGTTTCCAGTGCTCGAATTAAACCAAATGAATTCTTTTACTGATGTTTAATGTCATTTAAGAACACATTTTGGTAAACTGGCGCTCATTAAACAATCTATCTACGTTTGGTCCAAGAAAATTAGAACAGGATGTTTGTGTAAAAACTAACAGTCTTTGGATATAAGTATCTGAAAAACAATTGGAGCCTGTTCGTGCTTGTTGCTACATAGTCGTTCTGTTAAGAATGGCGAGAGTATTTTGAAGATGACGGTGGACTTATGGGGCGTATGGAGTAAAAGCTTGCCAGCAATTGAATAAGAATGCTGCGAGCTGTATTGAACAAATCCTGGAGGCAACATCCCTCAAAAAAGCAACTATATGGTCACCCACCTCCCATCTCGAAAAACATCCAAATTACACGAACAATACTGGCGGGACATTGCTGAAGAAGTAAGGACGAACTTATTAGCGATGTATTCCAGTGGACCCTTTCTCGCGGAGGGGCAAGGGTTGGGCCACCAGCTTGAAACTATCGAAAACAGCTCTGTCCTGATACAGGATGTAGCATGGAAGACCCATTGAGAGCGACGTACGATAGGAACGAGTGTTGGGAGAGAGTCAGGGAAATCCGTGCTATCGGCACTCCATGATAATTTATATATATATATATATATATATATATATATATATATATAGGTATTATTCGGTCCAGTTAAACCAGAGTTGGGAGTGATTCCTTCAGGACAAGAAAATCATTCAGGAGCTGAACATTTAAATTTTCCTGGTGGAGTGCTTTTGATTTACACCAGAAACTGAAAAACAGGATGGAAATAAATTTATAATCCCAAATTAACCAGTCTTTGGTTTTTTCTTAAAGATATATATATATATATATATATATATATATACGCACATGCAAGAAATACGCCCCTTTTATGACGGGAAAATCAAATTTGTATGAAAAAAAAAAAGAATGTGAAGATGTAATTTTCGACTTTGTTTTCATTTTTAATACATTGAATATATCCCAGATGTAAGAAGAAAAAAGCGGCCATAAATTAAGGAACAGAACAACGAGTATTTAAATGATTTTTACTTGAAAAAAATTTGCATGTACGTTACGAAATTTACACAAAATTGTGAAGTGGTATGCCACCGAGAGAGGAAAAGAAGATTAATTTCCCTTACCCTCTATGTTTGAACTAACAAATCCCAAGACTGACCGTTAAAAGGGAGATATGAACGAAAGTCAAATTACTCGCACTCCATGACCTATAATCGGTTGGACAGAGAAGGGTATGTAGGTCATTGAGTAGCATGATCGGATGAAATAGAGAAGAAGAAGAAAGAGGCCAAATGATTGGCCCGAGCCTTTAGCGCCGAAAAATAGTACCTTTTCGTCAGAGGAAATTTAGAAAAGGATTTTTAGTTCTGGACAGACATTGGCAAGAGATGGACGCCAAGTTAGCCAAGCTCTGGGAAAGAGTAGAATTGAATCTTTGGACAGAAGATAGCAGAAAGGGGTTTCAGCCTGATTCTAGAGAAATGCCGCTCGCCCGTAAAAGAAAGGAACCTGAGAAGTAAACCCTTCGAAAAGATAAAAACAACTTAAAACTGTTTTTCCTTCTACCCTTCCTAAATATTGGAAGTTATATATATATATATTCAGTAAAGGAAAGAAAGAAACTGAAAATATTTGTTTCATAAACCGGAAATGAATGAGTGGACTTAGATACTTTCTCAAGTAAAAGAAAGAAAAATAAAAAGAAAGAAAAGAAAAAAAGAAAGAAAGAAAGAAAAAAAGGAGAAAGGAGAAAAGGACTGTTGAGAGATATATTTGTGTTTAGCACTGCCTACTTGGCTTAACAAAGCCGATAGTTTAAAAGGAAAGAAAAAAAAAAAAAAAGAAACTGTTTCTTAAATCTCATAATTATTTGTTTGCTCTTCGCTTATTAAAGCTTTGTTACAGTTTAAATGCGCCCCCCTCGTGTTGAAATCTATAAGTTATGTTGTTTATCTATCGAGTTGCCTTCTTTTGCACATTATCTTTTTCAGCTTCGTGTCGCTTTAATTAATTCTAGCTAAATGTCTTATTTGCCTTAAAACAGTACAAGGGAATTTTGGAAATTTGACTACAGTGAAATAATATTTTGTCTTAACCTTGACGTCCATGCTTTCCGTTATCCGAGCGGTAGCAAAACGAAGGGCTTGGTGGGGTATGTGAAAGTGAAATTGGAAACTCCCTCGCCGGCGTCGAGATGAGTCTAGCCCCAAATTGACCCCCCACATTATTTGCCAGTACCATATGCCCGAAATAGGAGTCTTGACTAGGACTTATTTTGCAGAGGGTCAAGTGCCAAACTGCCCCGACGTCACATGTGCATAAAATAAACTCTCGTCTTGAGATAAATTACTTATGCAACGTCACAAAATATTCTTGGAACATACATATATTTATTACTTATAAAGTTTTCTAAAATTTTTTTACAGTAAATTAATAGTGAACTAGAAATATATATATACATTTTGAAATGGTCAAAAGTTAATGAACGCTGTTGAATTATAGTAATTTAGGTAATTTTTAAACAACTTGATTGCTAATTTTGATTTATAGTCATCTGTCATACATCGTTGGAACTATTTTTAAGCAAAATGGAGGCGAAGGCAGAAAACAAAGCTCATTTTATCAAATCGTGAAGAAGGTCAATCATATTTTGAAATTGCTGGCATCGTACGAAGGTCTAAAAGCGTTGCTTATCGTGTAATCAATAGATTTAAGGCTGACAAGACACTTGAACGAAATCCGAGAACTGACAGGCCTCCAATGACTACCAAACGGGAAGATCAGATGAGTGTTAAATTGTCTTTAAAATACTGTTTCGATTGAGCAACGTCTATTTGTCGTGCATTTTGTGAGCAAACAGGAAAGCCAATCTCTAGAAAAACTGTTTCTCATAGGTTAGATAAGGAAAAATTAATGGCAGAGATTCCATGTCGCAAACCTTTAATTTGAAAGAAAAATCAAAAGGTTCGTCTTGACTTTGCCACAGAGCATATCCTGAGGACAGATGAACAATGGAATATGGTTCACTTAAGTGATGAATCTAAATTCATCTTGTTTGGATCTGATGGTAAGAAGTTTATAAGACGTAAAAATGGGGAACGCTTATCTCCTCAATGCGCTGAGAAAACTGTGAAATTTGGAGGGGGAGCATTATGGAGTGGGGATGATTTCTTCAGCGGGAGTCGGACTCATTATTCGTTTTCACGGTAATATTAATGCCAGTGTTTATAAAGAAACTTCTTCGCCAGCATTCTTTTCCTCATTTACGTAAAGGGACAGTTGAAACTCTAATATTTATGCAAGACAACGCATCTTGCCACAAAGCTAAAACTCTTAAGTTTTCTTGAAGACGAAGGAATAGCTGTTATGAAGTGGCCACCACAAAGCCCAGATGTATAGAGAATGTATGGAAAATCATAGAAGAGAAAGCTCAGGACAGAAATCCTTAAAATATTGATGATTTATGGGGTTTTCTGAAAAAAGAATGGGAAAGTATCTCTACCACCTTTTGTAAGAAGTTAGTTGGCTCATGTGGTCGAAGATGCAATGAGGTAATTCAATGCAAAGGAAAATTCACTAAATATTGAATTTTTGTTTATATATTGATCTAACAATGATTTATAATGAGTTCCTTAACTTTTGACAAGGGCAAAATGTATATTTTGTTTTTTCAGTTGACTATTAATTTACTGTAAAAGAAAATTTAGAAAACTTTATATGTAATAAATGTATATACATTCCGTGTATATTTTGCGAAAATTTCATCATACATGCAAATTTTTTCTCGTAAAAATCATTCAAATATTTGTTGTTGTTCCATTCCTTAACTTATGGCCGTTACTCTTGTTAAAACTGTAATTTGAGCTGTATTAAAAATGATTATGCTTACTTCATCGGCAATCATGATTTATTATTGACTAGCCACGACCCTTCTGTTCTAAGGTAGAGTTATCAAAAGCGTAACAATCCGGTTTTTTATGTTAATGAATACTCGGAAATGGCTTATCTTCCCTAAATGTTGGTTCCCTTGCAATCCTTCGTAGAAAAAATATCGTCCAATGAAAAATCACATTCAGAAATCAAAGATTAAAAAAGTATCATTCAGATAAAATACATTTTTTTTTATCTAATCAATAATATTTATTTATTTGGTATTTTTACATTAACAAACAAAATCACAGTCACTTACTGTGAGTGAAAGATTTTAATCAACAAATGTCAATTTTAAGCATTAAAAAGAAAAGAAGTTGAACCTGATTTTCTTTTCTCTTTCATTAACCTCATCCTCAGAAGATTAAGCTACGAAAATGAATAAAGTTTTTTTTTTAATGCAGAGATCAAAATTGCGTCTAATTTTTCCGTTTTTGAAAAAAAACAAAACATTCCTTTAAATAAAACAGACAAATCGTTAAAAAAAATGTAAACAAAATCTGATTCTCTCTAAATCTATCTTTAAAACATGTAAAAATCTTTTACCAGCACCTTCATTAGGGGAATCAAAATAACAAAATGGTTGGGAGGGGCGCATGATAACAAAACTTAAAAAAAAACAGATTGTCTTCAGAATTTTGAGGGAAAATGTCATAAAAAAACTAAAAAAAAAACTCGTCTTTTATGGTTTTAAATACCGAAAAATTTTCTTAAAATCCAATAATTAGTTAATTTGGGAAGAATCTCAAACAATCAAACAAAACAAAAAAAGCAAAAAAAAAAAAAAGCAAAAAAAAAAAAACATGGTGCATTTAGCAGGTGCGTGTTTTCACACTTACCTATATCTAACTCCTAGAAAAAGTACAACAAATTTCACACTGATCTTTAATCGTTAGTGCTGTTTTGTTCTTGTTTTTAATTGCAACATGGAATCTCCTCTAGTTTATTTAATCATAATTATTCCATTAAAACATTTTATTTTATCTTTTTTGTTCCCGGACTTTGCCAAGTACCGTTGCTTATATAAATTTATATATTTCTTTTTTACGCTCTTTTCTTTCAACACACACACACACACACACACACACACACACACACACACACACACACACACACACACGTATAATATGTTGATAAACACTTATTTATAAACTGGCACGTGTACGTATCTCTTTATTTTGCTTCTTCGTGTGACACACCTACGAGAAAAAATTCTGTGAAATGTTTTTCTTTTCTTTTTTTTATCTTTTTTCTTTTTTTTTCTTTTCTTGTAAATAACGAATGCAAAACAGAGTGAATAAGTGCTTGTCTAAATCTTCCTAACTTCGGGTCATTCTATTTTTCAACTCAAGAAGTGGGCGTCTGTCTCATCGTCTTTTTCACGAAGCACTTAAACGCTTTCAGTAACACAGCTCTCCTCTTCCTGCCACGTAGATACTGGCCTTAAAAAAAAATTAAAACCAGCCTTTTTTAATTATTTTTTAGCTACTTACTCAATAATCTCGATATACTATCTTAACATTTCCTTAATATCTTAAGTTAACTGGTATTGTGGCTAACGTGCTGAACTGCGATATCTATTGGCCTAATGAGCAGAGTGCTCACCGAGAGACTGGGTTTCAATCGCAGATCGAGTCATACAAAAGACTCAAAAAATGGTACTTGATGCCGCCTTGGTTAACACTCAATACTACAAGGTAAAGAATCAGATGTAAAGTGGAGCAATCCAGGGAATGGGTAGCGCCCTCCCCTACACGTCGGTGTAGTAGCTATGGAAAAGGGAGCCTTCGGGTCACCCTCGACTAAGGTCACCAATTTTACTTAGTAAGCGAGTATAAACTCCTAGTCGTGGTATTATGTTCACTTTCGGACTAATACTCTTGGGAAAGATAGGAAACTCCTTATCATATTTACCAACCCCTCCGCTCGGGCAGGATATGACACAAGGTCAATTTTAAGCGGAGTTTAACAGGTTTGAATTCAGAGTTTACCTTCTCCTAGACTAGTTGGCTCACCAAGGCTGACGAACTCAGTCTGTCCTACTATTTACCCATAACTGGAGGGAGAATAATTGGATTCATACGTTTCCCAAGGGTATTAGTGCTATGTGAAATGCAATCAGTCTTGTCCAGGATTTGAACTCGTGTGTCCATGTCCATTTCCTACGACGATAACCATTATACCACAGGCACCTCCTTATGCCCAAGCTATGGGTTAAATTGTAGCGCTACTTTTCTCTTACAAGGATAGCTTTGGCATCAAATAACCCACGAAGGTTGAGATGCCATTAAAACAAAGAAATCAAACTAAAGAAACCTAAGTTAACTCGCTCTGAGAAAACAATGTGCGAAGGTGGGGTGAAAAGTTCATGGGACATTAACGTCATATCTGCTGTTGATGACTTTTTTGGAGCAATAGACTACAAGCACCGCAACACAGATGGAAGAAGTGTGTGGATAGCAACAGTGACGATGTTGAAAAAAACTCATTTGGTCACCTGTCCTACTATGTTGGAAAAACAAACAAACAAGCAAACAAAATGATCCAATCAACCTGACGATCTATGACACAATTCCCCTTAAGATTCCTTATTTTTCCGGCATATATTGACCGCCTTCTCATAGTGCATGTGTGACTATTTAAAGACCAAGTCGCAGAAAAAATGTCAGGTTTTAATGAGGAATAACACGTCAATTTAAAAAAAATCTTTTTTAATGAGTTTTCATGGACATTGATACAAATTAGTGAAAATTCTGCTTTATGTATTTACCCAACCCCTCCGCCACAGACTGAATGTAACACAATGTCAATTTTATGCAGAGTAAAGCTGGTTTGGATAGCTTTCTTTCTCCTAGACTGGTTGTAATAACAAGGCTAAAGAACCTAGTCTGAACTACTATTTACCCAAGGAAGGAAAAGAGATGGATTCATGCCTTTCCAAAGGGCATTAGTGCAAAGTGAAAAGCAGACAGCCTCGTCCAGGATTTGAACTCGATTACATTTTCAACGCAGATAACCTTTTTGTTAAGGACACCTTACCTACTCGTCTTCTATATAACTACTTTTGTATTATGTATAATTTGAATTATCATGTTGTTTTAAATGTTTTGGTTTGCAAAGGATGCAGAGTTTCGTTTTCAACCTGCACGCCTCTGTGTGTATTTTCATTTGATTCCCTTGCATCTGTTATAAAAAGCAAGATACCAGGTTCAAAATTTAAAAACATTGAGGCATTGTAAATGTTTTCCCACCAAAATAAATGATTAATTCGTTTGTATAAAAAATGATTCAAGCTAAGTCGAACCATGGTGAAGTAGGGTTAAAGTCAGAGGGTGGTAATAAGAAAGGCTGAATTTTTTCCTATATATATATGATCATCATCGTCATCAAAGCGTGCCGACAGCACGGATTCCTTTGACTCTCTCTCTCTCTATCGCCATTCATCTCACTAGACGGCACCCAGTGTCGACACAAGGCTGATGAATGCAAGTTTTTGCTTGTCGGCCAACACCAGTGTGCCCATGTGTATGAGTCCATTGAACGTCGCTTATGATTGGTTGATTGGTTGGTTGGTTGTGTTTTATGTAATATCAACAATTGTAAGTTATTTAATTCTCTAGATACATTTGTATTGTATATTTGATTTGTAAACATTTTCGTGATAACATTTTAAAACAAACCTGAGCTCCTTTTTTTCATGCAGTTGAATGGTTTCAAGTATTGTTATAAAAAAGTCACAATTTCTTTGCGCACATAGTTCGTTGGTAATTTTATTTTTAAATGAGTTTAAAGTAATTTGTTTGCTCTCTTGTATTGCTATTGTTTCTTCAGTTGAATGGTTTCAATTATTGCTATCTAACACTAATGATTCTATTTTATATCAACCATTTGTTTGCACTCAGTAAAGTTGTTACAGGTATTGCTATTTAACAATAATTATTCTATTTAAGTCTATTCATTCATTTGCACACTGGTAAGTGGTTCAAAGTATCGCTATGTATCATTAACAATTCAATTAAACATTAATTTCTTTACACACAGTTAAATGATCAAACAGTTCTTTTTCAAAGAATTTAGCATAAGTCATTTGTTTGCACACAGTTTAAATGTCAAACAGTTCTATTTGACCCATAGATAGGAACCTATCAGATGCTACCACTTGGGATCAGAGTGGACCTGGGAGCGATGGTAATGAAGGGGTACTCCGCATTCCCCAAAGCTCTAGTATTACTGAAGCCCCACCATCAGATTGTTTAGTGTCAAATCCAGGTCACTCGTTTTAAGGGAGTATCTTGCCTCTCCGCAGAGAATCAGTTGGTGTATTCTACAGCCCCAGCTGACTGGGCTGAGATGTTTTAGTGTCATATCCAGAACACTCGTGATACAGGGGGACTTACTCCTCTGCAGAAATGCAGATGGTGTATTCTTCAGCCCCAGGTCAATTCCAGACTTTACTTTCCAACGACCTCAAAGACTTTTGTCACAAATTACAATACAGATGAAATAAATACGAAGTGCTGTAATGTGTGCAACAGATTTGAGACTTGAGATCAAACACCTGCAGAAAGGATAATTGACAATTTGGATTATATTGATGAATCGGTCCGGTGTAGGAGTTTAAGTTAAGCGCGACAAAGTCTATGATTAAGATTCTAAAAATGAGTCGAAATCTAGAATCAAAACAATGCAGCTGCATCAGTGAGGCTTTGTACTTAGATCCCCCTCCAACGCTATTGTGAAACGACTTTGTTAACGAATTCCTCCTCAGATCAAAATGATAATGAGGACCTTTACCAACAAACAAAAGCCAGCCTGGCTTTTATGACGGAAACACTCTTATAAAATGTGGATTAGCTGAAAGTTAGCTCTTGTTTGCCCACTTTTTTCCTATCACCCGATCTTAAAATGACGATCGACAGTCTTTTAATTGTATTCAGGATCAAGTGACGACCATTTCATACCCCCAGTAAATATCAAAGAAATAAGTAAGTCGAGGGTGATCCGAAGATTCCTTTTCAATAGCTACTACACCGAGGTGTAGGAGAGGGCGCTACTCCTTCCCCTGGATTGCTCTACTTTACCCTTGATACTTACCTTATAATGCTGAGTGTTAAGCAAGGTGGCATCAAGTACCTTTTGTCGAGTCTTTGGTATGACTCGACCTGAGATTGAACCCCGGTCTCCCGGAACATTGGCGAACACTCTACTTATTAGGCATAATCAACAAGTAATTGAGAGAGAATGGTAGCTATGCAATGATATTTGCCTTTACTTATATATATATATATATATATATATATATATATATATATATATATATAGCGATTCTAGATCATGTTACTTAGATCATACATAATTTAGAATATAAGTAGAATTTGAGCATCAAATTTCATCTTTTCTAAATGCAGTTCGTCAAAACTTTGAGCCTGTGCAGGTTTGCACAGCCGATACTTGGTAACTGACCATACTACAAATAATGAATAAAGAAATAAAAATAAACGATATTTTATTTTTATCGATAGTATTTTTCAAAACAATTGTATTTAACTCAAGTGGAGCGTCTGTGTCAGTCGGCACAAAAATTTGTTATGTTAAGCGTTCAATGCCTGGATCATTCAAAAAGATTACACACACACAAACACACACATAGATAGATAGATAGATAGATAGAGAGAGAGAGAGAGAGAGAGAGAGAGAGAGAGAGAGAGAGAGCTTAGGTGTGGGCTCGGATGATTATCAAATTTCCCTCGTTTATTAAAGAAAAGAAAGTATTTACGGTCAAATTTAGTGGTTAAGTCAAAAGATCTTTTAAAAAAGAGCAGTAAAATACATTTGAGATTTTAAGAATTATTTTTCAGCCAAGGAGCTCTGAGCCATATTATGAGAAGGATTTGATTTGGTTTTTAGGCTGATTTTCATGAAACCAAAATAACAAGTCACGTTATTTTTTTCTTCGTTTATGATTGTTACGAACAGTAAACAAAATTTATCTAAATAAACATTTTAAGGCATAGAAATAAAACAAAACTATAAAAGTTAGCAAATTAAAATAATCATTCATGTTGGTTTTAGTCAGGATGTTAGTCCAACCAAAGCCAAGGATTTATTCTGAGAGAATTTTCATTGTTTCAAATAAGTCCCTTGGGCTGAGTTCGAAAAGCCCCACTTCCGGAGTCATCAAACGTAACAGAAGAATGGTGCAACAATGATCAAGAGAATATCTTAAACAAGTTTCCTTATGTTTTGAATTCAAAGATTTTCTTTCTGCAAGACTGTTTTTGGGTTAAAATCAGTTACATCAGACCAAGGGAAACGTATTTCAATAACCACAGTAATATATATATACATATATATATATATATATATATATATATATATATATATATATATAATCATGTCATGCTGCTGCTAGCTATGATTTCTCTCTCTCTCACCATTCGTTTCTATCATCCATCGCTCCCGGCAGGTCCTCTAGACTACATCGTGTGTCCATACTGAGCTGTTATAGATTGGCCCTAGTTGGTCGGCCAACACTTGCACGTCCGTATGAAAGAGTCCATAGGAGAACCTTGCTTATGAGTTCGTTCTTTCTTCTCGAGCAGTGTCCCACCTGTCTTGTCTCTCTTAGCTGGATAGTTTTAGAGATTGGATGCAGGTGGTCATACAGCTGCTGCTTTGTGGGATGTTGCTTCCAGGATCTGTTCCATATCACTCGTAGCATTCTTGTGTAATTATCGTCAAGCTTATTCTCAATACGCTTAGTCAGCGTCCATATGGTGCAACTATATAGTAGAATCGACACGACCGCTGCTTGGAAAAATGCGTTTTATTTCATCGAATAGATTTGATTTCAGTATGATCAACGATCTATCGATAGCAGTTCACGCTCGTCGTTTATTGATTTCATTTTCAGTTGATGAGACGCTACTTCTGAGGTAGTTGAACTTATTTACTAATATCCACTAATATATATATATATATATATATATATATATATATATATATATATATATATTTGACTACAATATTAGTTGGACGAAAATATCTTTGGCCCATGGCCAGATTCACAGACCGCTCTGTGACGAATGACCTACTGGCAACGGCTTGGGAAGTTACAACGATTACCATCGGTCTATGTCAGGTGTTCTTTATCAAAAGATACCTGTAGGTTGGCTGATAGCGTCGAGGTCACAACGTGAACGTGGGTTTGTCTTTAAGAAACCGTGTGAATGATGTTAGTCGGACAGGTGTCTGTGGGAAGAAGCTGAAAGTTTACGGATTATTACTCCCTTCATTACTGACCATCAATGGCGTTTTTCGTTGTTGCATTTAGCAGATCGTCTAAAAAGTGAGCGTTGAAATGTGCTTATCAAACACGTGTCCCGACAAGAAACTCATCATATGTACGTCAGAGAGAAATTAGGCAAAGAGAGAGAGAGAGAGAGAGAGAGAGAGAGAGAGAGAGAGAGAGAGAGAGAGAGAGAGAGAGAGAGAGAGAGAGCAACTAATTGAGTTGTACATTCAAATAAAGACTGACAAAAAAGAACAATGGAAAAAAGGAAAGGAGAGGAAAGGAAAGAAAGAAAGTAAAAACGAAGAAAGTAAAGGATGTAAGGGAAACTAAGAAATGATACAAAAAAAGGAAAGAACAAAATGAGAGAAAAAATTGAAGAATGAGAAGAAGGAGTAAAAGAAAAAAAGAGGAAAGGATTACAAGAAAGAAAGTGAAGAAAATAAAAGAATAAAAGAAAGAAGGAAAGGAAAGAAAAAAGAATGAAAGAAGAGAGAAAATAAAAAATGAGGACTGGAAAGAAAATAAAGGAGATTAGAAAGAAAAATGATATGAAAAGAGAAAAAGAAAAAAGAAAAAAAAAAGGTGAGGCAAGAACAAAATGAAGGGAAAAAAGAAAAAAAGAATCAATAAAGGAAGAAAAGAGAAAATTAATGAAGGAAAGAGAGGGGGAAACAAAGAAAGAAAGGAATAGAAGGATTGGGAAAAGAAGCAAAAGGATGGAGTGAAAGAAAGAAGGAAAAATAAGAAATGGTTGAAGTAAAGAAAAGAAAAGAAAAAAATGAGAGGGAGGAAAAAGAAACGAAGAAAGTTAAGGAAAAAGTTATATGAAGAAAGAAAAGCAGGAAATAAAAAAATTGAAGAAAGAGAAAGGAAAAGAATAAAAGAAAGGAATAAATAAAAGATGAAAAGAGGAAAAATTGAAAGAAAGAAAGTAAAGAAAAAAAGGAAGGGACAGAAGAAGTAAATAATTAAGAAAAGAAGAAAACAAAAGGAAAGAAAAGAAGTAAAAGAATGGCTGAAAAAAAAGAGGGAAAAAAAAAATTAAAGAAAGTAACGGAAGATAGAAAGAGAGAAAAAGAAAGGAAGAAATGATATTGTTACATCTCAAGTATTTAGGAACAACAAAATATTGAAAAAAAAAAAAAAAGAAAAAAGACAGCAATTGAATATTTTTTAACACAGCAATATTCTTGTAATTTTCTCAACGAAAAATAATACAATACGATTCAGGTGAATTAACGCTGACTGTCTCTACACGTGACCTGTTGTCAATCATCCATTTTGTTGTCTGAAACTATTCTTTTTCCCAGAAGAGTCAATCATTCGTAAAGGGAGATAACTCTCACTTGATACCTTGCCTCTTGATCGTTTGACTTGTTTCGGGAATTCATTTGTGGTTGGTGGGGGTTTTCTCCAAAGTTTATACGATTTCTTAAGTACATGTTTAGGTGGAGTTCAAGGATTATCCTTTGGTATATCTTGGGAACATTGTGAAGGCAGTTCGAAAATGTCCAATAAGAAGTTTGATTTGGTCTCTGGAAGGTGAGAGGATCGCAATTAGTTTGCATATCGAACTCAAACTGTAAGACTCTCTATCAGCATCATACGTGGCATTCCCAAAACGACGTAGAATGTGTCCTTGAATCCACTTTCCTTTGCTATTGCTGTAGAATTTACAAGTACGCATATTGTAAGTATGGATTGCCCTGATCGACAGGTTGAATTATTCTTCATCACCATGTTCCTTTTTGGGGAAGGTTTAGAAGTAGGATGGATGACGTCCATATGCAAACGAACTTAACGGTTCATCAGTGCTTCTGTTGGTGATTTATCATTAGATGTGTTTGAATTTGATGTAGCTCTGTAACTATTGAGGAATATTCCTAATATTTCTTATGTGATTCCCTCCCCTTTGTTTTTTATCAGTGCCCTCTTAAAGGTATCTACAAAACACTCTATCTGTCCATTTAATTGTGGATAAAAAGGTGATGTCCTAATATGATGCACACCATTAAGTGCACAAAAATTTGAAAATGTAGCTGAAGTGAATGCACTGCTTTTATCAGAAACTTACATCTGTGGGATTCCAAAGCGAAAATCTGTTTCAACTTTAGAATTGTTTCATCTTCAGTGATACGACTCATTTGAAAAAATTCTGGCCATTTGCTGTATCAACTCGAATAAAATAACACTGTCCATTGATAGATCCAGTAAAATCAATGTGAAGGCGTGACCAGGGTGATTAAGAGATAGGCCAGGAACTCAGTGTAGTTTTCCACGGATATTTTCCCGCCTGTTAACAGTTGGAACACTTGTGTGCCAATTCCTCTAACTGCTTATTTATGTTAAACCAATAAACATAGCTGTGTGGGAGGGTTTTTATACGGTTAATACCTTAATGATCATAATGGAATTGCTTGATCACTCTGTCTTGTAATGAGAATTGGACAATTACGCAATCAGCGAAAAGAAGACATTCATCAACTTCTGACCATGAAGCTCGACACTGAAAGAAGGGTTGAATTCTTTTGTCTGTGTATACTTTTGGCCAGCTTTTAAAATGGAAATACATCACTTTTTGTAGCACGAGATCAGAAGCTGTAGCTTCACAGATCATTGTAGAAGTGACTGGTAAAGCTTTACAGTGGATGCAAATATTGAAGTGATTTCTGGCTCCAGAGATACTGCTACAACGACAGAGTCCTCTGGTACTTTTTGTATTGTCACGAGCCTAGATAGTGCATCAGTGGGACTAATTTTATCAGCCCTATTATACTTCATAGTAAAGTTATAGCCCAATAGTGTAGTATTCCATCTTTGCAGACAGTTTGCTGTATACACAGGAATGCCTTTTCTGGATCCAAAAATTCTGAGGAGAGGTTTGTGGCCGGTGACCAGAGTAAAATGGCCGCCATACAACATTTTGTGGAAAATTTCAATAAAAAAGACTATTGCTAAAGCTTCTTTTTCAATTTGGCTCTAGTTGCATTCTGCTGGAGTCAGTGATCTCGATACATAAGCTATTTCCTTTTGTTCACTATGAGGAAAAACATGAGAAATGACAACTCCAACACCATAATTAGAAGCATCTGAGACTTCGACAATATCCATGGATGGGTCATTGTCAGCAAAAGATTTGAAGAAAGTAAGGACTTTACTTTGGTGAAAGCTGATTGACATACATCAGACCAGTCCCATGTAATATATTTTTTTAAAAGATTGTTGATGAGTGCACGAATTTGATGAAGTTCGGGCAAAAATGCGCTATAGTGACTAGCCAAGCCAAGGAAGAAACGTAATGTCTTTCATTTGTTAGTGCCGGCGTATTTTTTTTATTGTCGAGGTATTTTGTGGGTCTGGTTTTCTACCATTTTTATCAAATATAAAACCAAATTATTTGATTTTGTCCCGGAAAAAATTTACTTTTCAGCTTTAATATGGAATCTGTTTTGTTATATTCAGCTAAAAAAAAAAAATGAATAAAATAAACGCTGCTAAAGTTCATTTTGGGATGCAGCTGTAAAGATGATGTCATCAATATAAGCTGCAACTCCTGTCAACCCGGTCAGCATGGCGTCCATTGTTTGCTGGGATATGGCTAGAACTGGTTTGACTCCGACGATGGTTAAATCTGAACAAACCCTTGTAGGTATTGATAGTAAGGAGCTTCTTAGTCTCCTCTTCAAATCCTAGTTGGAGAAAAGCATCGGAAGGATTAATTTTTGCGAAGAAATTTCCGCCATTTAATTAGGTAAAAAGATCCTCTGGAACTGGCAGTAGATACTGGTGTGCATCCAAGGAATTATTTAGACCAGTTGAGTTGCCAGCACATATCTGGACTTTTCCATTTGCTTTTTTTTTACAACTACAATAGGAGCTGCCTATTGAGAGTAGGCTCTATTACACCTTCTAGTTGAAGACGTTGAAGTTCTTTTTCAACAATATCAAGTGCGGCATAGGGTACAAGCCGTTTTGGTCTTAAAATTGGTTTCCCTTTTAATTTCAAGGTTTCCTTACTTTTAGTATAGCAAGCGAGACGTTCTTTGAAAACGGCACCGAACTTATTTTTTCGTTCGTCCATAAAATATTTTTCAATGTCCTAAACAGACCTAAGACTAAATGTGTTGAACACAGACGTGAGATGAATTTCAAAAAGATTAAGCTGTTCAATCCAGTCGAGACCAATTAAATTCATTTCAGAATTGTCAGCAAGATAGCATTCACCCGAAAATGCGGTAGCTTGAAATGTAACATTACATGTTAACTTGACGGTTAGATGAAATTGGTCCCTGGAATCGCTCCTGGTTATGTGATCTGTTGCAGACAGACATGGCTTTCCAAGTAATTTCCAGGATGACAGATATTAACGTAATATCTAACGCTCAGTCAAACTGGAAATGAATTGGTTTGTTGTTCACTGAAACAACAATATATTTCCTGTTGCGTTTATAGTTTGCTTTGAATAATGCAAGCACTGAGTTGGCATCGTCTTTCTGTTTCGTTTTTTTACAAATTTCCTGTGGATTGGACTTTCAGCATTTTTAAAAATTTTGAATTGCTAATATTTCTATGTCCAATCTGGTGGTAAACATTGCACTTATATTTCTTAAACGGGCAAAAACGTGCATAATGTCAGTCACCACAAAACCAACATGTTTATGGAGGCTTTTTTTACTTTATACGATTGGACGTTTCCGGTTAACGATGGGGTGTTTGGTTTTTGCATTAACATAGTATCTCTTTTAATGCTTAAAAGATTGTTGCATGCTGTTGTTAACGCTTGAATTGTAATGTCTTTATCGTGTTGCAATTTGGAAAGTAGTCTGGTCCAGATATCACGTGATTCAGACGTCAGTCCTGGGATAAAAATCAAACATTTAAACTGGTTCTCTGTGAGAGAATATGGTTTAATTTTTCACATTTCCGATTCATAATACCTGCGAACGTCACATAATCGTCTTCGTCATTTTTCTAGACCGGGTATTAAAAAGTGATTGTTTTTTTTTTCAAAGATTTCTTTTAGCAGTTCGACTGTTTCTGTAAATGTGATATTTGTTGGCTACTTTAGTAGGATGTAATTCGTATAAAGGTCGTGTTCCTGGGTGCCCAGTTTTCGAATAATAGTTCGTATAAAGGTCATGTTCCTGGGTGCCCAGTTTTCGAATTATAGTTCGTATAAAGGTCGTGTTCCTGGGTGCCCAGTTTTCGAATCAGTAGACGGATTTTCCAATGTTCGTCTTTCTGTGAAAGTTGTAAAAATGTCTGTCCATCTTTTGTACCACGAAGCAAAAGTTTTTCTACTTTTAGTGTAGTAATAGAATTCCAATATAGTGTTTATGTTATCCACAGAATTTGTGTTCAAATTCTTTCCTTCTAGTAGTATTTCTATTTGGTGATTGAAGAGTCGAGTCGGCATAGTTGTTGTGACTTTTGAAACTGTTCTTTTTGTTGATGCAAAATTTCTTTCAGCTTGTCTGGTAAATTCGCCATTTTTGTGGGTTCTTTGTTTATATCCTTGTCGTTAAAAATTTGTTATATCCTAAATATTTAGGAACAATAAAATATAACACGAAACAGATATATTTTTAACACAACAATATTTCATTTTCTCTCCGACCAGGATACAGTAGGATTCGGGTGGATTAGTGATGACTGTCTCAATACGGGGCATGTGGTCAAGCAGCCATCTTGTTTTCGGAAACTACACTTTTTCCCTGAAAAGGTATTCATTCGTTACGGGAGATAACTCCCCCTTAACAGGTATGAAGAAAAGAAAGAAAAAAATTACAGAAAAGAAAGAAAAAAAGGGAAAGAAGGAAGAAAAAGAAGTAAAGCAAAGAATAGAATGAAATAAAAGTGGGTGAAAAAAATAAATGATTGAAGTAAAGAAGGAATTTTATTCCTTGTGGCTAGGAAATTGAACGTTCATATTCACATTTTTCTGTAACATTGTTTTTGCAAACAGTTATATGATATTAAGTATTCCCATGTAGTACAAATAATTTGCACACAGTGGTATGGTTTTAAGTATTCCAATCTAATACTAATAATTATATGGTTTTAAGTTATTATTTCTGTTTGATTTTCTAACACATCACTCAATAAGTCCCGGCCTGACATACAGATGGCACCACTAATAAAAAAAAAACCCATATGATTTTTATAAAGTACTAACCTTCAAGTGGCACCTGTCAAAATTTGAGCTCAATCGGATTATTAGTTTACTGCCTGGTGGGTAGAGTGTTCGCAAATGGTCCAGGATACCAGGTTCAATACTAAGTCGAGTTATACCAAAGAAAAATGGTACTTGATGCCGCCTTGCTAAGCACTCAGTATTATAAGGTATGAATCAATGGTAAAGTGGTGCAATCCAGGGCATGGAATAGCGCCCTCTCCTACACCTCAGTGTAGTAACTATTGAAAAGGGAGCCTTCGGGTCACCTTCGACTACAATTGCTTGCTTTACTTTACTTTACTGTTGCAAATTTTCAAAACAATGGAAAAATCTGAATTTTGTGTGTTGATAAAGCATTGTTTTCTGAGGGGAAAAATACGGTTCAAGCAAAGCAGTAGCTTCATAAGAGTTATTCAGACTCTGCTCCATCGGAAACAACGGTTAACAGGTGGTATGATGACTTTAAACGCAGTCGCACTGACACAAAGGATGCTGAACGCTCTGTTTGCACAAATTCGGCAGTTGTCCCGGAAAACACCAAAAAACATCATGTACTCGTTTTGGCCGATTATAAATTGAAGTTGCGTGAGATAGCAGAGGAGTTAAAGATATCAGAAGGCGGTGTATTTACCATTTTGCATGAAAATTTGTCAATGAGAAAGCAGTGCTTAAAGTGGGTGCTGCGATTTCTCACAGTCAATCAAAAACAACAAAGCGTCGATAATTCAGAGTGTTGTTTGCAATTGTTTGAACGCAACAAAAATGAGCTTTTGCGTAAATATGTGGCAATGGATGAACCATGAATTCACCACTTCACTCAGAAGTCAAATTGGCAGTCAGCTGAGTGGACAGTAGCAAGTGAAATCCTTCCAAAGCCACCAAATGGGATGCGCAAGGTATTTTGTTCGTTCTTGAGAAAGGAAGAACCATCAATAGCGAATATTATATTACATTATTGATGCAATTACTTAGAAACTGTACTGGGGACAATAAATTTTCAAAATCCCAAGTAAAGGGATGACATCTAGCTATTTGCAAAAAAGGAAAAAGAAGAGGAGACTTCGATATAAACAGTAAGACTATACAGCCAGGATATAGGAATAGAATTTAGGATTGAAAAATGTGCAATGCTAATTAGTAAAAATGGGATGAGACAACAAAAGGTATAGAACTGTTAAATCTGGAAAGCATCAAAACTCTTAGAAAGAAAGAAAATTACAAGTACTGGGAAATATTGAAAGCGAACACGATCAAAAAGATTTTTTTTTAAGTGCCTCAAAAAACGAGAAAACTTCTCGGAACCAAAGCTCTGCAGCAGAAATCTCATCAAAGGGATAAACACCCGGGCAGTCCTCCTTACAAGATTCTCGGGATCATTTTTAAAATGGACAAAGGAAAATCTCAGACAAATTAACCAAAGTTTAAAGAAATTGATGACGATATGTGTTAAGAAAAGAAGGCAAAAGGGGACTAAACAGCATTTAAGATTTGCCTAAATGCATCAATACAAGGAATACATTAAAAAGATTAAAGAAAGAGAAATTACAGCTGCCAGTCTCAGCAATAGCAAAGATCAGGTCAAACAGAAAAACAGCAAAAACTAGAATACTGAAATGGGAAGAAAAACAACTGTAAGGATACTTCATAAGACAAATCGGGATATTGCACGCGAGAAGTAGACATGGCTAAGAAAAAAATCCTCAAGCGAGAAACTTAATCTCTTTTAATAGCAGCTCAAAATTATATTGAAGCGAAAACCGATAATACGCAACAGAATAGCTTGTGTTAGTTATGTGGAAACATGAAACGGATAATCACATAATAAGCGAATACAGAAAACTTGCACAAAAGGAATACAAGACCAGGCAAGCAGGCAAGACCGGATGTAAAATGAAATGTACAAAAGATTGAATTTTGACTATACTACCGGAATCCGTCCGAGAGAATGAGACGCATAAATTTTCTGGGAATTTGAGATACAAACGGATCACCTAATCCCGACCAGAAGACCAAACCTGGCGTTAATGAGCAAGAAGAAAAGAACCAGTCATATAATGGATTTTACCTTTCCAGCGGACCACAGAGTGAAAATAAAAGAAGGCGAAGATAGAACAATAACTGAATCTTGTTAGAGATTTGGAAAAGTGATGGAGTATGAGGGTGACGGTGATACCAATGATAGTAGGCGCGCTAGGAACAGGCCACAAGGGCTTCGTAAAAAGGCTGACAAAATTGGAAATCAGAGGCAAGATTAAAACCATACAGACCACAACATTATTGAGAGTGACAAGAATACTGAGAAAAGTCCAGAAGGCTCACCACAAAACTTACTGTCTTCAATGAAAAATCCCCTGTTAAAAATGTTGCGAAAAACTTGCAAGGATTAAAAAAAAGCTTGAAAAAAGAAAAAAAAAAAAAAGAGGGAAAATATTAGTAAAAAATTTATTGATATCTCTATTATTCTGAACAAACCTTTAAATTACTTGGCCTTCCGTCCACTTGTTTGTCTCTTGAGATGTACCCAAAGGTGTATCATTGAAAACTTTGTTAAGCAGCCAGGTAAAACGAAAAAAAAATTTTTTAATAAAAAAAGAGGAATTTTTATGTTTGTCTGTACGTCTGTCGAACTGTCTGTTGATCGGATAGGACTGTCTATCTAAAAATAGGCAGGCAAAAGTTGGAAGGCGTTTAATTTCCTTGTCAAATGCACTTTAAACATTCCTACCAAGGTCATCCGTCTAAAAATGATTTCAGGACGGAATACTTTTAGAGGCACACTCCGGAGGAAGTGCTAGAAATAGACAGAAGAAAAAAAAATTTTTTCCCTCTTCTTTTTTGATGTAGGGCTATTTTCTAGGGTACTCTTCTCTCTATCACTCTCACTTTAAATGCGCGCGCGCGCGCGCACACACACACACACACAGAGGCGTTCATTAAGCTACCTTTCTCTTTCTTGCTATCGTTCATTACCTATGCTAGGAAAGTGGCGAAAACGTCAAAGACCAGCGTAGTTGGGTAAGGTTCATTACTCCCCATATTTTGGCGGTTGATTGATTTTAACGGCATATCAACTCGTTTAGGGTTATTTTATGCCTAGAGGTTCGGGAACTGTGTTCTCTGCATGTTCCTAACAACAATTTTTCGTGTAGTTGCTTCTGAGAGTTTTTTTATTTTTATTTTTGTTTTTTTTGGAGGGCACTCAGTTGTGTGATATATAATAATACAAATAATTAGCACAGAGTTGTATGGTTTCAAGTATTCCTATCTAATACAAATAATTAATGGTTTCAAGTAATTATTTCTATTTGATAATAGTAAATAAATTGTTTGCACACAGTTATATAGTATCAAATAATTAATGATGATTATCCTTAATAAGTGATTAAACAGTTCTATTTGACCAATTGATAGGACCATAGTATGACTACACTGCGTCATATTGGGTCTGAAAGTAACGACAATGATGGTTTAATCCACTCTTGTCCGATATCTTGAAGTAGAGCCTTACCTTTTGCGGCAGTTTAATGCCATTCCCAAAACACGCTTAACAAAAGGAAACGCCATTCGCTTCTTGGTTCGGCCGAGAACTTTTTAAGATTCCCCTTTTATATGTATTTACCCAACCACTCTGAACGAACAGGATACGACAAAAGTGTTTTTTTTTAAACGGAGTTTAATAAGTTTGAACTCAGAGTTTTCATTCTCCTAGACTGGTTGTCATACTTAGGTTAAAGAGCCCAGCCTGCCTAAATATTTACTACTAACTGGAAGAAGAATACTTGTATTCATATTTTTTCCAAAGGGTATTAGTTCTTTGCGAAATGCAAACAGTCTTGTCCAGGGTTTGAACTCGAGTCGCTGTGTCTAATTTCCTACACCACAGGCACCACATTCATGCATTTCTTTACTCGATGTATTTTAGGGGATGTTCATCGCTACGTAAACAAACGAAGAATGAATCGGTTATTAGGGAAAACAATCAAATAAACAAAAACAACAAAAAAAAAACATTAAAAAAACCATGAGAGAAAGTAGACAAAAAATGTGTGTAATTAACCGAAAATAACTTCACCATTTTGGGTGCGTCTGCTGCTTTTGCCGCCATTGCTTTTTCATCAACAGTTTCTGATGGTTGAACTCGTGTTTATTTGCCTCTCATCATTGAGGCCGCCTTTTTAACCCTGTCAAGAAGATATTATTTTATGCTGCAACTACTCAAAAATAGAACACCACTAATTCTCAGAGTCTAAAAATAAGAGCGACGACAAATTTTCACACACACACACACACACACACACACACACACACACACACACACACAACGAACTCATGAACATCTTATAAATAATATTATCTCATTTCTCTGTTTGTTTTATAGCTTTTTTTGCTGTTGTTGATTTCTATTTGGTTGTATGTCCTTAAATTTGTTTTTCACGGTGCATATTTTATTTTGCCGGAGTTTCAGTCGTTTATCTGATGAAGTTCGTAAATGAGGGAAACGCTATTATAAATACCAATAAACACATTAAAATAGACTAAATTTATACATACATGCACCTACATTTAATAAGAATATCACCGCATGCATGTTTAATCGTTAAAACGTATTTGATGATCGAGAAATTGTGAAACAAAGACTTGCATTTAGGTATATAGGGTTTGGATTATATATATATATAGCATCAACATGTGGATAGCACACAGTTCCTCGACTCTCTCTTGTTATCAGTCTCTATCATCCATCGCTCCTGTCAGGTTCTTTAGACTACATCTAGTGTCTGCACAGAGCTTATTTATGTAAGTCCTTGCTGGCTGGCCAACCCTTGCTCGTCTCTCTATAGGAGTCAATAGAAGAACGTCGCTTATGAGTTCGTTCTCACTTCACCGGCAGTGTCCTGCATGTCTAATTTATTTTACTTGGATGGTTTGTGAGATGGGAGGTCAGTGTCAGTACAGCTGCTATTTCGTGGGGTGCTGCTTTCAGTATTTGTTCAAAACATTACGTTACATTCTTGTGTAGTTGTCATCTAGCTTTTTTCTCCAAGCGTTTCGTTAGCGTGCATCCAGAGAGTAGTACTGACACACATTGCTTATAAGAATTCTCAGAGGAGTCGGGCTTTCATATGATCCATAACTAGTCAAGAGCAGTCGATGCCTTCCTTATATTTATGCTGATCACTTTCAGTAGATGAGGTATTGCTGCCGACATATGTGAAATGGTCAACAAAATTTACAGGCTTGCCTCTTAAAGTGAAATTAGCTCTTTTTTGTGCCTTTTCGTAGAGACCAATGCCTCTTGCTGTTTGCTCCAGGCTATGCCACAGGGATTCGGCTGGGGTTGGTGTACTTGCATGAAGCGTCAGATCATCTGCATAGTCTGCGTCAGTCATAGTTTCTGCGGGATATAATCTGCTTTTATCGTTTTTAAAGTGAAATGATTTTCTTTTATAAGATCTACTGACATTCGTAGCGCATGAATAATCTAGGCAGTTATAAACATATATTGTGCGAGTGTATCTCCTTCCAAAACTTCAGTGACAATATTGAAGACGTTTGTCACCATCGAATGAGCAAACCATTGCTTTTCTGTTTCTGTAAAGCATTATTATAGTGGTAACAGTTTCTGTGGGGAGACCATATTCTAGTAGTATTTGCTCCATCTTTTCTCTGTGTATGGAATCTAATACTTTGGAGAAATCTTTAAACAATAATATTGCCACGAGACTCTGGCACCTACACTTTCAATCATTTAGCGGTTATTCAAAATCTGGGATGTTGTGGATCGATTTCTCTGAAAGGCATTTTATAAAAATTGAACAAAAGTCATAATACTTTTGTATTTATTTTTTGACCCTTCTCAACTAGTTTCGACTTTAGTTTATCGTCAGAAGAAGAGTTCTTACGAAGAAAAGATTTTTTTAAATTTTAAAAAAGTTTTTAAAAGAGTTGATATAAAAGAAACCACAAAAAATGAACTGGTGATATAGAATATATATATATATATATATATATATATATATATATATATATATATATATATAAGTTAGGATAGAGTAGACACAGAGTCAATGGTACTTTAAGACTCTCTCTCGTTCATTTTGGCCGAATGAATGCATAGGCGAGAAACTATTAGTTACCAAACACTGTCAACTTTGTGTCTACACTATTCTAACTTAGATATAAAAGCTCGATCTATGTTTGGATTAGTTATTTAATGGCATATCAACCTTCATAATTTATTTAATGCCAACGCTATTCTTCTCGAAGAACAGTAGTGGTACTATTTAACCCATAGCTGAGAGGATAAGAGGGTCACACCTTTCCCCAGTGTATTTGTCCGAAAGTAAATGTTATAGCGAAACTGGAGTTTGAAGTCGCTTACAACGATTCCGCGGTCCAGCGATTTAACCATTACACCACGAGGACACCTCCTCTCGTTCTATGATATGGAGCATTTAGTTTCAAAATTTAACAAACGTTACCAATATATATATGTAAATATATGAACAATAGAAATGCGTTTCTTAAAGTTGCATGTGGTAAGCACAAACGTCAGACGCTCAAGAACGGAAAAACCCAATGAAGATCAAACTTACTACCCATGGTATACGTCATTAGTTTTACAAATTCCTGTTCTATAATAGCTATTCCGTGATACGTGAAAAGTGTTTTTTGAAAGTCTTGTTTTTGCTAGTGCGATAAAACGTCAAAAATATTGTTTTTTTTTTCAACTGACTCAAGCTAATTAAATATCTATATGGATTTAGAACAGCCGTGATTTAAATTAAAGAGTTTGTGATAAACATTCCCATCCTACACTCATCGTCATCTTATCACAAGGTCAACTTTTTCTGACGTCTTTGACTTGACATTAAAAAAAAATTGTTGTAATTTTCACTAGATATGGGTTACGCCCCTTAGACTTTGTTACCCACAAATCGTACTCTTTTTCTGTCCCTGACTCAGTCACACGCATCTGACTCATGTTTAAAACCCACCTGGTTTAATTTTCCATTCTCCACGCGACGGCACTTACTTTCTTTTTTTTTTTTCTTTTTTTTCTTTTTTTTTTTTTTTGAAGACCTACCTTTTTTTGTTTATTATTTGAGCCACAGATAAAGCAAGTTATAACTTTTCTTCGCGTATTGACGTCATACAACTTCTCTCTTTCTTTCTTTTGATATTTTTCATTTTATCTTTTACGCAAGCACTTCTTCGTTTTCACTTCTTTCTTTCTTTCTTTCTCTTTGATTTTCAACATGTCATTTCACTATGTATCATTTCTAAATATCTTTCGTACCCTCGCCATATTTCCTATCTCTCCTCCCTATCCTCACAATTTTAAATAATTCCACACTTTGACTCATTCGATTATTGTCCAAATGAAATTCTTATTTAATGACGTCACTTTTTGGAAACAAAATAAAAAGACATAAAGTTGCAGGCAAGTAAATGACAGAATAATCAGATCAAGTTGAGCCTTACGGTTGGTGTTTCTTTAATCTAACCATTTATATTGACTTCAGTCTATCCATCTCTTGCTCCCCACATCTCTCTCTCTCTCTCTCTCTCTCTCTCTCTCTCTCTCTTTCTATCTATCTATCTATCTCATGATGTTCATATGTGCTTCTTTCTCTTCTTTTTTAAAAATCTATCCCACTCTTTCACTGTCTGTCTATCTGTCAGTATGTCCGTCTCTCTCTTTCTCTCAGTGTGTGTGTTTCTCTCTCTCTTTCTTTCTCTCTTTTTCTCTCTCTCTTTCTCTCTCTCTGTCTCTCTCTCTCTCTCACACACACACACACACATATATATATATATATATAGTTGGTTATCCCCCCACTCCTATAATAAGGAATAAAGCTGTAGTATTTCAAATTTTTATGGAAAATTTTTCATGGAATTTTTCGCAACTGATGAAATAATAGATTTGAAAGAATGTGCAGTTATGCTCGCTAGAAAATTTTATTTTTAATATCAAACAATAAAACCAAAAAATCATCAATATTTACTATAGGACAAAATTGTTGGTTCTTTTTACCTCAGTAATAAATTGTATAAACCTTATCCTTGATTATTGCCTTTAATCATTTTTGATAATTCCTTACAATATAATTATACACACGGACATATTCTGCTTCATTCTTGCCGAACAATAGTTTCTCGTTCCCCCAAAATTGAAGGATTTCTGTCAACTACTTTTTGCTTCAAATAAGCTCAAAAATTTCCAATTTCATTCAGGTCAGTAATTTGTGTAGGTTACACTAAACCATAATTTTTCTGTCATCTAAGAATTTTGAAACAATTCATGTTGGTTGTTTCTGGTCATTGTCATGCTGGAACGCCTAGTAATGACCCAACGCAGCTTTCGTACGCTTTGTTTTATGTTGTTATTTAAAAAAAACAGATCATATACGTCCTGAGCCCCCTGTAGATGTATAAGCCCCTCCCAAAGGGGTATGGCACTAGGCTACATTTAAGGGTGAGGCTCCACTATTGGAGATTTGGGGAGTAATTGACCCGGAGTGGTAATACCTGTTCGGATTCCATCTATGGCTCAAAGAGATCGTTTTATCATTTAATATATTCAGACTATTTTTATTGTTATATTTACATTTTGACCCATGCGCCTTTCGGCCTTCTTTGAATTGGATCTGTTTGTCTAAACTGAATTACTTGAAATAGAAATTTTTTGACAATTAAACTGTGTACTCATGCTAAACAATTGTTTGAAATAGAACTGATTATTTGTATAAAAATGGATTCATATCGAACCCGGTTGCCTACACGGAACTTCGAACCGAACTCTTCATTTAATCAACGAGGGTAGATTGTTCTTATTCCGTTAACCATAGCCAGGCACAAGTGTTAATCTATAGTAAGTATTTCTAGTTATTTTAACCTAATGTCAAGTAATTAGACGCACTATAATCAAACGCCTATATCCGTTACACTATATGTCCTGCTGGACATTCTTGAGTAAATTTTGGGAACTTATAAACTTAAAATCTTTATCTCCTAATGAGATATTACTTATTACTATTATGAAATGATTTTTTTTTTTTTACCTTTGCTCAGATTGCATTTTTTAGTCAAATAGATCTGTTTGAAAATCAGTCGTATTTGATAGAAGCGTGTGCAAAAAAAAAGCAACAAAAACAACGACAAAAAATAGGACAACAACCCAGCAAAACCACATAAGAAACAACTGCACAGAAAAAAGTAAATATTAATGTACAATAAACGTAGTTCCCTAACCTTTAGGCATAAAATAACCATAAACGGGTTGAAATGCCGTTAAAATCAATCAATCGATTAATCACTCTATGAAATATTTGGGTGTAGGGAAAGTTGTTTGTGGCCAAGAAGATTTATAATAGACATAATTGTATGGGTTTGGATTTGGAGTTGTCTGTTCTTATGAATATATTTTAATGCATTTGAATGTACGATTATCCATATTTACCAACCCCTCTACCCGGGCAGGATATGACACAAGGTCAATTTTTAAGTGGAGTTTATCAGGTTTGAATTCAGAGTTTTCCTTCTCCTAGACTAGTTGCCTCACCAAGGCTGAAGGAATCAGTCTGCCCTACTATTTGTCCATAGCTGGAGGGAGAATAATTGGATTCATACCATTCCCAAGGGTATAAGTGCCATATGAAATGCAATCAGCTTCGTCCAGGTTTTGAACTCGTGTCGCCGTGTCCATTTCCTACGCCGATAACCATTACACCACGGGCACCTCCATTTGAATGTACGATTATCTCAATTTTTCGTTGGTCTAGAGTAGGATAGGCTAAAGTTATTTCAAACTTTACAATGATCTCATCGGAACGTGACCACAACTTAAGCAGAGGAATTTCTGTATACACCCACACCCGCACCCACACATAAGTATATATGTTTTAGAATAGTTTTAAGTCGAGCATACATTGGGAGTTCTAAAAAAGGACCCTTTTTCGGTCACGTCTCTTCAGAGAAACACCATGACAGCAAGCAGTAGCGAAAAATGAGTAAAGCTATTTGACGACAAAAGGAGGTGGGACCCAAAAAATGGAGAAAAAAGAAAAAATCATCCACCTGAAAGAATTCTTACGGTTTTCTTTTGTTTTTTCTTTCACTAAGTCCGGCTTAGGTTGTAGTATAATCGGTAAGGTTGAACAAAAGAAGATTGTAAAATTCCTTTTGCTTGCTGAGATAAGGTTGGTGTTTAGTGATGTTTAGCACTTCTCATATTCGCAATACTTTTTACGTCACAACATTTTGAAATGGAACGTTATAGACCATAATTAGGCGCAAAGAATTTTTTCATTTTTTTGTTTCAATTTTTCATCTGAAAATTATTTTCGCATTCTAAAATCGCCCTGAAGATGGTTTAAAGAAAGGAAGAGAGCATACTATCAAATATAGATAACTTCATCCTCGGAATATTTTTCTTTTTTCATAGATAAGTCAGCCGGGTCGTAGTAGTAAGCATGGGCGAACTCCATCTAAAACGTTCACTTTCGGACTAATATCCCTTGGAAAGGTATGAACCCTCTAATCAACCCCATGGTTAAATCGTACCTGTACTGTTCTTTTACGAGGATAGATTTGGCATTAAATATTCCTTGAAGTTTCATATGCCTTAAACAAAGAAACTAAAGTAAGTATATATATATATATATATATATATAGAGAGAGAGAGAGAGAGAGAGAGAGAAATTGAAAAACAACTTAATCAAAAATGATGTATATATTGTGAAGGGAAGTCGACGTTAAACGTTTCGGTTTTAATGACCCTTCATCAGAACTTTAGAATGATGATACTAAGTGTTTTATTACATATCCATTGTTGTTCTATCAACACTTAGTATTACCATTTTAAAGTCCAGGAGAAGGTTCATTAAAACCGAAATGTTGAACGTCGACTTTCATTCACAATAAATTCTTCACTTTTGATTACTTTGTTTTTCTATTTTTCTCCATACAGTCGGATTCCTTTCCATTATCTACTTCCATACATATATATATAATCAAATCCTAAAAATGGTTTAGATTATTATCAAATTTAAATACTTACTTGAAACCATAGAATAATTAATATTATATAGAAATACTTTAAATACTTTAAATTATACTTGTACGAATAAATCATTTGTGTTAGAATGCTTATTATTATATAACTGTGTGCAAAACCTCTTAAGAAATAACAACAAAAATATGTACATATATAATTATGAATGTACAATGAACATAATTCCCTAACATCAAGGCATAAATCAATCCTAGACGGATTGACCTGCCGTTAAAATCAATCGATCTGTCAAGCAATGTGGCTCAATGCATCAACTGAACGGCGTTCGAGAAAATACTCGTTTTGCAGATTGAATTGAAGAGGGCGAGAGGATTCGAAGGAAAGTCGCTACAAAACCTGTTCCCAAAATAAGATTAAATATATCTCCTAAAAAGCGGGTGGGGGTGAATCTCAGCTCAAAAGAAAAACAAATTCTAAATTCCAGGTGAATAAAGCGATTGCTTGGAAAATGCTTCTGAGTGAAATCATCTGAAGGTTGCAGGTTCAATCCCGACGACAGGTTTGGTTTGGTTTCTTTGTTTAATGGCATATCAACCTTTGTAGGTTATTTAATGCTAAAGCCATTATCCTAGAAAGAACAGTGGTGGTACTATTTAACCCATAGCTAGGAGGATAAGGGGGTTTATAGATTTCCCAAGGGTATTTGCCCGAAAGTGAACGTAATAGCGCGACTGGAGTACGAACTCGCTTACTACGATTCCGCAGTCCATCGCTTTAACCATTACACGATGAGGACACCCCCTCCCAACAACAGGTCAGAATAACAAGGAATACTTACTATAACATAACACTTGCCCCCGGTCATAGTTAACAGAATTGGAAGAGTCTACCCCAGTGGATTAAATAAAGGGTTCAGTTCGAGCTTCTGTGAGGGCTCCTGAGTTCGAAATGAAACACCTGAAGAAGGCCGAAGGACATATCGGCCGAAACGTTGCGAGTATAACAATAAAGATGAAGTCAATTGTCTGAATATTTTAAGTAATAACAAGGATCCTTTGCGTGATGAAATGGTTGGAGTTGTTCAACAGACAATCTATTTAATTGCATCCTCTGAAAACGCAGCCCCGTCGGACAGTTGAGGTGCTGGGGGGGGGGTGACCATAGAATTTAGTTGTCTATTACCAGAATTAACCTGACCCCTCATAAGCTGAACTACATAAATATCAATTTCCATTGTTCTTTCCAGAAGGTGCTCCTAAATTATCGCCTTGTAGCAGACTAAATTAAGCTATTATTATCGAGTATCATTATTATCAATTCACATTGACAGCACGAATTTCTTTGATTCTCTCTCTCTCTCTCTCTCTCTCTCTCTCTCTCTCTCTCTTGCCATCTGTCCCTATCATCCATTGCATCAGGCAGGTCTTCCAAACAACATCCTGTGTCCACACAGAGCTGATGTAAATAATGTGGAAGAGTCCATTGAAGAACGTCACTTCGAAGTTCGTTTTTGCTTTTCCAATAGTGTCCCACATGCCTTGTTCATCTTACTTGGGTAGTTTTTTGAGATGTGCGGTAAGTGGCTGTACAGCTGTTGTTTCGTGGGGTATTGTTTCCAGGATTTATTCAAAATAGTTCATAGCATTTTTGTGTAGTTCCCGGCCAGTTTTATTCTATACATTTTGTAAACACTCACTAGGGTAGTTGTTTGTAATCTAACAGATATTTCCATTACAATACTATAAGTCATATCCTAAGTTTAGCTTAGTTTAGCACAAGGTCAGAAATATGGAGCTCGTGGTGAGAATCGAACTTACTAACAATGGTCTCCCAACTGAGCTAACAGAGAGAGAGAGAGAGAGAGAGAGAGAGAGAGAGAGGTAGTAGAAGTAGTCATTTATTGAGCTCAGTTTTGCAACCCAGTGAGAACCAAACTCACAAGTAATTGTCTGTAAATCGAACTCGTTAACCATTATAAAGTTATTTTTATTATTGTAAATATGTCATGAGATTATTCGGAGTGGATGCCGTGATAGTGATATTAGTAATCATAGAAGTTGTAGTGACAGTTGTAGTAATTACAGTTATAACAGTATCAGTTATTGTAGTATTAGCTAAAGTAGTTGTCGAAGTAGTAGTTATCATCGTTGTAGTAGTAGTAGTAGTAGTAGTAGTAGTAGTATCAATCGACACCTTCGCAATGATTGTATCCTCACATTTGTAGTTGTTGTCGAAGTCATCGTCGTCGTAGTAGTAGTAGTAGCTGTAGTTGTCGTAATTCTAGTCTTACTAATTATAGTAGTAGTAGTAGTAGCTATGGCTGTCGTAGTAGTGGTCATTATAGTCTTACCATTAGTAGATAGGTACTTAGCTAACCCTTCCCTCGAGAGCAGGATATGACACAAGGTCAGATTTTAAGTGGAGTTCAATCGGCTTGAATTTAGAATTTTCCTTCTCCTAAATCAGTTGCCCTAGCCAAGGTTAAAGAGCCCAGTCCACTCCTTCTATAATGGTGAGAAGAATAGTCACATGCATACTTTCCACAAGAGTACGAGTGCTATATGAAATACAGACAGCCTCGTTCGTGTTTTGAACTTGAGTCGGCGGGTCCAATTCTAACGGCGATAATCGTTACGCCACGAGCAGCTCCTAACAAAAGTAAGTAAGTAAAGTAGGCGACCATAGTCGAGGGTAACCCGAAGGCTCCCTTTTCGATAGCTACTACACCAAGGTGTAGGGGAGGGCCCTATTCCTTCCCTGGATTGCTCTACTTTACCCTTGATCCGTACCTTATAATGCTGAGTGTTAAGCAAGGAGGCATCAAGTACCATTTTTTGAGTCTTTGGTATGACTCGACCTGGGATTGAACCCAGGTCTCCCGGGCCATTGGCGAACACTCTAACCGCTAGGCCAATAATAGTCATTCAACGACTATTGCAACTACTACTACTACTACTACTACTACTACAATGCGAGTAGTAGTAGTAGTAGTAGTAATAATAGAAAAGTCGTGAATTATTTTCTGGTTTATGAATTGAAATGCTTATGATTCCATAAAAGTTTGGCGAATTTTCTTCCTTTTTTTTAAAACTCTTTTTTGTTTTGCGTTTTTTTGTTTTTTTTTTCATCTCATCACAATTACTTTAGTGTCAATCTATGTTAAGTAATTTGCTTTTTATTTCGAATTTCAGGGGTTGATATGAATTAGACAGCACAAGGTCAGGTGTAGGGTTATCATATATTCCTACCTTGCTTTAAAAATCAGCATTATAAATATCAGACTTTTATCTACACTCGATCACCGACTGCTTGCCTCTGCATAATATATGCAGTCACCTATTACAGGCCCTCGGTATAATTCATGCTGTGTTTTCGGGGCTTAGAATACACGACTGTATCCCCTTCAGAAGGGTAAGACCCCCCCAAAGGGGGGTATCATCGATATGACATTAAACTGCTCCTAAAGATCTGGGAAGTGTTGAGTACCTCTTCATTGTCATTGCTCCCAAATTCAATCGGGGTAGCCCCTATTGCGTTGTGGCTAGCGTGCTGGACTGCGACATCTGAGTGAATGAGTTCAAACTCCAGTCGCGCTATTACATCAACTTTTAGGAAAGGTACGAACCTCCTGATCTCCCCTCCAGCTATGAGTCAAATAGTACCACTACTGTTCTTCTTCAAGGTGACTTTGACATTTAAAAAACTACCAAGGTTGATATGCCATTGAATAAAAAACAAACAAACAAAACCCATCCATGGGTCAAATCGATTTGTTTGAAAATAATTCGTTTTCGGCTGGACTGTGTACAATAAATAAATGAATAAAAATGAATAAATAAAGGAATAAATAAAAATAAATCAATAAATGAATAACTTCAGAAACAACAGCACAAAAAAGCAAATATGAATGCGATTCCCTAACCTCAAGACATAAAATAACCCATGACGGGTTGGCATGGCGTTATAATCAATCAACCAATTGTTGTGATTTAGAATATCGACTCAGAATTAACCCTTTTGCAGGCAGAACAAGGTTTTTGTTGCTTTATCTGCTTTGAATATCATATGACCTGAATTAACCCATCCATATCGGCGAGGCCTAGAATAAGCTGGGTGAATCCCCTGTACTGAATGACCTTTAGGTAAGTTCCCCTCCAAAAAAAAAAAAAAAAAAAAAAAAAGAATGAATAGTAAAAAATGTGTCGTTGGTCTGAGACTGAACTAGATCTCGCGTTGAGGCACCATTTTTGGAGCTCTGTGGAGTGTGAAGTGCATTTTCATTGGCATGACTCCTAGGACAATTATCACCCAGAGCTGTCGTATCTGTTTAGGCTCCATCTATGGATTAAATGTAAAATGATTGGGAATTTTTTTACTGACTCATAAAACATTGATATTGCAACTTAGTATCAAGTGTTTACGTATTTAAAATGATTGGGAATTTTATTAATACATTAGTTCGTAAAAACATTGACATTGCAACTAAGTATCAAGTGTTTACCCGTTTAAAATAATCGTAGACTTTATTAATACATTGACTCTTAAAACATTAATATTGCTAAATATGAAGTGTTTAACTGTTAAAAATGAATGCGAGGATGTATTTTTGTACATTATATATTTAGGACCATAACTTTTAAATTGACTTCGATATAAAGTCACTAAGCTTAAGGTGGCATGCCGGAAAAACTATCAGCCAACCAACCAATCAACTTGATTTAATCTGAACTGTCCTACTTACGGTCTGTTATTTCTATTACAAGCACCACGTGACCTGAATCAATTCTTGCTACGTCAGCAGGCAGAACAAGAAAGTTTTGCTCGGTACAAATCATCATTGTTTGCTGAATCATACAATTAAAAATGGATTTTCCAGTGAAAGCAAAACAATTGTATAACAAATAGGCCTCGTTGCTTTTATGTTTTGTTTACTGTCTTGATTAGACGTCAGATTGCTTACAATGCTAGTTGTTAGGAAGTGTTCACCTATTTAAATATTGAACAGGTTCATCATCTCTTAACTTCGATGGTAACCAGCCCAGTCGGCTGGGGAAGGGCTGTAGAATACGCCGACAGCATCTTTGCTGAGGAGTAAGACCCATCCCCCAAAGAGTGTCATAGGATGACACCGAACCATCTGATGATGAGACTCCAGTCCTGGAGCTTTGGAAAATGTGTAATAACCCTTCATTGGTATTACTCTCGGGTCCACACTGACCCGGAGTGATAGAACTTGTTAGGGTGCCATTTATGGCTCAAATAGAAATATTTTATCATTTTCGATATTTGAGACCATTCAAGATCTGGCATTAAATAACCTGAAGGGTTGATATAAACCAAAGAACAAAGATTTCGATGATAACGCTGGGATTAATGGTTTTATACTGACTTGATCGTAAAGTAAGAAAAAAAAACAGAAAAAAATACTATGGTAAAAGGTCAGGTACATGCTGCTTTCAGTGAGGAGCGAATTCACTCATAACTGATTTACTAAACTATCTTATAAACCATTACATCTCGATAACGTGCCTATTTGGGTTTTATTGCTGGTAATTAAAAAAGACTGATCGATTGATTGACTGACTGACTGATTTTAACGGCATGTCAACTCGTCTAGGTGTATTTATCGCCACAGGTTAAGGAACTGCGTTTATTCCACATTTTTATGCAATTTTTTTAAAGAGCTTTTAAAATCTTTTCAAGTATCTATATCTAGTACAAATAATTTGTACACAGTTGTATGGGTTAAAGTATTCCTGTCTAATACTAATAATTATATGGTTTCAAGTAAATATTCCTATATAATAATAGTCATTTGTTTATATTGTTATATGGTTTCAATTAACTGATTATAAACCTTAATATACAATTATAGCTTCAAGTAACAATTCAATATAAATAATTTGCTGTATCACTGAAGAATATAAAAAAGTTAGAACATAATAATAATTAGCATACGAGAATTTCTACAGTTACAGTGAGTACTATAATTATATTTTATATATTATTGTATATATTATACTTATATGTATATATGATACAGTATATGCAATGAGTATATCATACATATTACAGTTGGTTGGTTGGGGTTTATAGCATATCAATCCTTGTAGATTATTTAATGCTTAATCATCTTTATACATATATATTAAATATATAGTATTTGATTGGGATGGGTTTTATGGCATATCAAACATTGTAGGTTATTTAATGCCAAATCCTCTTTATACATATGAAATATATGATTCGTAAAATAGTTTGTAGGTAACATTTTTAAACGAGCTACAGCTCATTTGTTTGTTCGCAGTTAAATGGTTTCAAGCATTTCTATATGAAGCAAATAATCCTATTTAATTCTAATTATTTATTTGCACATAGTTTAATGGCTTCAAATATTGCTCTCAAACACGAATAACTCTATTCAATTATTTTTTTGTTTTCAAGGTTTCTTTTTTTTTAAATGTATATCAACCTTTGTAGGTTTTTAATGCCAAGGCAATCCTTTTAGAAGAACAGCGGTGGTACTATCTAACCCATAGTTAGGAGGATAAGGGGGTTCATGCCTTTCCCAAAGGTATTTATCCTAAAGTGAATGTAATAGTGCGACTGGAGTTCGAACTCGCTTACTACGACTCCGCAATCCATCGCTTTTACTATTACACCACGAGGACACCCCACAAATGGTTTCAAATATTGCTATGTAATATTAATAATTCTATTTCACATCAATCATTTCTTTGTCCACAGTTAAATGGTCAAACAATTCTATTTGAGCCATAGATGGGACCCTATCAGGTAGTATCACTACGGGTCAGAGTGGACCTGGGAGTAATGGTGATGAGAGGGTACTGCACATTCTCTAAAGCTCCAGGGCTGTAACCCAAACATCAAATGCAGTTTAGTGTATTATCGGGAACACTCATTGGGGGTAGGGGGTCAAATACCGCTCCAAAGATGCCGCCGGTGTATTCTACAGCCCCAACACACTAAAATAATCATGATCGAAAAATGTTTTCCATGCAAATCTAGAGTCATCATTAGGGTTAAATGTATTACGAAGACGAGTAATACAGAAAAAATAAATTCGAAATTGATGACATCATAAGATGGAATCTTTTTTTAAAAAAAGATCATCGTTTTACGGTTTGGGAACAAATTTTTAACGGTTTATAATTTTAAGTGTTTAGAAAAAAAGGTTAATGTTATAAATGTATGTTGAAATCTTTTAGCACCATTTTTGCTCGGGAAGGTGATATTTTATAAAAACCTTGTCTTTGTATGATTATGTCAAAATGTGTTATAGAACAGGCTTCGATTATTCTACGTTTATCTCTGTCGAGAATGAAAGCAAATATGGAAGAGTTATGAAAGTTATGAAAAATAATTTTCTATTAAAATTATTTTATTTTACTCCCATACTTAAAATAATTTAAAATTTAATGCTTTTGTATGCGGGAAAATTTTGAAGCCGAAACGCGTTGGTAAAATAAATAAATAAGCATATCAACTACACCAAATACTTATGTTTCGTCTGTCTACCTTTTTCCACACACACACACACACACACACATATATATATATATAAACTAAAATAATTATTTACCGCACATTCTTTTACTCAGCTGTTACTTTTCGTTTTATGCATCCGTTTTTTTTAATAATATAATCATCAAACGAGAGTTTTTGGGGAGCATTAATTTTTTTATCTTAGTTTTTACGATACTTTGCTTACCTCGGGTGGTGTAATGGCTAGCAAAATAGACTGGCAAATCTACATAAGTGAGTTCGAATCTCATTGAGTGCCCCATTCATATGGCCTTGTGCTACATCTAAGCAAAAAGCTTAGCAAATAACTACACTGCTTACCAGCATCCGGGCACTTTAATTTGCGCATCGTTCTTTCACGACTGCTCCTTTTGTTTTGCATATTCTTCGTTTCTCATCTCATTATATATATATATATATATATATATATTAGAATAGTATAGACAGAGGGTCAGTGGTACTTAGTAACAGTCAGTATCAATTCCTTTGTTCACCAGGTCAATCTCTTAATGATATTGAGCACGCTTTCTTTATAGATATATGCCACAGTACACTACCAATATATATATATATATATATATATATATATATATATATTGTCATTATTTTTATCATTATTATTATTATGAAAGATAACAAACAAAACCTTGTCTATCATCTTTAATAAAATATACCTACAAGAAGACCAATCTCTAAACACCCCATACATACATACACACAATATATATATATATTGAGAGAGCGAGAGAGAGAGAGAGAGAGATAGAGAGGGATGAGGTGATAGTGGTATGAGATTTAAAAAATTGAAGACAGAAAGAGGAAGAGTGAAGAGAGAAAGAGATAAAAAAAATGACGAACAATATAGAACGTGGGTGTTGGGTGGGGTAGAGTTAAGTTCAATATTTACCTTGCCAGGTCATTACAGGTAACTTTTTAGGTTAATCTTATACGACGTACTTAAATACCTATTTATGTACTAACGTAAGCAACTACTTGTTCAGTTAGTCACCGACTGACTGAGTGGAGGAGAAAAAAAAACAACAAAACAATAAAAAAAACACACAAAAAAAAAAGCGGAAAGAGGTCCTGGGGTGCGTCATTCAAAAGAAGAAGGTGGGAATATAAAGCTATTGACAAGACTAGGTTAGTGAGGCACGCTATTATACTCTCACCTTACCAGAGAACCGCCTTGGGATATAAGAGTGATTATCTTTTCTTTTCTTTTTTTTTAACAAACAATTGTTGTTGGTATTTAAGACAAGCAAAATCTAAGCTTTCGTTTGTTGATTCAAATTAAACCATGTGGCCTGTTTAAATAAGGTAAAAAATCGGCGCTTCACAGTCTTCCTTTCCATAACCTATTTTCCATCCAATGTCACTCTTCGAGCTCAGGTTGTGGCAGAGATATTTGATCCTGATTTTCAAAGCAAAAAACCTTTCTTAGATGAAAAGATTGGCACTACACTATCTTGCAAAGGTAACCTGAGCTAAAAACTAATGTCACTTTTATGCGGGTAAAACTAGATGATTTATTTTACTCGACACTGTCGGTGGAGTTTAGAATATGCAGACTGCATCAGTTGCAAAGAGGACTGTCCTGGGCACAGCATGAAACTGCGTGGTATGTTAAGATTCCGGTTCTCGAACTCAGAGCAGTGTGGAGTACATTTCATTGCCATTACTCAATTACCATTACCGAATTTATTCTGACCCAGAATGGTAGTACCTGTTAGGGTCCCATCTATGGGTCAAACAGATCTGTTTAAAAATGATTTGTATTTGATAGGAATACTTGTAACCACATAACTATGCACATTATTTGCATTAAGTATTGTCTCTTGAAGCTATGATTGTATACTAAGGTTTGGTTTGGTTCGATTTCTTTATTTAATGGCATATCAACCCTTGTTGGTTATTTAATGTCAAAGCTATCTTGTAGAGGAACTGTAGTGGTACTATTTAACCCATAAGTAGAACGATAAAAGGGTTCGTATCTTTCCTAAATTCATTAGTTCCAAATTGTTTGGATTACTACGCGTTATTTTGTAAGTCACGAGGAATCCTTTATATTTAATCAGGATTATGTTACTCTTTGAGAGTCTTTCACACAAGCATTAGCTGATTGTCCCTCACTGGGGTTTAAGTGACTGCAAGTTTCTCAAATCTCCTGGGCTTTTCTCCGTATTTTGGCCGATCTCAATAGTGCTGTCGTCTTAATGTCCTCTTATTTCCAAGTCTTCCAGTCCCTTTACCAAGGGAACCGATTACAATTGGTATCACTGCCATCTTCTTGTTATATATATATATATATATATATATATTCATTCACTGGTAAAATTCAAGGTACTTATCTATTTTTTCGCTTTTATTTTTACTCTGTGGTCCGCCGGGACGGCAAAGTCATCAGGTTCTCTTTTTTTGTTTATCATTATTTACTTGAAGTCATATGATTGTGGGCAAACTATTTATGAATATAGATAATTACTTCTAAGCATATAATTATTAGTATTAGACTGGAATAATCGAAAACATATAACTATGTGCGAATAATTTGTGTAGATAGGAATTGTTGTGGCCTAGTTAGGGGCCAGAAATAAAGACACAAGAGAAGAACTGAGTTGAACAAATATATTAACAAAGAACAGTAATAAACATATACAAATGAGAGGGTTACCACCGAGACTGTTCGGTCTGACTGTCAGGGCTGTCTGCTGGAATATCGACTTCAACCTAAGAGCAGTACCCGCGGCTATTTATAGCTGGGAAAGTTCATGCGTGCATGGGTATATTACCATAGCAGGGATCATCATTATTGTCATCAAGTCTTGGTGATCGCTCGGAGCTCCAAGACTTACTTTCACCATCTGCCCCTATCGTCTATCGTTCTTGGCAGGACCTCTAGACTGCATTTAGAGTCCATGCAAAACTGATATATGTCCTTGTTGGACGGTCAACACTGGTGCCTACATGTGCAAAAATCCATAGGAGAACGTTACTTACGAGTTCGTCCTTACTTCACCAGCAGTGACACTCATGTATTGTCCATTTTACTTGGATCGTTTCTGAGATGAGAAGTGGTTCGACAGTTTCTGTTTCGTGATGTGCTAATTTCAGGATTTGTTCAAAACAGCACTTAGCATTCTTGTGTAGTTGCCATCTGACTTTTTCTCAATGAATTTCGTTGGCGTACATGTAGTGCACCTATACATTAGTACTGAAACAGACATAGCATCGAAGATATCCCGTTTTATTTTATAAGAGAGATCAACAAGCTGCCGAGAGGGGCTGTTATAGTTTATGCGGAATATCATCTGCTTCTGTCTTTTCTAATGTAAAACCATTTTTATATAATCTATTAACGTTCGTAGTACGTAACCTTGTCAGACTATAAACATATATGGTGTTACAGTAGCTCCTTGAAAGACTTCAGCGACAATGTCTAAAACACTGGTGTCATCATAGGGTGAGCGAACCATTGCCTTCATGTTTTTTGTAGAGCATCATTATAGCCGTAACAGTTTTTTAGGGAGACCATATGCTAGGAGTATCAGCACTATCTTTCCTTCATCTATGGAATCTTTTGCTTTAGAGAAATATCCGAAGGATACTGTTGCCTCAACAATTTTTCTACAAACTCCTTCGATTAATTTAAGGATAATCAGAATCTTTAATGTTGTGGATCGATTTTTTTCGAAAACCGTTTCTACTTTTTCCTAAGAATTCATTCGACTTCAAGTCGGATACGATTGAGAAGCAGGGCATAATAAATCTTTGCAACTATAGCAGTAAAGATTATACTTCTGTGGTTCTTGATGATTCCGACGTCTCCTTTCTTGGGGAAAGAGAGGATGCAGCTTTTTGTCCATTTCTCTATTGCGTATTTTTTACAAACAGCATTTCAGGAGCTATTTCATCGAAGCCTGCAGCTTTTCTGCTTTTAATCTTTTTTCTCTCACTTCTCTACAACGTTGTTCTTCATAGATAAATTAATTTGATGTCTAGTTGACTTTTAGTAATTTTTCAGTGGGTTTTTCAGCGATTTCAAGAGGGTTTCCAATCAAATCTTGAAATGTTTTATCAAATTTTGAAGTTTTTTTTTTTTCTTGGCAAGCAGCTTTTAGTTATGTTTTAGAAGTGCTTTTCTTTCCTTTTACTTTATTTGCTGCCTGCCATGCTAATCGGGGTTGTTTATTTTCAATTTTATTTGTGATTTTTTTTTACTTGACCTTGAATGTATCGTTCTATTTCGTAGATGTTAGTTATCTCTGGTCTCTCTTAAGTTTCTGTGCGCTGGCATTTGTCGGGTTTCCTTCTTAAGTAAGGATGTTTTTTCATGTTATCTCGTTTTTCCCTAATTGCTAATGATTGACAGGGAACGCTACATTTAGCTCTTGGTTTAGTTGCTATGCACTATACTGCTGCTTGTATATGGGTGGTTAAAAATCTTCTTATTCCTCATTCATAGTATATCTTTCAGTTGTTTCCTGAAGAGCAACAAACCTGTTTTATACAGTTACCGTATTTTTGATGCTCATATCACTATTGGCAAATGAGAACCAGTAAATTTGTAAAGTTTTAATTAATTGTTTATTTCTACGTAGACTCACGCAAATCTTTGCCGAGGCAATTGCTGTTGATCTACTCATTGATTATGATTATTTAATGTAGCTGTGCTTTAAGATTAGTTGGGTAGGTGTATGTCTATTGTTTTTCTTTGTCTTTTTTTTTTTTTTTTGGAGTTTATTGTTTTAGTAAACAAGCCTGTTCTCAAGAGAAAACTTTGCTAGATGGCGTGGTTTGTAAGTTGAATCTATTATTTCCGTCTTGGTTTATATAAGCATTCATGTCTCTAGTGAGGATCCGAACGCTCTGTGTTGGGAATATGTAGGACAAAGGAAGGCAGATCATTATAGAGGGTGGTGAGGTCCATTTCATCACTAGCATTGGTAGGACTGTAGCTAGACATGGTTGTTGTGCATTATTCTTGGTTTGATTTTTTCTGCATGATTTAGTAATTTTACTAGTAATTTTAAGGCACGAAGACAGAGAAACATTCCGACACATCCAATGGCGGTTATGACGGATTTTTCCATGCAGCTTTCGACACAAAGGAATACAACTGCAAATTATTTGTATTAAATATGATTACTCGAAGCTGTAATTGTTTATTAACGATTATTATAATCATTATTATTTGCTCCTTGAGAATTTTTCACATCAGCATTAGCTAATGGTCTTTCACTGGAGTTTGAGTGACAACAAGTTTCCTCAAGTCTCCAAGGTTCTTCTCATTATTCTGTCTGATCTCAAAAATGCAGTAGTTTGAATAGTCTCCACTCGTCCATTTATTTCCAAGTTCTCCAGTCCCTTTATTAATCCTTTAGTACCAAGAGCACCAATTATAATTGGTATAAATATCACTTTCATGTTCCACAGTTTTTTCAGTTCCCTAGAAAGGTCGAGGTATTATTATTAATATTATCATTATTTACCTGAAACCATATACTATGAGCAAAGAAAAGATTATTATTAAATTGAAATAATTAGTTGAAACCATAGAATTATTGATATTTGATAGGAATATTTTAAGCCAAATGATTATGTACAAATTATTTGCATTAGATTGGAATACTTGATATATAACTTTGTGCAAAATCTCTTAAGACACAAAAAATATTAATATAAATGTACGATGAACGAGATTCCCAAACTTCTGGACATGAAATAATCCCAGATAGGTTGATATGTTAATATCAATTAATCTATTTAACAGCCAATGGATGCACAATGACACAAGATTTTTCTTATGGGAGGTGGTATTTGAGGCCCTGATCCTCAGGCATCAAGTTGAAATTTTGAACGCTGATCTAAAGCAAGGGTGAATGTCTATATTTACTAAACTTAGCTTCACACGGCAAGATTATAAATAAGAAACAATGTAGTCAAAAGATTGTATTCCACCAATTTTCAAAGTGCAAAAGGTGTATGTTTTTAAGTTAATAAGTCTAAATCCTTGCTTCTTGAATTGTACCATCATCAACCACTTGTGATACATACACACAGACTAACGTATCTATCTATCTATCTATCTATCTATCTATCCATGCGGGTCATTCAAGAAATAAGGTGAACTTTGCCTAGAGAATTGGCTGGAAAAGGTACTGTTTTCAAAGAAAACAACAGTGATAGATTCTGTCCTAGATGACTGTCAGCATCACCTTCTTTACTGACCACTGAGCACTTTTTTTTATTATAAAAACATGCTTATCCTTACACATCACACATTCTACCGTGAATTTTTCATAGTTTGTACTTCTCAGCAACCAAACATTTGAAAATCTGAAAATTTGAGAAAAAAGAAAGAAAAAAAACTCTTAAGAAAGAACAACACACAAAAAAGATAAAAGGTATAATGAATGCGATTTCCTGAGATCTGGAGACATGAAATATCCATATACAAGTTGATATGCCGTTAAAACCAATTAATCAGTTCAACAGATTCGGGAAGTGATTGCCGCGCTACAGAATTGGACAATGAAGATAACTTGATCAAAATAAGTAAATAATTCAGAGAGTTGGCATAATTTTCAAAAAAAAAGTCAGTTCTTTTTTTGTGCATGTGTACTTACGACTCCGTCCATTATTCTGAATGTAGACCTCCCCCGACCCCTGACCACCCTAAAATGCCCTGACGTCTCCTTTTCGAAACGAGTGAATCCAAATCTTCAACATTATATGAGGTGAGTAACGGCTTTCGACCAAAGAAGAACTGGTAATTTCACGGAGTAATTCTCCAATGTTTTGTCATTAATCACCTGGTGAGTATGAGAAAACCTGTATTTATCTCAAACCCTACTGCCTGAATGACCGACATTTACGTCCAACGAAGACAAACCTCTGAGTTCCTTGTTTAGCCTCTTCTTGGCTACGTTACAAACTTCTTTTTAAATCTGTTAAAAGAGTATTGGACTGGTGATAAATACTGCTGAGGTTCACATAAATCTGGAACATGTGTTTGGAGATATGTTGCCTTAGTAAAAGAAACGTGTAAAAATGCATATTTTTTGCAACAAACACAGTAAATAAAAAAATAAAAAAATAGCTGTTAAATATGTTTATTTCCTGGCTTTACTTTTGACATAAAGGCACCCAGTGAGGAACAAACTCACATACAATAGTCCACGAAACTATTTTCATATATTCATGATTGTTTCATGTCGGTTCGTCCCGTCAGTAAGTCTTCGAATATCCCCTACAAAGAAGTAAGGCACTTCCTTTTAGATGATTATTCGGTAGGATTTGATGGTGAGGTTCCAGTTCTGAAGATCTGGGAAATATAGAGTACCTCTTAATTCCCTTTACTCCCAGACCCACTCTTACTCAGAGCGTTAGTACTCGTTAGGGTCCTATATATAGATCGAATAGATCTGTTCGAAAATTATTTGTATTTGATAGGAATACTTGATACCATATAATTCTATGTAAGTTATTTATATAAAGAATCGTCACCTGTAGCTATCATTATTGACTAAAGATTATAATTATTAGTTACTCGAAACCATATAACTGTGTGTAAAAATGATTATCTAATTGGAATATTACTTTAAAACATATAATTTTGCATAAATTATTAATATTAGAAGGCTATTCTAGAAAATACATGAGGTATATAGCCAAAAATTTAAATAAATAAAATAAATAGATAAATAAAATTGTGCAATTACGTTCATATTATGTAAGGAGCTCAATTAGAATTATTTCATGTCTAGAGGTTAGAACATCGCTTTCATTTAACAAGGTTAAGTAAAAAAGTAATGTTTTTTTCTTTAGTACAGGTATCATTTCCGTCAGAGGAACATGTATCATACATCATAATCGTGCAATTATGGGTCGCAAATCTGACTTGACCAATTCTGGGAAGTCCGTTATAACACCTGAACGTGCAAAAGGTAAATCAACATTAAAAAATATCCAAAATAATTGGAAGATATCACCAAACCGTGAAAACATTTGTTGCATCTCCGGTGAAGGTATGAAAGAGGGCCGGTTAATTTTCCAGGCTCAAACCCAGTCAAAAACTTGTGGTGCATTCTGAAGCGACGCGTTTACAGGAATGGACGCCAATTTAGGAGCAAGGACTCCTTGTGGCAGGCAACATTGAATGAATCACGTGGAATTACATCAGAGAAGATCCATAAATTGATGTTCTATTGACCATCGCCTTATCCAAGTTATTTCAATAAAAGAATCACGTATCCCTTATTAACCAGCGCCACTAACATTTTTTTATTGTTTACTTGTTGATTTCTATTTATTTCATGTTGGTTACGGTATGTATCCACAACAATCTGAATATGAAGCCATTAAGTCTTTATTTTCTTGTTTACTTGTTGATTTCTATCTATTTCATGTTGGTTACGGTATGTATCCACAACAATCTGAATATGAAGCCATTAAATCTTTATTTTCTTGTTTACTTGTTGATTTCTATTTATTTCATGTTGGTTACCGTATGTATCCACAACAATTTGTATATGATGTGTTATTTTCTTGTTTACATGAATCTTAACTTTACCTCGCTAATAATTTGGAACACTTATAATTTAAAGAGATTAGATAAATAATCATAGTTTCTGTGTATTTTTACAAGAAACTTACATTTTTTTACAAACTGCACGTGCATATAACCGTTGTCATCATTCTGTGAAAATATCGTTAAATTCCATAACGGAAAATTGTCACCTCATTAATAATTCATTACTCAGTGAGTTTATATATATATATATATATATATATATATATATATATATATATTGTGTTGGTTTGCTGTTGATAGAAATATTCAATAGAACAGTACCAAGTCGGAAAGGATTAGAATATATAATTGGCAATGAAGAGAAGATATTATGGCTTCGGCTTAGGTTAGCACGAACTTGGAATTAGTTTGCACACAGTTGTATGATTACAAGTATTCTTATCTAATACTAATAATAACATCGTTTCAAATAATTCTTTCTATTTAATAATAATCATTTGTTTGCACACAGTTATTTGGCTTTAAATCTCTTATGATAATAAACCTGAGTAAAAATCATCGCTTCAACTAACTATTCTTAATAAAAATAATTTACAATTATATGATATCAAGTATTCTTATAAAAAACAAAAAATTTTCAAACAGATCTATATGACCCAGAGATGAAACCCTAACAGGTACAATCACTTTGGGTCATTGTGGAGCTGGGAGTTATTGTAATGAAGAGTTAACTCTATCCTCCCCAGCTGTGCAGTTAACGAATTCTTCATTAGACAATGAGTCGTGGATCAGGCGTGATTTCGGGGGCTAAAGCTTCATTTCCATTGACACTGAGCCTTTTAGCAGTATCTAACCCTACTTTGTTGCTTTTCAACCACACGGTGAGGATGCCAGATCAAAAGGCAGCCTCTTAGAATAATCCTTTGCTGTATTCATAACTTTCCAGCAACGAATCGTTAAGTCAATGATGTAAGAATTGAATCAACTGACTTGATGACACGTGATTACTCAGAGCAAGAATCGAATTTTCATGAATTTCACCGGCAAAGCCTGAAGCCGAGTCTCTACCATTTTCCGTTTCAATCTTCTCTCTCTCTCTCTTTCTTTCTTTTTTCTTTCTTTCTGTCTCTCTCTGTGTCTCTCTCTGTGTCTCTCTCTCACTCTTCTCTCTCTCTTTCTCTCTCTCTCTTACACACACACATATATGTGGCGTGCTTAGCGTAGCGGTTATCGTCGTAGGATATGGAATCGGTGACACGAGTGTTGACAGGGCCGTCAATCACTGGTAAACAAGCGACGCGTCGGTGTAAGTAGATCGCGTGAATCAGGAACCGGAAGAACGAGTAAGCGTTATGAATTTATATACACGGGCACCCACATCAGAGAGTCAGTCACGTTAACCAGTTGATGCACAACCAAGTCAGGACATAAGCCGCTTTGGACACCACCTGTATCGGGGGTGGGTAGTGGCCTACAGCGGGCCCCGGTTGAGAACCTTTCGTCAAGGAAGTAAAAACGAAAGGCCCTGAATATGGAGTCACAACGTGGGTTGAGAAAGGGTCAATAGAGCAGTTCTCCGTCAGTCTGTCTCCCCATCTCCCTGTTTTTGTCTCTCTTTCTGTCTCTGTCTCTCATACTTAAAGAATTTTGGACCTTTCGAGTAATAAAAAACAGAGTTATATTTTTGTAAAGAAAGTGTTAGAGTCGTTAATTCCTTCATCGTGTTATACGAGTTCAATAACTACATGAGGTGATTTGCGTTTACCTATAAGCTGAAGTTCTTGAGAAAGGCATGTATCAAAATGTTTTCCCCTCAGCTATGAGTAAATAGTAGAGCAGACTGGCTCCTTTTGCTTTGATTAGGCAATCAGTCTTGGAGAAGGAATGCTTCATTCAAACTAGCTATACTCCGCTTAAAAATTGACTTTGTGTCTCATCCTGCCTGAAGTGGGGGGGGTAAATACACGCATACACACACACACAGACTTTGGCATAGTCGTATAGATAATTCAGTTATGTTAAAATCTGTTGAGTTTAGCTAAATATTTACATTAAACAACTTTTAACATAAAGAGACATGGTATGTTATCCTATTATCTCTAGCTGTTTTTTTTTGTTTTTGTTTTAACGGCATTTCAACCGTCATAGATTATTTCCCTTTTTTTCTAAAAATATCTTTTTAAATTCCCTTACGTCTTTATGCCATATGTAGGTTTAAAATTCGTGATAGTCGGCCGAAATTAGCTACCTGGTAACTCCTATTAACATGGACTTTAGAGTAATTTTTATGTACCTATTGTCATAATTTAAAAGGCTTTTATGTAGATTAAAAGTGTTATCATTGATAATATTCATTATATTCACTTAATCACATTTAATATTAGTACTCTGTTTTTTTTTTCTTGTTACTTCAAATGATGTCATTTAAAAAGCTAAGTTAAGTTTGGTACAAATTACAGGTCACCCAGTGAGAGGTGAACTCTCTAACAATAGTCTGCCAGCCGAGATCGTTAACAATTACAGCACACAAAGCGCCCAGCTGTAGTCGGAATGTGGAAGTGAGTCAGGCGATTTTGCTCGTTGTATCTTCTCCACCTACACAATTTCCCGTTTTAAAATGAAAAGCGTGGATTTATTAATTTCTTTATTTATTATGTCTCTTCCCCAAAGTTCCGATTGGATGAAAGTATAGTATCTGTGAGCCCTACTTTGAATCAAAGTATCACATCACCGGAATTTTTGTTCTGAATTAACATGTGCCAGAATATATATTCATATATATATATAGAGAGAGAGGGGGGAGTTCATATTTGACCCAAGTTAGTGCCATCTTCACATCAAATGGGAAGTCTCTGAAATTAGTAAATTGTTTCACATACCTCAGCAGAAACATCTTATCTACTGAAAGCGACATCAACATATGAATAGGGAAGTATACACTGCTATAGACAGGTAACCATACAGAAAGAAATCTCTTGATAAAATTAAACAAAAATTCTCTCGAGCTGAAGCCGTGTCAGTACAATTGTATGGCTGCACCACTAAACGTAGCGTTTGGAGATAAAGTTTGATGAAAACTACACAAGAATTCTGCGTATTATTTTGAAAAAATTCTGGACGCAGAAAAAAATCACCGGAATTTTACAGGTTTGAAATCAGAGTTTTCCTTCTCCTAGACAAGTTAAAATACTCTCTCTCTCTCTCTCTCTCTCTCTCTCTCTCTCTCTCACTATATATGTATATATATACCAATACTAAATACATTCTTATACGACATCTAACATGGATGACTTCAAAAAGATCTGTAAATATAAAAAATTACCTATCTCTGCATATTTCTCTAAAAACAGGAGGTCTTTTCTGAGCTCTTAAAAATCCAACATTTTCAAACATCATTCCATGTGCTAAACACTTACTTAATACATTTAAATTAAGAACGCTAAATGCACGTTTATATATTTTTCGTTATATACTTTTTATTTACTCCCGTTATCTCAACAAGCATCCATCCCTGTGTGAGCATTTCTCATAATATCAAAGCCTTGATGAAGGTTATAAAAACCGAAACGTTTAACGTTGGCTTTACATCAAAATAAATTAATCTAATTTGGATTATTCTATTTTTCTACTTTCTTCATACTGTTGGATTCAGATCCATATTTACTTCTCTCTCTCTCTCTCTCTATATATATATATATAAAACATCATCCATGTATAAGTGTGCCTTACTATTTAAAAAAAAATTCTTCTGAGCCAAAGATTTTATTATTTCTACTGATTCAATTGTTTGGGGGAAAGGTAGATTTCACAGGAACATTAGCGCGAAGTAAAACGTAAACAACCTCGTCCAGAGTTTGAACTCGGGTCTTCTAGTTTATTTCCTACGATGATAACTGCGACCAATAGATAAGTATTCTTCTTCTTCTTCCTATTATTATTATTTTCACTCTCTGCGAGGTTTTCACATCAGTTTTAACTGGTGATTTTTCATTGAAGTCTAAGTGACATCTTTCAATCATATAGTAAATTTCTCCTCTTAATGGAGCAATTCGGATCTTCTATAAAATAGACAAACACATTATGATTGTCCTATATATGCTTCTGATGGTTCTTTTTTAGGGTCCTTCTGGATCAAAATAGTTTTGCTTTTAGTTATCCTTTCGGATTTTCTTGCTTATCGTCATCAAGTATTTAGTTACAGAGCTTATCTGTCATGGATGGATAAAAATATTTTGTACCAGAATCCATGTATCGTGGCCTGGTCTCTTCCAATTTGCTTCTTTCTTGATTGCTGTCTTTTTATTTCAACCTCCGGACATTCTTTAATTCTTTGTAATTCATATGTCATGTAATTTATTCGGTCTTTCTGTTATTTTGTTTCTCTTCCATATCTTGTTCCGGAAATGATTTCTTTCCTTTATACTTGGTTATTCACTTTTGTTCGTACTTTTTCCCACTGACTTTGTCGAAGAATTTTCTTTCGACTTTTTGGAATGTCTTGTTTTGCTTGTATCCTTATTATTTGCGAATTTATTCACACCAACGTTAGCTGATAGTTCTTCACTGAAGTCTGGGTGACAGCAAATCTCTTCAGGTCTCCAGGACTCTTCTTAGTATTCTAGCCGATCTTAATAATACTGTAGTTTGGATGGTCTCCACTCGTCCACCAACTTCAAAGTCCTCCAGTCCCTTTTGTAATCCTTTAGTTATTGTTCCAAACGCACCAATTACAATTGGTATAATTGTCACCTGCATGTTCCATAGTTTTTTCAATTCCCTATCACAGGTCGAGGTATTTTACTCTTGGCAAATTTTTTACACAACGTTAGCTGATGATCTTTCACTAGAGTTTTAGTGGAAGCAAGTCTCTTCAGTTCTCCAGGACTCTTCTTAGTATTTTGGCCGATCTTGATTATACTGTAGTTTGGATGGTACCGAATTGTCCTCTTATTCCTTAGTCTTTCAATTCCCTTTCCAACCTTTGGAAATCGCTCCAAGTGCACCAATCACAATGGTATCACCGTCACCCACAGTTTTCTTAGTTTTTTAGAAAGGTCTATGTACTTGTCTTTTTCGCAGTCTTCTTCTTCTTCTTCTTCTTCTTCTTCTTCTTCTTCTTCTTATTATTATTATTATTATTATTAGTAGTAGTAGTAGTAGTAGTAGTAGTAGTATTTAACTTCTTTGTTCTGATGAGATTAAAGCTTCCATTAAAAAGATCTTTTTGAGAAACTAACCCCATCATGAAATGAGTTGAATCAAAACTGTTTTCCCCAAAGTTGCCTCTATTATTCCGCCTTCTCCAGATACATTTATAAAGCTTAAGAGAAGTCTTCATGGCTAACGTACTTGACAGCGAGTTCGAACTCGAGTCGTGCTATTGCGTTCACTTCCGGACTAATACCCTTAAGAAAGGCATGAACCTCCTTATCTCCCCCCACCCGCGATGGGTTAATAACACCGCAACTGTCCTTCGATAAGGATCGCTTAGGCATTATATAACCCTCAAAAGCTGATATACCATTAAACAAAGAAACCAAACCATACGTAAGCTTAGATTATTTAACTATAGAGTAAAAAGACAGTTTTGTCAGTAGCCCATTTAGTGAAAGTCTGTTTATCCAGAAAATCAGCATTCGTATTCCCATCTTATATTGCACGCTAACCCCTTGCATTGCTTTTATTACCCGTTTTTTTAAAGAACGTAACGGTTTTCAGATGGCTTTAAACTGTCATTAATATCAACAGATAAAGCAGCATTTTTATATCATTTACCGGCTATTAATTATCCAGTTTTACTTTTCCCATTTCGAGGATCGAACTTATTATTTACTTAGCTTTGCCGTAACTTGAGTGATCACTCATCGCTGCTCTTAACTTCTTTGGTTTTTCTTATAATCTACTAGGTTTTGTCTAGTCTGGCACACTGGCCTCAAGTTGTTTAGAGTGCCTACTGGTAAGTGGTCACCCATATAAGTAATAACCAGGCTTATCACTACTTAACTTCGACGATCTATCAGGAACCGGAGCTTTCATCATGACCTGACTGTCAATCTTCATAGGTCGGTAGTTGCTGTAAAAACCCTAGATAGGAAACACTTTAACAAAAAACAAAAAGAAAAATAATGTTATTCTTCTCATCCCGGGGACATTAGCAAGAGAAAGGACACGAGTGATAAGCAAGCTGAACTTTAAGTGTTATTATTTGCTCGACCTGATCCTTTGACCTTTTCGTACTTGCTGGGCACAAGTAGGCGCGTTGTGTGTACATGAGCGCGCACGTGCTTGTGCGCCGATAAACGAGCGGCGTCTATCTTGGGGCGCGGCTAAGACGTCAGCGGATAGGAAGAAGAAATCAGTGGCCGATGGAAGAAGAAGAAGAAGAAGAAGAAGAAGAAGAAGAAGAAGAAGAAGAAGAAGAAGAAGAAGAAGAAGAAGAAGAAGAAGAAGAAGAAGAAAATGTTAACAATGAAGTCGACTCCACCATTTAGAACACTGTGGGAGGAAGAGAAAAAGGCAGAAAAGCCAACTCTCCTCAACCCACACGCGCGCACCTGCAAACAAAAGAAATAATAATAATAATAATAATAATAATAATAATAATAATAATAATAATTTTATGTGGAAAATTCGGGAAAGAAAACATGATACATTGAAAGTAATAAAGAAATGAAAAGACAAAAAACATGAAAAGAAAGAAAGAACGAAAGAAAAAAGAAAAAGGAAAAAGGAAGGAAATGAATAAAAGTAGATGAAAATTTGAAAGGTAATGAAAAAAGTGTCAAAACAGCGAAGAAAGAAAGAAAGAAAGAAAGAAAGAAAGAAAGAAAGAAAGTTGTGTAAGAAATGAAGGAAAATCGCAAAAGAAAGAAAAAAAGAATGAATAGATGAATGAATGAATGAATGAATGAGAGAACAAAGCAAGAAAGTGTAAAAGAAAGATTAAAAGAATGAAGGAGAGAAGAAGTTGAGAAAGAAAGAAAAAAAAAAAGAAAAATAAATACATGAACAAGAAAGAAAGAAAGAAAAGCACATGAACTAGAAAGAAAAACAAAAGAAAGTGATGGGACAAAAGAAAGAAAGAAATGTGATCAGAAGAAAGC
>OY757943.1:38156121-38198621 GCA_963585895.1 Sepioteuthis lessoniana
TAAAAAAAGTTTTTCAGTAGAACACACAGAAGAACTCATGTAACACACACTTACAGACACACAGACAAACATATCAATTTATGAAAACTGAAGGTACACATATATACTTCACACTCATACACACACATATATATATATAAACAAAAATTAGGAGTGGTTGCTAACTCCCTAATTTTTTCCAGTAAAATTTCTTAAAGAATGTTCTCACTCTGTGTTTCGAAACAGTATGTGTATAAAACTCGAAATGCTCCACGATAAATATATATATATATATATATATATATATATATATATATATATATATATATATATATATATATATATATATATATATAATGTCTTCAGTTTCGGTAATAGATTATATATAAGTTAGGATAGTGTAGACATAGTCAACGGCGTTTCGTGACAAACATGGTCTGCTGATCGCAAAGGTGAGAAACTGTCAACAAGTGCCGTTGACTTAGTCTCTTCGCTATTTTCAATTATTTATTTACATAAGATAGGATAGTTTTAATATATCAAATGTGATACCAAAATTATCTGCATACCAAGGAAATCAACATTTGCCGCTGCATTATTATATATATATAGGCATAGTGGTTAGAGTGTTCGCGAATGGCTCAATTACAGGTCGAGTCATATCAAAGACTCAAAAAAATTGCACTTGAAGTCTCCTTGCTTAACACTCAGCATTATAAGGTACGTATCAAGGATAAAGTGGTCCACTCCTAGGAAAAGAGTAGCACCCTCCTCTACACATCAGTGTAGTAGCTACTGAAGAGAGAGCCTGCGGGTCGCCTTCAACAACGGTCGGTTAACAACTTATATGTACTTATATTTTGGTTTGTTTTGGCTTGGTTTGTTCGTTTAATGGCATATTAACCTTCGTAGGCTATTCAATGCTTTACACATCTTTGTATAACAATAGAGGGACTATCTAAACAATAGCAAGTAGGAGGGGGCTAAGCCTTTCATACTTTTCAAAAAGTATTTGTCCAAAATAGAACGTAATTGAGTGACTGGAATTTGAACTCGCTTACCACGTTGAGAGTTCAGTATGTTAGCCGCTACTCCACGTGGACTTCCCATTCTACACACACACACACACACACACACACACACACACACACACACACACACACACAAACATCTGAGGGCCTAGTCGGCTGGAGCTGTAGAATACACCAACTTCTCCTCTCCAGAGGGGTAAGACCCCCCCCCAAAAAAAAAAACAAAACAAATGTCCATGATATGACATTAGACAATCTGATGGTGAAGCTCCGGTAACGCTGGAGCTTTAGGGAATGCCATCGCTCCCAGGTCCACTCTGGCCCAGAGAGGTAGCACCTGATAAGGTCCAATCTATGAGTCAAATAGAACTAAACAGTGAATTGTTTGAATTAGAACTGTTTATATGTATAAAAATGGATTTGGCATTAAATAACCTACAAGGGTTAATATGCCATAAAAACAAACCAAACACTCATCTGACAGAAGATAATAGAAAAGAAAATGTAGAGGGTATTGCAGTAGTATGTCAGCCTCGAAAATCAGGATTAATGTATGTGTGTGTTTATATGCTTGTGTTTACAAAATTATATATATATATATATATATATATACTTATTTGTAAGCATACTTAGATATCAGCATGTAAACACTATTGTAGAAATTCATACACATTCATACACATTCATACACATTCTCCACCCCTATTTCTTTTTATATTGCATGGCTTTTTATTCACTGCTGCTTTCTTCTCTCTCTCTCTCTCTCTCTCTCTCTCTCTCTCTCTTACACACACTCACACACATACGTGCGGTCAGGCACATACACACAGAGCAAAAAAACGAGATAACCCAGGCATTTCTTTTTAATTATTTAGCTTTATTCAAAGTGACATTCGTCTTTCAGAAAAACTCGTATCAACAGGAATAACATTACACAAAATGTTTCAAATTGTAATCAGGAATAGAAATCACAAAATCTCATAATCATACCAATAGGACCGGATTTACCAAAAGGCACAGTAAACCATTAACCTAGGACCCACGGGTATCTGGGGGACCTCTGAAACTAATCTGTGACGCAGTGTGTTAGATTATAACCCTATTTCAATTGTACACAGAGCATTATATAATACATTCAAAATCATTAGGAGTCCAGTACAATAAGTAAAGGAATTGGAGTATAAGACCCCTGTACAATAAGTATAGACACACAATAGTTTTCAATTGGTGGGATTACTGATGAGTTTGGCTTTGGACCCACAAGTAGGTAAATACCGCCTTGCTTACAAATGATCAAATTTTAATGCCATTTACCAAAACCAGTTAATTTATGGGCGGATTTCATTCAGATCTAAAATAAATAAATAAAATGAAATGAAATAAAAGAAAACAGTAAAAAAAGAAAAACAAGAAAAACAAGACATCAAATCAGTTAAGATTTTGGTTTCTTTGTTTAATGGCAGAGAAATGTTCGTGGAATATTTAATGCCAAAGCCATCCTTGTCAGAAAACAACCCGTAGCAGGGGTGGGTAATAAAACAGTTTATACTTTTCCGAATGGTATTAGTCCAAAAGGGAACGACGGAGTTCGAACTCTGTCACTTTGAAGCCACAGTCCAACTATTATACCACGAGGATTCTACTAGTTAGAAAAAGTTTATAACTTTGAGCACGAAAAAATATCGATCATTTCATAATAACAAAGACGTTTAGATTTGGCTTTATTAATCTTGTTAGCGGTATTTCAACCCTTTTTGGATCATTTGGTGTTGAAACTTTAATTCAAGTTAAACTACATATTTAAAAAGTATTGGTCTAGTGGGTAGAATGTTCGCCAATGGTCCGGGAGACCTGGGTTCAATCCCAGGTCGCGTCATAACAAAGACTTTAAAAATGGTACTTGATACCTCCTTGCTTAACTCTCAGCAATATAAAGTACGTACCAAGGGTAAAGTGGAGCAATCTCGGGAAAGGAGTAGCTCCCTCCCCTACACCTCAGGGTAGTAGCTATTGAAAAGGGAGCCTTCTGGTCGCCCTCGACTACGGTCGATAACTTTACTTTACTATATATTTTCCAACCCCACCTCCACGAGCTGGGTTTGACAAAAGGTCGATTTTTTGTGGAGTAAAGCTGGTTTGAGTTTGGAGTTTTATTCTAACTAGACTGATAGCCTAACTATGGCTCAAAATAGTCTATAAATATAAATTAAATAAAAGGTAGAAGTTTGATAGTTGAATTAGAATTTTCATAATTTCAAAAAATCAGTCATGCCGAAAACAGTCATTTTAATTTGCAAGCGCTTATATTGTTTCAAAAGTTATTGCTAACAATAATCATACAAATACCTAGGTCTTGCTTGAGAATTAAAGCAACTAAGGAACATGAAGGTGACGGTGATACCATTTGCAATTGGTGCTCTCGGAACAATCTCCAAAGGAATGGTTAAAGGACAGGAAAACTTGGAAAAAAGCGAAGACCATCAAGCATACAGCATTATCAAGATCAGCCAGAATACTGACAAAAGTTCTGTGGACTTGGAAGAAATTTGTTGTCACTCAAACTCAAGTGGAAAGCCGTCAGCTAACGTTGACGATGTCGAATGTCTAAAAATATCATGTAAAACTGGAGAGTCGAACTGACAGCAGGAAGAAAGGGTTTATCTAAGGCGAAAATCCGAAGGATCTTCCAGGGAAATGCGCTAGCACCATTATTATTTCGAATAGCGAAAATGACATAAAATCACTTACTTAGGAAATCGAAAGGCAGATAAGAGCTTCATAAGTCGCAAAAAAAAAAAAAAAAAAAAGAAATCAAACATCTAATGTACATGAACAAAATCAATTTGTTTGCCAAAAATGAAAAAGAATTGGAAAGCCAACTGAAGACAGTGAGGATATAGGGATGGAATTTGGCAGAGAAAAATGTGCCATGAAATAATGAGAAGCGGAAAACGGCAAATGACGGAAGGAATAGAACTATCAAATCATGATAAAATCAAAACGTTCAGAGAAACGGAAACCTACAATACTTGAGAAATCTGGAAGCGGACACCATCAAACATACGAAGATGAAAAAAAAGATTAAAAAAAAAACAATACCTCAGGAGAACGAGAAAATTACTCGAAACCAAACTACCTAGGAGAGATCTTTTGAAAGGGATAAATAAGTGGGCTTTTTCCCAAGTGAGATATTCGGGACCATTCTTAAAGTGGGCCAGAGAAAAACTTTAAATTTGACCATACGAACAAATAATATATGCACCAAAGAACAAAAAACAAAAACAAAACTCATGACGATGCATAAGGCCTTATATCTCAGAGATGATATAGACAGACTGCACGTGTGAAGCAAGAGGACTCACCAGCATCCAAGATAGCGTTGATGCATAGATAGTACATAAAAAAGCTCGGAAGAAGATTGATGACAGCGACCTGAAATAATACAAGCAACGCAAGCATTAACAGAACGAAAATAAACCAGAAAACAAAAATGAGATGAAAAACAACTGTATGCACACTTTAAGTGACAAACAAGGGAAATCTCACACGAGAAAACTTGGACGGGGCGAAGCAAGTGAAACCTTAAGAGAGAAACTGAGTCTCTTCTGATAGCAGCACAAAAAGTCTAATTATGTCAAAGCAAGAAGAGAAAAGACGCAACAAAATAGCAGATGTAGATTATGTGATGTTAGAGACGAAACGATCAATCCCATTATAAACGAAAGCAGTAGATTAGTGCAAACAAAGTATAGAATTAGACACGACTAAGTGGGCAAGATGATCCACTGGGAATCGTGCAAGAATTTTACATTTGATCATACGAACAAATGATATATACACAACCAAGAAATTGTCATAGAAAATGAGACACACAAAATTATCAAGGATTTTGAAAGGCAAACCTCATCTAATCTCGCCTAGACGACTAGACTTAGTGATTGTCAACAAAAAACCCTGCCAAATAGTGGACTTTGCTCTCTCGGCTGACCACATAATAAAACTCTAAGGAAAGCAAAAAGAAAGATAAGTACCTACATCTTGTTAGAGAACTGAGAAACTATGGAACATGAAAGTGACGGTGATATCAATTGTGATTGGTGCGCTCGGTACAATTATCGAAGAGGGACTGGACTAGTGGAGACCATCCAAACTATTGGATTATTAAGATCAGTCAAGAATACTGAGAAGAGTCCTGGAGACTTGAGGAGACTTGCTGTCACTCAAACTCCAGTAAGAAGCCATCATCTAACGCTGGTGTGGAAAACTCCATAATAATGGACAGTTTTTACCGGGCGATTAGCCCAATGAGTAGAGTGTTCGCGAATGGCCCGGGAGACTGGAGTTCAATCCCAGGTTGAGTCATACCAAAGACTTTTAAAATGTTATTTGATGCAACCTTGCTTAGCACTCAGCATTATAAGGTACGGATCAAGGGTAAAGTGGAGAAATCCAGGGAATGAAGTAGCGCCCTCCCCGACACCTCGGTGTAGTAGCTATCGAAAAGGGAGCCTTCGGGTCACTCTCGACTAAGGTCACCAACTTACTTTACTTATAGCTTCAAGTTACTATTCTTAATTTACACACAGTTATTTTGTTTCAAGTATTCCTATCCAATAGAAACAATTTTCATACAGATTTTTTTATTTATAGACGGGACTCTAACCGGTACTACCACTCCAGTCAGAGTGGACCTGAGAGTAATAGCAATAAAGAAGGGACTGAACATCCCGTAGCTCCATCTTCTAACTATTTTAGTTAATAATTTCGTTTTTTATCATTTTGTTATCAATTAGATATTCACAAAGTTTGGTTACAATTGGTAATATCAAATCTCGACCTCTGCCAGTAACCGTAATCCAGAAATAAAAACTGCACTACAAAGCGAGATTTGTATTATAGCAATACGTTTAAAATGTTCTGACAGAGAATCAAGCTATTTCCAATTGAATGCTCATTTTGTAGGGTCTATGTGGCATTGCACACACACATACACACACACACACACACACACACACACACACACACATACCAAGCTTTGAGTAAGACAAGAAAGCAGATTAAGTTCTTTAGCCTTGTTTAGGTAACTAGTCTTGGAGAGAGAAAAATCTGAATTTAAAACCAACTTTACTCTGCTGATAATTGACCTTGTGTCACATCCTGCCTGTGGTAGAGGGGCTGGGTAAATGCATACACCAAGTCCTACACAGATCAAAATCGCAGAAGTCAACCGTATTCTTGCTTTCAGGTTGGACGGGGCAAAATTTGTAAGATCAGCCTGGATCCCGTGACAGTTGTCACTGGGGCCTGTGGTTAGTTTCAGCCTAGTTCATATGTACACGCACAATGCCCTAGACCCACCTTCCGCCATTGCTAAAAATTATTTTGGCTAGCTGGTGATTCACAAAAAGGATTCTTTGCAATGACCAATTGAAGTCTGCTGCTTGAAAATTGTTCAAATCAGGACACTAAACATTTTGACTGGCCATTTCTTGCTTTTAGCTGCTCAACAAAAACATTTCTCTCGTTATAATACCATATTGTATTCACTGCAATCATTTGGATGTGTTCTATTACACTGGCCCATTTACCGTGGATTTTATGCATCTATTTGTTTTATGCTAACACACACATACCTATATATATATATATATATATATATAGGCGTGATTTTTTTTAATGGCATAGCAACCTTCAAGGGTTATTTAATGATAAGGCCCTTCTTGTAGAAGAACAGTAGTTGTACTATTTAATCCATAAGTGACGGTGGGGGTGGATAAGGGAGTTCATACCTTTACCAAAAGTATCAATTCGAAAGTAAACATAAAATAGTTCAAACTCGCTTGCTATAATGCCACCGTCTTGCAAGTTAGTCACTACACCATGAGGCTCCCCGTATATATATATATATATATATATATATATATATATGTGTGTGTGTGTGTGTGTGTGTGTGTGTGTATGCCTTAATAATAACTTGCGGCATAAATATACACTCTTCAAAATATATGGCCTTGCAGCACAAATGGAAAATACCACCAAAATATTCCAGAAACATCTAATAGAATTACAAATTTTATCAGCCGAAGTTAAAATCCGCTAACTTAACATAAAAATAAAAGGTATTATGGAATCCCAAGACCAAAATATATCCGAAACCCAAATAACCGAAATTCAACATAAACTTTCTAAAATCCTCCAAAATTACGAACTTAAACAAAAGATAAAAATTAACCAAAAACTGTATCATCTATGTCAGAAAACAATACCCCAAGCCAATAATAAAGCCAGTAATGAATACATCAACCAATCACATATCAAACTCACTGAGATACAACAGGAATTTTTTAACTTTGACCCAAATTGCCACCTTTCAATAAAATACGACCTTAATATAAAAACAAACAAATCAAAATTGAAATATTATATAACCAATACAAGACCTACCAAATAACGGTAAATCACTATAAAATCAAAAACCGATTTAACCACAAACAGCAAAACAAACCACTAACCCCCAACTCTAAAAGAAGCAGCCAACCAACTGTTTAACAATCCGGACATTACCATCCTTACTGGTAACAAGACCAATATTTACATTTATAGTAAATAAAACCGGCAATAACAAAAAAAAAAAAAAATGAAAATATCCTCAACTAGAAAACAAAATTTTAAAATCTCACCAAAAATCCCACCGACTTACTTAAAAAACACATTAACAAAATTATCATAGCCAATAACACAGAAATTGGATCCATTAAACTAACAAAAATAATTGGAGACAACAAACCCGGATTGCCTTGCCGAATAATACACCGACTGCGCCTCTGTAGAGGTGTGGGACCACCCCCGCAACGAGTGTCCTGATATGGCACTAAACAATCTGATGGTGAGGTTCCAGTGATGCTGGTGCTTTGGGGAATGCGGAGTACCCCTTCGTTGCCATCGCTCCCAGGTCCACTTTGGCCTGGAATGGTAACACGTGATAGGGCCTTATCTATGAGTTAAATAGAACTAACTGCATACTTATGCTAAACTGAATTGTTTGAATGAGAACTGTTTGACTTAACAGAATAGCTTAAATAGAAATGTTTTTGACAATTAAACTATACTTACATTTAAACAGCGTGCTTATGCTCAACTGAGTTGTTTGAAATGGAACTATTTTTTTTATATTGAAACTGTACTTACACTAAACTGAATTGTTTAATATAAAACTGTTTTAACTTTTAACTGTGAGTAAACAAAATCTGTACTTATACTAAACTGAATTAGCTGAATTAGAACTGTTTTGACAATTAAACTGTGTACTCAGGCTAAACTGAATTGTTGGAAATAGAGCTGACTGCATAAAAATGGATTTGGCATTAAATAACCTACAAAGGTTGATATGCCATAAAACCCAACCAACCAACTAACCAACCAACCGGCAAACCTGGATTCATATATGGAAAAATAAAACCCCACAAACAAGGTAACCCAATTAGACCAATAATTTCATATCCCTACTCCCATATGCCACATAAAAATTCTCAACAAAATAATCGTACCATATTAATACAATATCAAATCAACATATGAATTCATAAAAATTCTAAACCATACCCCACGCCCAACATATGTATAACGGGATCACTTGATGTTGAAAACATTTTTACTAACGTTCCGGTAAACGAAACCATAAAAATAATAGAAAACATCTAATCCCCCTTCAATTCCTCCTCTAGTTATACAATGAAAAATCCTCGATAAACCTGTACCACAAAAATCCCATTCTATGATTCATCCGGCAACATATATATACACACTGCTACAATTCCACCTTACTTAACTACCACAGTGAATGTCCCTAGAAAATATAAAATAGCAATTATAAAACACTTAATTCATAGAGCATTTTACATCTCATCTAAGATAATATTTTACAAATAACTTACCAACATAAAATAAACCCTTGTTAATAACAATTTCCCTAATAAACTCGTCGATCAACAATAAAACTAGATCTTCACAACATTCACAAAAATAACACAACCAACAATAACAGAATTAATCTATATTACAGAAATCAAATGCAGTATAACTAATTAGATGAACAAGCAATAACCAATATTATAAAAAGACATTAAACCTATCGAAAAACAAAAACTTATCTACTTCACTAAATTCAAAACATCAAGCCTCATTGTTAAAAATAACACCAACTCTACTAAAATACTCCTAAACCAAACCAATGAAGTTTATAAATTTATATGTCCATTTCCAGAGTGCCTCCCGAAAAACAAAATAATATTTACATTGACTATACAACCACTACACTATCTCGTCACCCGACTTATCACCTTTCTAAAAATAGTGTCATAAAACAACATTTGATTATAAAACACAATTCCACAGACCAACTTACTTCTTCCGATGTAAGGAAGATTATCACAGATAATACAATAATTATATATATATATATATAAAATAATAAAAAACGATTACAAATCCTTGAAGCAATATGCATAAAAAATAAAATCGCATTTAACACAGGAACCAACATATTAAATATTTTTAATAACTAAAAATCACTCTATTAGTAAATCTTTCCGACTGAACGTTTTAAAACAAAACGCTGAAAGCGCTCCAACTGACAACTTCAAAATATAACGTTGCAAATAATTAAAACAATAAAAACTCAAATTGTCAAGATATGCGACAATTCCTTAACCCCTGGATCCCAACACTAGAAAAATAACAAGACTTGAAAAATTACTATTAAAAATAATTAACAGTATTCCATCCTGGTCGTGCGATGCCAAATTAACTAGTCATGGTAAATGCGCGACCTAATGTGTCTTGAAAGTACTTTTGATCTCTACAGAGAACACGGTCACCTCCGGAACACTGAACAGCCGCTTTGACCTTATTATTGGCATCGCTTGTGTGCGATGTTGACCGGTTGCCCAGTCGTAGAGTTTCGGCACTGGTTTCTGTAGTTGCTGGTTTGATCTCAAGTGGAGGAGATCACGATATGCACTGCTGTTGAGACCTAATAAGGTCGAAACCGCTGTCCAGTGTTTCATATGCCGCATAGAAGTGCTTGCCGGATTTTCTACTCATGGTAATTCAGTTAATATAATACAATTCCTCTTTTCATATGTAAAATCTATTTTCTGCCCATGAGGTTAAGCCTACGTAGATGCATAACGCCGACTTGGGAAAACGTGGCCCAAAAAGTGACCGTGTCCTCTGTAGGGATAAAACGTACCTTCAAGACACATAAGGTTTAGTGGTTGTGCATTTACCATGAATAGTTAATTTGTCATCGCTTGTGTGCGATGTTGACCGGTAGCCCAGTCGTAGAGTTTCAGCTCTGGTTTCTGTGTTTGCTAGTTCCATCTCCAGTGGTAGAGATCAAGGTATGCACTGCTGTTGAGACCTAGTAAGGTCGAAACGACTGTCCCGTGTTCCGTATGTCACACGGAAGTGCTTGCTGGATTTTCTAGTCATGATAATTCAATTATTATAATACAATTCCTCTATTCAAATCTTATATATATATATATATATATATATATATATATATATATATATATATATATAAGATTTGAATAGAGGAATTGTACTATAATAATAATAATAATAATAATAATAATAATTATTATTATTATTATTATAATATATTATTATAATATATATATATATATATATATATAGAGAGAGAGAGAGAGAATTTTGGGAATAATCTAAAAAACATTAAATTAATTTTATTTCGAATTTTATGCAACCGAAATTAATCAATATTTACTGATATTCATAATGATATAAAAATATTTTTGAGAGAAGTTCATTGGTATTACAAAGAATATGTTTTTACATTTTTGACTAAATTTAGTAAAATACGTGCAAAATAAAATACGTGTAAAAACGTGTAAGATGTGAATAAGTTTTTGCCGTCTTATATTTATTATTATTCTACACCTCTTTTGAAATAAAACATTGTTAATCAATAAAACTTTTTTTTTTTAAATTAAATGATCCTTTATTATTAAATTTAACTAAACTAAACCTGTTTCTGAAATTTTCCAATTTGTTCTAAAATATTCTTGAAACATTTTGAAAATTCTGGAATTCAAATTGATTTGGCATAAAAAGTCAAAGTATTCTTTTTACCTGTACCTTAAAAATATAGTCACTCAAATAGAAATTCCTTCTGTTGTAATTTGCTAGCATCAAAATGGCGTCCAAAGAAACTTCATTGAAGGTCAATTTTTCACGTTGAACAGTAGGGGACTTGATCAAGAAATGGGAAATTAGTGGATCTATCATGCCGAAAAAAAGTTCTGGATGGCTTACGAAATTAATGGCCTGCATCCTTCTTCGGAGTCTTAAAAAGTGAACTCATGATTTAACAAGCAAAGAATTGGCAAATGAAATTAAACAACATTTTGACAGTAATATCCATACTGTTCAATGAATTCTAATTAAGTTTGGTTATCGACCCAAAATGAAGCCAAAAACATGCTTCTTACAACTGCGATGAAGAATCAAAGATTGCAATAGGCCCGTCATCATCAAAATTAGTCCATTGAAGACTGGAAAAAAATCTTATGAATTGATGAGTCAAGAGTTGAGCTGTCTTATCAAAGACGAAGTTTCGAAAATCTTCTGACGATGTTTCAACCAAAAGTAAAACATCTTTTCTCACTGATCATATAGAGATGTTTAGTTTTAGCAAGATAATACTCCTTGCTATACATCTAGTGCAACAAAGTTAGTTTCAGGTAAAAGGACTGAAATTAATATAATGGCCTCCTAGTTTAGCTGATTTCAACCCAAATGAGAATTTATGGGAGATATTCAAAAAAGTTTAATGACAAACAAATAGCCAACGAAAATTTTTCAACGGTTGAAACAATAAAACTTTGGTCTAGTCACAAAAATGACATTATTATAAATGGTTAAATCGATGCCAAACAGAGTTAATGCATTGCCAATTAATTTTTTATAATGAATTTGATTTGGTAAAAATTTTCACTTTTATTCAATTTAAATAATATACTTTTTCGGAAATTAAATAACCATGGTAATTAATTAATTGTTATTGGCAACCTTATTTATTTATTTTTTTTGACCAATTCTCATATAAGATTAAATTTTTATAAATTAATAAACTATATATATATATATATATATATATATATATATATATATATATATATATATACTTTATTCGTTTTCTTTTTCTTTTTCTTCTCGAGTAAATTGCACCAGTTACGTTTCCAAGTTAAAGTGGAATGTCTAATTTGCATGTTACTCGACTTTAGCTTCCCTCAAATTAATCGACAATCAACGCCATCTTTAAAAATCAGACAATTCATGAAGTTCTAAAATACAAAAAAAAAAAAAACAACTTTTAACGATGGTATTTGGTTTGATTTGTTTTTGCTTTTGTTTAATAGTACAACAAACTTTGTTTTTTTTTAATGCCAGAGTCATCCTTGCAGAAAAACAGTAGTCATCCACCACTCCGTGACTGGAGGAAGGATGAAGGCTTTCATACCTTTTCAAAGGGTAGTTGTCCGAAAATTAACGTATTATTGCAATTAGAGTCTGAACTAGCTTCGAGCGATTTCGCAGCCCTACACATTAACCACAACGGTCTTTGGTTTGGTTTCTTTTCTTCCATGACATATCAACCTTCATGGGTTATTCAAAGTTAAAGCCATCCTTGTAGAAGAACAGCAGTGAAACTATTTAATCCATAGCTGGGAGGGGGGATTAGAAAGTTCTTACCTCTCTAAAGGGTATTAGTCTGAAAGTGAATGTACTGGCATGAATGGAATTTGAACTCGCTTACTACGATGTCGCTATCTTGTACATCAACCTCTACACCATTGGGACTCTCCAGTAATGAGGAAGAAACGATTGTTTTCATTGCTGGTTTGAATTAATGAATATTTGCCAGTGAGTTTATCTTTATTAAATATCAAATCTATGACAAACAATACTGTTATAATTTCAATCAAAATTCATTCATAATTTTCTTTTTAAAATGATAACTAGAATGTTGATGTAATTATCATGCGTAAAAACACTGAGCATTATTTGTTTGGGAGCTTTTGAAATTTATTTGAAAATTTGTAAATCCTCGCAGAAACAGATGCTGAAAGCCGGTTGCTTGCGAGTTTTCAACATTTTAATTCGAAGATTATTTGAAAAGGTTTCATTATTATTATCATTTACTCCTTGAGAGTTTTTCACATCCGTATCAGCTGACAGTCTTTTACTGGAGTTTGAGTGACAGCAAGTCTTCCCAAGTCTTCAGGACTTTTCTCAGTATTCTTGCCGTACTCAATGATGTTGTAGTTTGGATGGTCTCCACTCGCCCTCCAACCCCCAAGTCCCCCAGTCCCTTTAATAATCCTTTGGTGACTGTACTAAACGCACCAATCACGATTGGTATAATCGTTACCTTTACGTTCCATAGTTTTTTCAATTCCCTAGCAAGGTCGAGGTACTTATCCTTCTTTTCACTTTCTTTTAGTTTTATTCCGTGATCAGCCGGGACAGCAAAGTCGACAATTTTGCAAGTTTTTTTTTAAATTTTTGTTGATTACTATAAGGTCTGGTCTCCTGGCCGAGATTAGGTGATCCGTTTGTATGTCAAAATCCCATTAAAAATAATAATAATAATAATAATGATAATAATAATAATTGTAACTATATATTATATTATTGAAAGGAAAGATTGCTTGCGATTTATTGATAATACGATAAACTATTCCTGAAGTTAATTATTGAAGAAGAAAATTATTAAAGCAAATTAATATAAAAAGGAGAGAAAAAAACTTGAACAAGGCAGGAAATTTACTGATTTTATTTCAAAAAAATATTTTTATTTTACTAACATTAGTAAACTAATATTTACTAACATCATTTACGTTCAGTATCAAAACATTTCATTACTCTAGTCGGCTGATTAGGGGTCTGTAGAATACGTCGACTGTATCCCTGCAAAGGCGTAAGACCCCTACAATGAATGTATTGGACACTAAACCATTTGATGGTGCAGCTTTATTCCTGGAGGTTCGGGGAATGTAGAATACCACTTCATTGCCATTACTCTCAGGTCCACTCTGTTAGGGTCCCATCTATGGGTCACATAGAACTATTCAACCATTTAACTGTGTGCAAACAAATGAATAATGTTGATTAGAATTATTAGTTTTGAATAGCAATATCATTTAACTGTAAAAACGAATGAACTCTAACACAATGAAAATGTCATCAACAAACTATTCTCTAACAAATAATCTATCAATCTATCTATCAATATATATATATATATATATCATCATGTCGTGCCGCCAGCACGGATATCCCTGACCCCCTCTCGCCACTTCTCCCTATCGTTCATTGCATCTGGCAGGTCTTCAGGGCTACATCCTGTATCCTCACATAGCTGCTGAATGTATGTTCTAGCTGGTCGTCCTGCTTTTGCTCGGCTATATGTGGGGGTCCATAGGAGTACATCACTGATGAGCTCGTCCCTGCTTCTCCAGCAGTGTCCTGCGTGTCTGGTTCGTCTAACTTGGATAGTTTTCGTGATGGGAGGCAGGTGGCTGTATAGTTGATGCTTTGTGGGGTGTTGCCGCCAGGACTTATTCAATATTGCTCGCAACATTCTTGTGTAATTGCCGTCTAGCTTCTTCCCGAGCCGTTTTGTTTGCGTCCAGGTGGTGCATCCATACAGCAGTATCGACACGACCGCTGCCTGGAAGAAACTGCGTTTCATTTTATCGGTCCGGTCTGATTTCCATATGATCGATAACTTATCGATAGCTGCCCATACCTTCGTTAACCGCGTGTCGATGTCTTTTTCGGTTGATGAGACACTGCTTCCTAGGTAGGTGAACTTGTCGACCAGTTCCAGAGAGGTTCCCTCTAGTGTGGAAATGTCGCCTGCTTGATTAAATCACATATATTCAGTTTTGTGTGCATGGAGGCCAATGCCTGAGGCGGCTCGTTCCAAACTATGCAGTAGTGTTTCGGCTTGGTTGGGTGCATTTGCCAGTATCGCTATGTCATCGGCGTAGTCGGTGTCGGTAATTGTTTTTGCGGGGCACCTTCTGCTTCTTTTCTTTGTCAGGTCGAAGCCATTTTCTCTGATTTTATCGATCGATGTTCTAAGCACGTAGTCTAGAGAGATGATAAAGAGGTATAGGGCTAGCGTGTCCCCTTGTAGTACTCCTGCTACAATGTCGAAGTATTCTGTGTCTCCATCCGGTGAACGTACTTTCACTTTGGTGTTTCTATAGAGAATCGTTATTGCTGCTACGGTTTCTTTTGGTACCCGTATGCTAGTAGGATTTGTTCCATCTTCCCTCTGTGAATGGAATCAAAGGCCTTGGTAAAGTCGACAAATAGTAATGTCACCTGTAGGTTTTTTGCTCGTACGCCTTCAAGGATTCTACGGATGGTCAATATTTGTGAGTTCGTGGATCTATTTCTTCGGAAGCCATTGGGAACATCCTTGGGAAAGAACAAAATGGCTTCCGAAGAAATAGATCCACGACCTCACAAATATTGACCATCCGTAGAATCCTTGAAGGCGTACGAGCAAAAAACCTACAGGTGACATTACTAGGTTTTGTCTCGTTTCTTTGAAAAATCCTACATTTTCTAATATTTTTCCACGTGCCAAACACGTTCTGATGACTTTTGAATTTTGAACGCTATGTGCATGTTTATCTATCTTTTCGTTGTATATTTCTCATTTGCTCCTGTCATCTCAACAATCACCCATCTATATTGTGAACTATTTTATATCCAAGTCCTGACGATGGTTATTATAACCGAAACGTTAACGTCGACTTCACATCATGATATATTCACCTATTTGGATTATATTTTTCCTGCTACCTTCATATATATGTATATATATAAACAGAATTTGGCTTTAAATAACCCCCAAGAGTTGATATGCGATAAAATACTACTAAACCGAAACATTTTCTGTGGAATTTAAAGGGTTTAAAATCACGTTTTTTGAAACAGACGTTTTTTTTTAATCTATTTGAAATGTACTTTACAAGTACAGTAATAATGCCAATGCATATATATTTAATAAACTATCCGTTGGGGTATCCCCTATAGATGGACTCGTTCTCATGTGACATATACCGACTAAGCTCTCTTTTGCCCAGTCTCAGTCTCAGCGAGCCGTTACCAAAAGCGGTAATATTCCTGATTGTTTGGCTGAGGGGGGTTTCTCCCAGCTATCGTTTGTGTATGTACTATTTTTCTTCAATGCATTTCTTATCCTTTATTTCTGGGCCGTGTTATCATTCAAACCTCCCCTTGACCATAACACTATCATAATGTCTTATCAAACTGTCATTATTCCGGTTGTGTCTAGTGTACATAATTTTTTCCAGCCATATATGAAACGTGTAAATCTTACTCATTAAAACTTATATTCATATGAATCCACATTCTATTGTGCTATGATGAAGTTGTACAGATAAACAACATACAGTAGTTGTCCGACTGGCCACCTGGGTGTTGTGATGTTCCGGGTAGAATTTACAGTCAATGTGTCAACTGTTGGAAATGGCAGGTGTAGCAGCATTGATATAATACCTGATATGTATTACAATTTTATTATCTTATATAATTCACTTGGTTAATTTGTTAAATTTGGTCACCAAAAACGAGTTTAAGTTGGAAATGTTTGTAGCCGACTCTGCTGGATTTACGGTAGGTGATGTATTTCGATTGTTAGAAGTACTGTTCCACTTGTTAACAACTTTGTGGTAAAGGTTTCGAGTTTAGTCCTGCTGTATAAGTCGACTTCTAGCCTTTGTAGAGAATTTTTTAGGGTTTAAAAAGTCGACTTCTACATCATAATTTACGGTAATTTACAGATTCTATTTTTAAAAAATGTTATTTTTATTGTTTGAAAACCAGTAAAACATTTACATTATCAAAACATTTAGTGGTATTGTCTTTGTTTTTGTTTTTGCTTTCTCGGAGAAATGCGTCCGGGTGAAATAACAAAAATTGAATGATGAAGCCGTAAAATAAATGATCAAATGATGTGATTATTAATTTAATTTTTGAAATCTGATGAATCTTTGTAAATCTTAAACATTTTTACTGGTTATATCTCTTTCCCGAGGGAAAGGAGTAGCGCCCTCCCCTACACCTCGGTGTAGTAGCTATCGAAAAGAGAGCCTTCAGGTTACCTTTGACTACAGTCGCCAACTTTACTTTTTACTTATATCTCTTTAGCACTATCGAACCTTTTCTAGTTGGTTTGTTGGGTTTTATGGCACATCAACCCTTGTAGGGTATTTAATACCAAATCCTGTTTACAAATCATATCATAATTATTATAGCTATTTTTAAACGAGCCAAAGCTCATTTGTTTGCACACAGTTAAAATAGTTAAAACTATTGTTATCTAACACTAATAATCCTGTATAATATTAATCATTCATTTGCACGCACTACAAATGGTTTCAAATTTTGTTATTCAACATTAGTAAATATATTTATCAAATTAGTTTAGCTTATTTGGTTTTATGGTATACCAACCCTTGATGGTTATTTAATCCCAAATCCTGTTTATACAAATATGATTTGTAAATGAATAGTTTGTAGGTAACTTAATTCTTTTATTGAGTTAGAACTTATTTGTTTTGTTTAAATAGTCTGAAGTATTGTAAATGATTAGATATTTCTATTTGACCCTAAAATGGGACCCTAAGAGAGACAACCATTCTTAGATTGGTCCTGGCATTAATGGCAATGAGGGGGTACTCCACATTTCCAGGAGTGAAACCTCACCTTTAAATGGTTTAGTGACATAACCATGACGCTGGTCGAGAGGGTCTCACTTCATTACAGAAATTCACTCGGCGCGTTCTATAATTCCAGACGACGAGGCGTTTTTGATTTTTTATTTCTTGATTTATTAGATCTTCTTGTCTTAAAATGTTTTATAGGTGACCTTTTTCCATATAACCAATTTTGCCAAATGAAGATTCACCTAAATTTGGGCTGAATTGTTCATTATTCGATAAGGGGAAGTACTGATATGGAAATGAGATTGTAGACAAGTTCACCTGCCTTGGAAGCAGTGACTCATCAACGGAGACAGGCATCAATACGCGACTAGCAAAGGCATGGACAGCTAACGATAGACTATCGGTCATATGGAAGTCAGACCTGACCGATAAAATAAAACCCAGTTTCTTCCAAGCGGCGGTCGTGTCGATATTGCTACACGGATGCTAACTAAACGTATGGAGGAAAAGGTTGATGGCAACTACACAAGAATATTGAACAAGACCTGGAGGCAGCACCCCACAAACAGCTGCTGTACGGCCACGAAAACAATAAAAATTAGACGAACCAGGCATGCGGGACACTGCTAGGGACGAGCTCAAAAGTGATGTACTCCTGTGGATCCCTTCACATGGACGAGCAAAGGCAAGACGACCAGCTCAAACCTACATACAGCAGCTCTGTGCCGATACGGGATGTAGTCCTGAAGGCCTGCTGGAAGCAATCGACGATCGGAAGGGTGGCGAGAGAGGGTCAGGGATATCCATGCTGATGGCGTGACATGATGATGATGATGATGAAATGAATGGAAAAAAAGATTGGAGGGTTGGGTTAAGTGAAAATGAGAATATAAATACATGTGCAGGAATCCACGTGGTGTCGTGTTTAACGTGCTCGACAGACATCGTAGTAATCGAGTTCGATCTCAAGTCACGCAATTATGATCACTTCTGGCTAATACCCTTGGAAAAAGAATGAACCAACTTATCCCCCTAGCAATGATTTAAATAGTACTACTACTGTCTTTCTACAATGATGACTTTGGCATTAAATAACCCATGAAGGTTGAAATGTCATTAAACAAAGGCATCAAAACCGTTTTCCTTCTGTAGCATTAGCGATAAAAAAAATTTGCTCTGCCTGTAAAAGGGTTAATTAAGATAAGATCTGATTTTCTGACCTGGCTTGGATGATCTGTTCAAAGTCCCAATTATGGTATAAATAGTATCAGAGCTGTTCTTCTATAAGGATGGCATTAAATAACCCACGAAGGTTAACATTAACAAAGAAACCAAAGAATATATGAATGAATGGGGAATGACTAAATCCTATAAGTTTCAATCTTTATAGATTATTTACTTTAACCTTATACAATGTCAGGATATTTTAACGGTTAATGCTGTAAAAAGTTGGATTTTTTGTTAACCCTTAGTATAGTATAGTTTGTATTATCATCATCATCATCATCATGTCGCGCCGCCAGCGCGGATATCCCTGACCCTCTCTCGCCATTTCTCCCTATCATTCATCGCCTCCGGCAGGTCTTCAGGGTTACATCCTGTGTCCTCACATAGTTGTTGTATGTAGGTTCGTGCTGGTCGTCCCACTCTTGCACATCCATATGTGGGGGTCCACAGGAGTACATCGCTTATGAGCTCGTCCTTGCTTCTCCAGCAGTGTCCCGCGTGTCTGGTTCGTCGAACTTGTATAGTTTTCGTGATGGGGGGCAAGTGTCCGTATAGTTGGAGTCTCGTGGGGTGTTGTCGCCAGGACTTGTTTAATACTGCTCTCAACATTCTTGTGTAATTTCCGTCCAGCCTCCTCTCCAGCCGCTTCGTAAGCGTCCATGTGGTGCATCCATATAGCAGTATCGACACAACCGCTGCCTGGAAGAAACTGCGTTTCATTTTATCAGTTAGGTCCGACTTCCATATGATCGAGAGCCTATCGATAGCTGTCCATGCCTTCGTCAGTCGTGTGTCGATGTCTTTTTCGGTTGATGAGACGCTACTTCCTAGGTAGGTGAATTTGTCGACTAGTTTCAGAGAGGCTCCGTCTAGTGTGGCTATGTTGCCCGTTTGCAGTTTTTATAGGAGGAAGTCTCCGTGGCTTAATGATTCATAATACTTTGAACCATTTAACTTTGTTGACTTATGATAAATGGAATTGTTAGAGATAAAACTGTTTGATTATTTAACTGTAAGCGAACAAATAACTGATGTTTAGTTGAATAGTGAGTGATACATAGCAATACTTAGAAATGTTTAACTTTGTTGACTTATATTTACAAATTATATATATCTGATATATATGAATAAACCGTATTTAGCATTAAAAACCTATAATGGTTGATATGCCTCCGAACCAAAAAAAAAAAAAGCAAAAACCAGACCAACCAAACCAACCAAACCTTTGCCATATTTAAAGCTACCAGTCAAACGTTTTTTTCTGATGATTTTTGACAACTTGTATCGTTAATTTGTTACTACTTATTACAGCTGGATCGTAACACTTTCACTTTAGAACCAATATCCTTGAGAAAGGCATGAATCCCTTAATCCCTCCCTTAGCTATGTGTTAAATAGTACCACTACTGTTCTACAACAAGTATGGCTTTGGCATTGTATAATCCACATAAGTTGATATACCATTAAACAAAGAAGTTATACCAAACCTATGTCAGTCTGTTCATATCTATCTATGCCAGTTTGAGGGAGTCCTCTTGGCTTAGTTGCTAACGTGCTGGACTGCAACATTATAGTCCGCAAGTTCGAGCTCCAGTCGCGCTATAATGTTCACTAATTCCCCTGGGTAAAGAAGGAACCCCTTTATCTTTAAGGTACAGAACCATGACTCCTCTTCTAACAGGATTGCTTTAGCATTTCATAACCCACGAAGGTTTATTAAACTAAGAATCCAGACAAACTTTTCTGGTATACTTTTTGTATAATAAAAATGTTAATTTTTTCAATTTATCTTATTTACTTATTTATTCATAGACTAAGATTTACCCTAAAAAAAGGCCAAATTGTCCTTTATTTATAGAAGGGTTATGATGATATGGCAATGAGAAGAAGTAAATGAATAAAAGAAATATTAGAGTTTTGATTATTGAATATGGAAATATGAATAAATCGATAGATGAGAGGGAAGTTAGGTGTCTAAGGATCAATATTTCTTTACAAAGATATTTATTGATCTCGGTCTTGGAGAAAATGCGTTGCCAATGGAGATAACAACGTGGGGGAAAAAACAAAGTTTTATTGCAGAAAATTTGCTCTACTCAATGGTGTTGTTGGGCTTCTTGTATCTGTCGTAGTTCCTATGGTAATAAGTAGTAATTTTGATTATCAAAACGTCCCTTCGCTTTTAATCTTATCAGTGATAAGCTCTGAAGTAAATGAAGTACATTATTACAACTTCCGGTAGGGTGGGGGGAGTTATCGCTAATAATTATAGGATGATACTAGCAACCATAGCGAGTGAATTCAGTTGCAGTGAGTTCAGGTTGAAGAGGATTTTAGTTTTTGTTTTAGTTTGGTTTGGTTTTATGGCATATCAACTATTGTAGGTTATTTAATGCTAAATAAGGACACTGTTTAGTTCCATTGACCCATAGATAGGACACTATCAGGTAATACCACTCCAGGCTGGAGCGATAGCAATAAAGGGGTACTCTGCATTCCCCAGAGTTCCATCATTGATGGATCCTTGCCGTCAGATTGTTTCGTGTCAACACCAGGACATTCGTTGAGGAATTCTTACCTATCAGTCGGTGTATTCTGCAGCCCCAGCTGACTGTGTTCTATTGAGGAATTCAATGCAATGGAGGACAAATTTATGAACTCATAGACAACCATATTGTTGTGGTCTTGAAGGGCCAGAAATGATGTAAAGTTTACAGCAGTATATATTTACGGAAATGTAGACAGTAACAGTTACTGGTAACTGACCAGACTCTCCTGACTCATTTATTGAGTCAGTCACTATTTATAGAGTTAGGAAGGGTCCATGCAGTGACGTCATGGGGTATATCACCATAGCATACACAACCCCATTAGTGGGACTAAAGATACGTTGACTGTATCCCTTGACAAGGGGTAAGAACCTCCCGACCAAAGAGATCTCTGGGACATGACACTAAGCTCCATCTCATGTTTAGGGTTCAGTTGTGTGGGGTGTGGATTACCCCTTTATTACCATAAATTCTAGGTCCTCACAGTCGGCGAGGCTGACCATATCCCATGCTGGAAAGACACAAAACATCATCAGATGGTTAGACTTCAGTTTTGTGTCGTGTGGAGTATCCTTTGGTTACCATTACTCCAAGTTTCAGTCTTTATCGAGGTGGTAGTACCTGTTAGGGTCACATTTATGGGTCCAATAGATCAGTTTACAAATTATTCATATTCAGTAGGAATACTTGCTACCATATAACCACAAATAATTTGTATCAAGAATAGTCACTTGAAGCAATAATTGTTTACTAAGGATTATTATTAGTTACTTGTAACCACATCACTGTGTGCAAAGAAATGACTATTATTAAATAGAAATAATTACTTGAAACCACATGGTCATTAGTATTAGACAGGAATACTTGAAACTTTACAACTGTGAGAAAACTATTTGTATTAGATAGGAATACTTGATATCAACTAACAGTGTAAAAACTTTTAAGAAATAATAATACAAAAAACGAAGATATAAACGTAAAATGAACGTGACTTCCAGACCTCAAGGCTTAAATAACTCTAGACGGTTTGACATGCCGTTAAAAGCAAGCAAGCAAACAACCAACCAATCAACAGCCGTGTAACAGGCACATAAAAATAAGTTAATTATTAAAGTTGCGGAATTGAAAGATTGTGTTGTCACCGATGACGTCACGGTGATGGCAGAAGTCTTTGTAGTTTTGTTCAGAATATGAAGGTGGGTAAAAAAAAGATAGTGGACACGTGTACAGAGGAGAGGCACATGTTCATTCCCGATAGTGCAAAGGAAGAAAGGTAAAGAAAAGAGAAAGGTGAAATTCGAAGGGATTGAGGATGGCTTGAGAGAAGAAGGACGAGGCGGGTAGGGGGTAGTGTTGCAGTTAGATTATGAGGGAAAAAGAAAGGAAAAAAGGGGATATAATCTTGTCACGTGATCTTGCTGTCGGAAAGGCGTCGCTTTTGTTATATCCTGAGCTGAACTGGGTAACAATGGGATGCGGCGTGAAAACGAGAAACGAAGAAAGAAACACAGAGAGAGAGAGAGAGAGAGAGAGAGAGAGAGAGAGAATAGGGCGATATAATGGTTGTTCAACCGAATCACACGACCAGGTGCAAAAATAGCGTCCATTTATAAAGTTGTCTGGTCAGGTTTTCAATGCATTGTCTCATTTGTTTATTTGCTTGTTTGTTTGTCGTTTCTTTCTTTCTGTTTTCATTCACCTCTCAGCCCCCGCTTAATTTCTTTCTTTCTTTCTTTCTTTCTGTTTGGATTCTCCTCTCTTATTTCTTTCATTCATTCTTTCTTTCTTTCTTTCTTTCTTTCTTTCTTTCTTTCTTTCTTTCTTTCAAAATTGTTGAATCCTATTAATTTATTTTAACCATCACCTTAACCCTTTCTTCTTCTTCTTCTTCTTCTTCTTCTTCTTCTTCTTCTTCTTCTTCTTCTTCTTCTTCTTCTTCTTCCAAAATGTCATGTAGGCTTAGAACACGTTGACTGTATCCCCCGCAGAGGGGTAAACCTCCACAAAAAGGAGTGCCCTTTTATGACACTAAATAGCATCTGAAAGTGAGGCTCCAGTTCTGAAGATCTGGGAAGTATAGAACAACCGAATTGACATTACTCCCAGGTTAACTCTGATTCCAGGTGGTAGTATCTGTTAGTGTCTAATCTATGCGTCAAATGGACCTGTTTAAAAATTATTTGCGTTCGATAGGAATACTTGATGCGATATATCTCTAAATTATTAAGAATCGTTATTTGAAGTCATAATTATTTACTAAGGATTATTATTATCATTATTATTATTATTATCATTGTACTACTTCTTGCGAATTTTTCACACCAGCGTTATTATAATTATTTTTATTATTTGTTACTTGAAACCATACAATTGTCAGTAAATTATTTGTATAAGATAGAAAAACTGGATCTCACAATTGTACAAAAACAACCCCCGCCAAAAAAAAAAAAAAAAAAACAAACTAAGAAACAACTACACAAAAAGTTTGCTTTGCTTTCTTTAGTTAAAAGCATATCAACTTTCATGGATTATTCAATGCCAAAGCCATCAATTTAGAAAAGCAGGAGTGGTGCTATATAACCCATATCCGAAAAGATAAGGGTGTTCACACCTTTCTCAATATTAATGCGGAAGTGAATTTACTGGCGTAAGTAGAGCTCGAACTCGTTTACTACGATATCACAGTCGAATAGATAAGGCATTATGCCGTGGAGACATATGAATAGATAACGAATTCGATTACCAAGCCTCTAAGAGGGGAGTTCACTTTACGTAATGGTTAACGTGCTGGATTACAATATCGCAGTAATACTTTCGGTCTAATAACTTGGGGGAAGTGATGAACCCCTGTATCTCCCTCAGCTATGGATTAAATAGTATCACTACTGTTCTTCTACAAGGAAAGGCAGGAACCTTCTTATCCCTCCAGCTATGGGTTGACTAGTATCACTACTGTTCTTCTACAAGGAAAGGCATGAACCTTCTTATCCCTCCAGCTAAGGGTTAAATTGCATCATTACCGTTCTTCAACAAAGATGGCTTTGGCTTTAAATAACCCACAAATTTGATACGCCATTAAACAGAAGAAACTAACCTAACCATTGGGTATAAAATAACCTGAAATGAGATGACATACCATTAAAATCAATCAATTTCTTCTTCTTCTTCTTCTTCTTCTTCTTCTTCTTCTTCTTCTTCTTCTTCTTCTTCTTCTTCTTCTTCTTCTTCTATCTGAAACTACTTCATCTCAACTACTTCTTTCTCGTTCATTCCTTCATTTCTAAACTCTACTTTCTATTCTCTCCATCTTGTTTTTAATACTTTGTTTATATCATTTTTCTTCTTTTCTCCTTACAGATGCTCATCCTTCCCAATCAGTCAGTCTTTCTTCTTCTTCTTCTTGAAAAGGTATGGGAAAAAAACAGGCGGACAAAAAGGAATGAATTTCATTTACATAATAATTTTAATTGGTGGGTGCATTTAAAAATAGAACATCGAATGAAATGGGCGATGGCCAAGTTGATTGGCAATTCCCCAGAACCTGAACTATGAATAAAGACACTGAGTAGCAAGGCAATAAATGTTCCGGTAAATATATTTTATGAGCGAGAAACACAATATGTACGTGTTTACGGAATATCATAAGCAAGGATTTTTCAAAGAGTCTGGAGTTTTATTCACCAAGACTGGAAATAAACAATCAATGAAACGGTAACATTCCTCAAAACAGTCCGCGAACTATTCAGCACACATATTCTTCCAAGTTTCTGCTTAGTCGAAGTAACTCAAGAATCTCTCTTCTGATATGATATGGGTATTAACTTGAAGATCTCTCTGACATGCCCCGTAAAGTGCATGGGTGATATAACAGGAAATACACCTGTTGCCTAAAGTAAACAGGTGCAGGCTGTTTCCCAGCGGAAGCGCTGCATAAATGGTGAGGGTGGCATAACAGGAAGTTCATCTGTTTCCTAAACTAAACAGGACGCGGGTTTTTCCCCAGTAGAAATGCTGTGTAAATTGCATGCTAGAAGACGGCAGACTGGAGGCATGACTAGGAATATCATATAACCAGCAGAAACAAGCGGAGAGAAGGGAGACGAAAAGGCAGCTACTAGACGTCACATCATTCTGGACTTTGGCCTTGTGCCAGATTTCCTAGCGCCAGATTGCATAGCGCCAGATTGCCTAGGGTCGAGAAGCAAGGAGAAATTAAGATGATTCGATACCTTGAAATGGTTCGGTACCAGTCGCGCGAAAGTAGAGAATGAAGAAAGAAAGGCAGAAGAGGTTTCACTGCAGGTTCATACCTCAGCTCCTGTGTGTGTGCAAACTCAGCCATCTTCGACCCTCTCCCACTCTATATATACCCACATTTTGGTCAATAAAAGGAAAAAAAAAAAGAAGCAGATTATATTTTTCTACATCAGGGTTGTTGTCTTTCACTGCTACACAACAATATAAAGTTGCCCTCAAGTATTTCTTTTAACTTATTTTATGTTGCAAACATTCACATGGATTTTTAGTTTATGAAACATGAACCCCCCCCACCAAAAAAAAAACCCCGTGACTCTCTCAGGTATGAAGGCCGATGCGCTTGCATAATCTTGTGTTTTACCAAAAACAGTCTGAATGAATGATATGTTTCTCAGCAGTACACAATTCTTTAAGCCCATTCGGCGGACGCTGTAGAATATGTCGACTGTATCTTTGCAGAGGGATAAAACCTGCTCTGTAAAATATCTGACAGTAAGGCTTCAGTCTTGGAGATTTAGGGGAGGATACCTTCATTGCCATTACTACCAGGTCCACTCTGTTAGAGTCCCATCTATGGGTCAAATTGAACGGTTTAACCATTTAACTGTGTGCAAACAAAAGACTGTTGTAAAATTGAATTATTCGTGTTACATAGCAATACTTGAAACCATTTGAGTGAAAACGAATGTGTGATATTGAAAAGAACTATTAGTGTTGAAAAACAATACTTGAACCATTTAACTGACTTGTTTAAAATGTTATATGCAAACTATTCGTTTACAAATCATATTTGATATATTTGTATCAACAGGATTTGGTTTTAATTAGCCTACAAGGATTGAAATGCCATAAAAACCAACCAACAAGCCATATACAATTTTTTTTATTTAGATTTTAGAATTAAACTGCAAAACGGCATCTCTGCAGAGGGGTAAACCCCCCCTCCCTAACGAGCGTCCTAGATATGACACTAAACCATCAGATGGTGAGGCTCTAATCCTGGAGCTTTGGAAATAAATAATCTACAAGGTTGATATGCCATGAAAACCAACCAACCAACCAACGTACAATTCTTTATTTAGATTTTAAAATCAAACTGCTTAACGGCATCGTTTAACGTTGAAAATCTTTTAACCAACGTCTCAATCCATGAAACAATCAAAAGAATGAAAACATCTTCAATCATCCTTCAATCCTTACTCCGGCCATAAAATCAAAAATCCTCCATACCTGCAACTTGTATGTCCTATTGAATGAAATGAGCCCATTCAGCTGGGGCTGCAGAGGGTTAAAACCTCTTAAAGCGAGTGTCTTGGATATGATACTAAACTGCATCAGATGGTGTGGCTCTAGTCCTGGAGGTTTTCGAAATGTGGAGTACCTTTTCATTGCTATCACTCCCAGGTCCGAAGTGTTAATACCTGTTTGCGTTTCATCCGTTAGCCGAATAGAACTGTTCAAATTTTTACAAGGGATTAATATTGAATAGAATTATTAGTGTTGAATAGCAATACTTGAAACCATTTCACGATGTGCAAACAAATGATTACTATTAAATTAGATTGGAATACTTGATAAAAGGCTTAAAGTAATTCTTTTTATCAAGTATTCCAATCTGTTTGTACACAACGAAATGGTATTATATTATGGATGTGATTTTAAAAAGAGCTGTTTGTAGGTAACTTTATTTTTGAATGTCTTAGAGCTCATTTGTTTACATAAAGTAAAATAGTTTCATCGATTGTAATATATTGCTTGTGTGTTATTAAATGGTTTCAAGTATTCTTATGTATTGTTAGCACAAAGTTAAATGGTTTTGATCTTTTAGGATTTAACTTCAGTGCAGTATTGCGTTCACTTTTGGATGAATACCTTTGTGGAAGGTATTAACTCCTTTATCCCCTACACCCCCACCAGCTATGGGTTAAATAGTATCACTGCTTTTCCCCTCCAAGTATGGCTTCGCTATTAAATAACCCACGAAAGTTAACATACCATTAAACTAAGAAACCAAACCAAATAGACCCCAGTAACAATAAAAAAAACAACAACTTTACTACATCCGTATTAAAAAAAGCAATTTATCTTAACTCCAGTCTCCCCCCTCCTATCATAATGAATGTCCTCCAAAATATAACATTGTCATGAAAACAATCTTAATCCATTGAGTTATTTACATATCCTAAGAACTTACTAATAGAAATGGAAGAACTTAAAAATAGAAAACAAAAACTAGTTAAGATTAATTTCCCCAATAAATTATCCGACCAGAAAATGAAACCCAATCTTCATACCATCCACCAAAATAACAAAAACAACAACAATAATAACTCTATTTATTTATATTACAAAAATAAAAAGCACAAAAAATATAAAATTGATGAACAAGCAATAACGAACATTACACAGAGACACTTTAAACACACAGAACACCAGAAAGAAATTATACTCATAATTTACTCCACTAAATTTAAAATATTATATCTTTATAAGCTATTTGTATTAAAGATAAACAACCAAACATAAATAAAATAGTATTCAACAGCGGCACGAATATACTAAACATCTTTAACAACTAACATGCTAATCAAAATACTCTCACCAATGATAAATGCTTCCAACTAAATGAATATCGCGCACAAACTTTTTATATATAGATAAAAACACAATGCTACAAAAATTTCCCTGAAAATGACCAAGTGATATGATTGAAAGCGCTCGCGAGCAGAACTTAGAGCAGTTTCTCTATGATTTGGAACCTGATACAAAGAAACTAGGAAGAAAGCTAAAGAAAAAACATAACGAGATAAAAAAAAAGGCAAGTTTCGTGGTCTTTAACCAAACTTATATATATATATATATATATGAAGTATTACAGAGATAACAAAACAGCACACCGCGACTAATAGTTTAACATTTTCACGATCTTCAATCTGAAACATTCCGAAGAAATCACGCTTATCGTTATAAGAAATCGAATCTGTGACACGAGTTCAAATCCTGGACTAGGCTGCTGGCGTTTAACTTCGCCCGGATAGCCATGCATCCATCAGATGTAGGTAAATAGTTGAAAAGGCTTAGTCCTTTTGCCTTGCTTAGGCAACCAGCCAAAGAGAAAGAAAACTCTAATTCAAACAAGCTTTACTCAGCTTCATCTGACTATTGTATTTTCTTTTTAAATACATGAACCTTTAAGTAATGACACCGACATAAGAATGTAAGATAAAAATTTATTTTAAGTTTAATCGTGGCCGGTAGTTGAGCATGATTTCAAGATTTAAAATAAACGTTTTTATAACGATTTGTTCATTCACGTATATATCGAGTGTCTTGATATACGTGGGAGTCATGTGACTGATAATAACTCTACTCATAATAATGTTATGTTCTTTTGTGTTTCAGGTTTGAAAATAGTATACTATAATAACTATTAATCCTTAATCACAATGCCTTAGACAAGAGAGGAAAATTTATGGAATGGATAGATCTGTTTGAAAATTATGCATGTTGGATAAGAATAAGATTAGTTTGATTTGGTTTTGTTTGGTTACGTTTTATGGCATATCAAATCATTGTTGGTTATTTAACGCCAAATCCATTTTTATACATATTTATCTAATATAAGGTGTGTCAGTATACATGGAACCCATGTGACTGCTTATAGATGTATTAATAATTTTTCAGATTTGAAAATAGTATACTATAACAACTATTAATCCTTGATCACAATGCCTTGGACAAGAGAGGAAAAAATAATTTACTCCACAACTTATTTGGAGACAAAGTCATTCAAAACTGTCATAAATTAGATGCAACCTATTGATATGATAATGATTTATTACCGAGACAAGAAATTTAAAAAAATAATTGCATGTCCTGGAAGCTGATATGATAACAATTTTAAAAAAACATCGATTTGATGTCTCTAGCGTAAAAGATGGATTTTTTTACAGGATGTGTTCCAAATTACCGCCATTGCGCCTGTCTCAGTAATAAATCATTATCATCTTAATGGGTTGCATCTATTTTGAAACACCCTCTGTCTATGTGTGTGTGTGTGTGTGTGTGTGTTCAAATGTACAAATAGGCAAAAAGAAGGCATTCAAAGGATGAGTTAAACTCATAGTTGTATACATATATATATATATATATAATGAACAATGAAAATGACTCATCGGAAAAAGAAAACGACAAAAACGGAACAAGTCAAATTACAGAAAATCAGTTCGTCGAGATAAAATTAAAATAAAACCAAGTGAATCGCTATAAAATATCAAAAAGTGGCTTTATTCGTACGTAGAGCAGATTAGATAATCAAACAACCAATAGAAACTTAGTACCAGGTTTCACTGAAATGACCGTCTGTGAAACTTTACAAGAAAGTTGTTGCGACAAACGAATAAATACATTCAAGAACATAATAGAATTAGTGTCAAGATGGAATAAACCCCATGGACAATTAACGATTAAGTAGCTATATATATATATGTGTGTGTGTGTGTGTGTGTGTGTGTGTGTGTGTGTTTGTATGGGGTTCAATCCTCGGTCAAGTCATACCAAAGACTCAAAAATGGTACTTGATGCCTCCTTGCTTAACACTTAGTATTATAAGGTATGTATCAAGGGTAAAGTGGAGAAATCCAAGGAAAGGAGTAGCACCCTTCCCTACACCTTGGTGTAGTAGCTATTGAAAAGGAAGTCTTTCGGTTACCCTCGACTAGGGTCGGCCAACTTTACAACTTATACATGTATATATATATATATAGTTTTGCTATGGAAAAATGAATACAGCTTATGTTGTTTTATCAAGAGTCTATGCAGTTGAATCACAACACGTTTTAATAATTATCAGGCTATGTTGCACTCTGAAGACGCATGATTCAACTAGTGGGGCAAGTGGATTGTACGTGGAAAGTAGGGATTATGAAACCGAACTGGCGGTGCAAAAATTTTCTCCAAAACAAACAATACAACTACTCTCTTGATAAATATGACTTCCAATAAATACAATCTGAATTAAGCAATGGATTGAGCTAAAAGAAAAGAGACCAGAAAACTACTTCTGCTAACAATGGAAAGACTGGCAAAAGATGGAGGTCTTGTGTAATAATTATGTACAATGAACACTTTGTATTCATGCATATAATAAATAATAAAGATCTCTCATTCTCTCCACCACACACACACACACACACACACACACACACATATATATATATATATATATATATATATATATATATGTATTAACTAACGCCACTGAACCTACGTTACTTGGATGAGAAAAGTCATTAAAACAGATATGACCTTATCATATGAACCTTTCAGCTTATGAACAATTCAACCTACCCAAGAATGTATAGAGTGTCTCAATATATATGGGATCCATGTGACTGCTAATAATTCTACTTGTAATAATGTTGTGTTCTTTTTTGTTTCAGATTTTAAAATAGTACACTATAACAACTATTAATCCTTGATCACAATGCTTTGGACAGGAGAAGAGAAAATAACTACCTATTTAGAGACAAAATCATTCAAAACTGTTTCGAAATACGAAATAAATAATCGTATTTGCAATCTATTAATGATTTATTACTGAGACAAGAAATTTAAAAAAAGATTGCATGCCCTGGAAGCTGATATAATAACAATTAGAAAAAAACATTGATTTGATGTCTCCAGCTCAAAGGATGTATTTTTTACAGGATGTGTACCAAATGACCGCTGTTGCGCTTGTTACAGTAATAAATCATAATCATATTAATGGGTTGCATCTGTTTTGAAACACCCTCTATATATACAGGATGTCTAAGAAAAAAAAAATGATTTAATTTCACAATCTAATAACTTGAACGATTCCTGTTGAAATGATCTCAAGTTTTAACATCATGTATAGTAACATCTCCAAATCTTATTCTTAATGTTTCGTGATTTTTCTCGTATCAGGTATTGTATATCACTCACTGAAAAAAAGAATTTTGTGATAGAATATGCCCGATTACAGTCGAACAACACTGTGTAGCGTGTATTTGTGAAAGAATTCGCAAAAATTGCACCAGCTGCAAATGCAGATTTGAACATGGCACAAAAAGTTTAAAGAGGATGGTTTTCTGTGCAGTACAAAAGAATCTGGACAATTAAATTGACGTGTGTCGCTTCACAGGCGGTGTACATTTTAAAAACTTGTAAAATCGTTACATGCCTTTGAATTTCTTATACAAATTTTGATGGAAAAATCTTATTTTGCTCCACATTAGTCCTGTTTGATTTCTTTTGCTTATATCAAACCTGTAAGTGTTAAACGTTGAAGTGATGAACAGGTCGATGGTCAGTGGCTCCATCTCGGCCAACTAGTAAATACGACCCCGCATGTTACATTAACGGGCTGACTTTTAACAAGCCGAAGTAATGTAAACAAAAATAATAATCCATTCATGGCCGCGTATGAAAATAACGTAAAAATAGAATTAACTTTTAAAATTGAATAGAGAAAATAATATAATCATATTGGTCGAAATTATCTGACGTTATTTGAATTCCTTTCAACATTAAAATGCATATTTACGCTTTGTCTTTTACTAATCAACGAGTTATAAACGGCTGTGAGTTATTTTGCTTTTATGATTTCAAAATAAAGTCGGATAAATACTATCAAAATGATTATATTATTTTCTCTTTTCAAATTTTAAAGTTAATTCCACATTTAGGTTAATTTCATATGCGGTCATAAATGGATTTTTTTGTTTCCATAACTTCGGCTTGTTATAAGTCAGCCTGTTAATGTAACATGCAGGGCCGGATTTACTAGTTAGTTGCGGCTCCATCAAAATAATTCTGCAAGACAAAAGAAGAGTCCATCAAGTTAACACGGGTTAAAAATATTAGAACTCTTTTTACTTATATCGTTTGTTGTATTCAGAAGATTAAACACTCATCATTACTGCTTTAATCGAGTGACACTAAAATATGCAACACAGTTATAAACGGCCAAATAGTAAGTCAAGACTTTAGTATTCAAAGTTTGGCACAAGGTCTCGGTTTCAGTGACCGTCGTGGAGACTCTCTCTCTCTATCTATCTCCCTCTCTCTCTCTCTCGAATTTCTGAAATCTCTCTTCTTCTCACTCTGTTCGGAATTTCTATGGAGATCTAAAAAACTACTGCTTATATGGACTCCAGTGTCCATCTGATTTGTGGGTTGGCTGGGTATGGTATTTGTGGGTTGGCTGGGTATGGTATTTGTGGGTTGGCTGGGTATGGTATTTGTGGGTTGGCTGGGTATGGTATTTGTGGGTTGGCTGGGTATGGTATTTGTGGGTTGGCTGGGTATGGTATTTGTGGGTTGGCTGGGTATGGTATTTGTGGGTTGGCTGGGTATGGTATTTGTGGGTTGGCTGGGTATGGTATTTGTGGGTTGGCTGGGTATGGTATTTGCTCATCTTTAATGTGAATTTCTTATAATCCAGTTTTCTTTAAAACAGCTTTTCCGAAATTTGGGGTATTGCCCAACCATATTTTAGTGGTCAAAGGGTTCGATTGACCCTCTCAGTTCCATCTACTTTCATTTGTATCTCACACCCATACCAAGCATCAGTATTATCTTAGAAATCCCTTATTCCCCACACTCTCTCTATATTTAACCTAGCCTTGCCAGGAGAGGTCCTGGGCAAGCGCAACTGTCTTTTTGCGACGAATTTAATTTTGAAAATGCGTAGGTGAAGGAATGTTTCAAAATTTATCCAACGACGACATTTTTCCTATCAGGTCGATCACCCGGACTTTTCCTAATGAAATCAATCTTATTTTTCTTTGACAATCTCCGAAATCGATCACACAGCCTGTCTGTTTTTTTTAGTTTATGGGTATTTTCTTTGTCGAAATTATATACATATGCATTTTTATACCTGAAGCAATGAAGATCCCTTCATCAGACTCACTGGTCATTTTTTAAATGCAAACAAAATTTGTTTCCTTTCCGATAATTTTCATCAACAACCAGTTGACCTCTGCCAGAGACCAGCTGTCAATCCTTTATCATCATCATATCTCGCTCTTATCACAGATTTCCCGGATTCTCCCTCTCCCTCCATCCCTATCGTCGATCGCTCCTGGCAGGTCTTCAACACTACATCTTGTGTCCACAGTGAGCTGATGTAGTTAAGTTCTTGCAAGTCAGCAGACACTTATACGTCCATGTATCCTATTTACCAACCCCTCCGCTCGGTCAGGATATGACACAAGGTCAATTTTTAAGCGGAGTTTAACAGGTTTGAATTCAGAGTTATTCCTTCTCCTAGACTAGTCGCCTCACCAAGGCTGAAGAACCTAGTCTGCCCTACTATTTACCCATAGCTTTGAGGGAGAATATTTGGATTCATACCTTTCCCAAGGGTATTAGTGCTATGTGAAATGTAATCAGACTCGTCCAGTATTTGAACATCCTGCGACGATAACCATTACACCACGGGCACCTCCATATACGTCCATGTATAGAGGTCTATAGAAGAACGTCACTTATGAGTTCATACTTTCTTCTCCTGCAGTGTGCCCCGTGTCTTGTTCGTCTTACTTGGATAGTTTTTGAGATGGGAGGTAGGTGGCCGAAGACTTCTACGTCTGTGATGACTAACTGTTGGATAGAGAGGGAAAAACACAAAAACAAAACTCGTGTTAAATGTTAGGACACCTATTGCTTTATTGTCTCTTTTCAGTCTCAGAGGAAACAGGAAGAAATGGATATCAGACACCACGTCCGTGCAGGCTTCATGCTTCCAGGAACAGGACTTCTCTCGAATCTTTGATTCGTTCGTTGTTCTCTGTTCATGCAGGTGTTTATCTACTTGCACACTTACCACTAAAAGGGTATGTCTATCCACCAAGTCAGGGTGTAGCACAAAACGTTTTTATAAGGGGAGCTGGACAGAATTTAAAGCTCAAATGCACAGCGGGCACAAAAATACCTTGGCTCCGTTGACATTTCTAAAAAAAGGGTGTCTCAGGCGCCAGACAATAAAGCTAACCCTATCGAAGTAGGTGAAAGCCTCGGGAGACGGCTCCCAGAGGCAAAGGGAGTATCGTTATCAGCTACCCAACACGAATACAAAGCGTATGTCAGACAGCCTTGACAAACATGAACATCAAGACTAGTATAGTATCGTGAAACACGACTGGCTTGCCATTAAAAGAGAAAGAATCACGAAATCTGTCGTCCTAGGGGTTCACAGAACACTCCACCTCACTTCACTTCTACCACGGGAGTTTGACATTATCCGGCCAAACTCCGTCATTAATTAGATGGTGACCTCAGTAAAACTTGGTCCGAGGTGCTAAATCAAGCTTATCTTGTTACATTTAACCCACTAGAAGAGATGTTGAACTCTGTCAGCTCATCTTTCTTTCGACGGCTGTTTTTTTAGTTGTTTTTGTTGTTGTTTTTTCATTATAACTTATCTATTTGAGCATCCTCGTGCCATTGGCTTAAAATGTAGCACTTGCATCGACAAATATATCCGAGGAAACCTTGCGTGTTTATTCAGATGATCCCAGTGTTGTAGTTAAACACGGCGATCGAGGCATAAATGATTCATATTCCCGCCTTTATTTGTCAATCTGCTTCTTATTCAAAGATTGATGCAAATGTTTCAAAAGACAGATTAAAGTGGTTACAGTAACGTCAAATCAGCAGTTCTCGTTTATCGATTGGTTGCCATAAGAAATGATCGTCACTGTTTCAAGATCCATGTCTGTTTTTGTAAGGAATATTGTGATTTTGTTTCAGGTTACACAAATGATTAATGAAACCTTTTCAATATTTATAGCAAGCTGTATAAGCGAAAGCAGATATTGTCGTCAAATCTCCGTAGATAGCTTCAACTAATATAGAGAACCCGGATGTTCATGATGACGTAACGATTATCAGCTCGAACTACAAAATAATCGATAAACAGGGTTCCAGTTTCGTTCGGGCTCGTTTGCATTCACTACACAGTGATGTTGTTGTAAAAAGCACGAAATTACTTCTCTACTAGCAAAGAGTAAATAATAGGGCAGTTGGAGGAGTTTAGTCATGTAGTGTTTGTCTAACTTAGGTTATTCTGATCGAAAAAAATAGTCGGATGGTCGGAGGATAGATAGATAGATAAGAATAAACTGAGAGAGAGAGAGAGAGAGAGAGAGAGAGGTCAGATGGTCGGAGACTAAACCAACTACTCCTACTCACGTCGATGTAGATGAGATCGGTTGTTTGATAGAGATAGATAGATAAAGAGACAATGACCAACAGATAGATAGACAGATAGATAGATAAGGACCAGCAGATAGATAGATAGATAGATAGAAAGAAAGAAACTGAGATAGATACGAGACCTCTCCCAAAAATTGCAGAACCAAAGTTTCCAGTCACCAGATATAAACCAATCAAGATAAAGTATTTTAAAACTAAAAAATGTTCCACCGCGAACACGTAAAAATTTTTCAATTTTTTTTTCTAAAATTTTAGTGAAAATTCTTACATCTAAAATCGAGGCGAAAATTTTGCTTGGAGAACACGGGTTTGTCTCGCCTCAGTTTTTTTTTTTTTGGTGGGGGTGTTCGCGCGAGGTAGGTGATATTGAGCTGAATCGCTTGGTTTCAGGGGGCTACCCCCCAGGCTATACCTGCTTGGCTGGCTTAAGATTATTACTCGGCGCTTGAGACGCCACAATAGGAAAATGCCGAAGGAACAAGGAATTTTTTGGTTTAGCAGCTCAAGAGACTCGATTTATATGTGACTCCCTAGCATGGAACGACCTTATGTCACATATCAGCTCAGTAAAGTTGGCGACCTTATTTTCAATAGCTACCACACCGAGGAGTTGGGGAGGGCGAAATTCCTTTCCCTGGATTACTCCACTTTACCCTTGATCCTTACCTTATAATGCTAGGCGTTAAGCAAGGTGGCATCAAGCACCACTTTTTGAGTCTTTAGTATGACTCGACTTGGGACTGAACCCCAGTCTGCCGGACCATTGGCGAACACTCGACTCATTAGACCAACGGCGGAAAGTCTATTAAATAGCCATCATGGCGAAAATTTCCAAAGAATTGAAGACGAAGATATTAAAGATGGCCAAGAATTTGAACTTACGAGTAATTATAAAGGAACTTAGAATTTCCAAAAGTAGCGCTTCAGAAATCCTCGCAAAATATCATAGCAATGGAAGTGCTTCGGATCGACCACAATGTCGCCCTCGAAAGCTACTGGACAATATGGTACGAAAACTGATCAGGACAGCATAAGCTCAACCAAAGAAGACTGCAAGGCAAGTGATGGATGAGTGTGACTTGGCCAATTTAGTGTACATTCTTCGAGAATATGAATTGAAGGGGAGCATTGTAGCAAAGAAACCATCATTAACCAAAAAGTATTTGAAGGCAAAATTAAGTTAGTATGCTGGAATAAGATCATTTTCAGCGATGAAACAAGGATAGGGCAGCATTCTAATTAGCAAGAATTTCTCAGAAGGCCGCCTGGAAAGTAAAACGACCCACGTTACAAGACGAAAGCCGTGAAGTTTGGGAGTAAGAGTCTGATACATTGGGGATGCATAAAAAGTGATGGTTTAAAGAAGTTGGTTAAATACATCCTGTTGTTGAAGGACAACTTGATTCGAGACTTGGATGAAGACGAAATTTTTCTATCTGACGAAGCTTCGTGTTGTAGAGCGAGTGAAACATAACAGTGTTTGGCAGATATCGGAGTTATCATATTGAAAGATTAGCCAGCTCAGAGCCCTGACTTAAATATCATTGAGCATTTGTGGACAGAACTAAAGAGAAGAGTTCGTTTGAAGAATTCACGTAATTTTGAAGTGTTATGGGAGCTCAGCTACCAAGAATGGCATCTCATACCTGTGAAGATGGTAAAGGATTTGTACGTGTCTCTTCCCTGGTGCGTCAAAGCAATTATTCAAACTAAGAGTAGCCACACTAAATATCAGCAATATACAATAACAGTTTAAAATGAACTTTATGAAATAAATTTTCATTGTAGACATTTTTCTGTTTTAAAAAACTGTAATCCCACCAGCAATGGGTGAAATAGTGCTTCTACTGTTCTTTCATAAAGTTGGCTTTTGCATTAAATAACCTACGAAGGTTGATGTGCCTTGATTATTTTATGCGAGGTGGTTAAAAACTTTTACGCGGCTATTTTTGGGAGTGGTCTCGCACCTTTTCTTCCCTTTCAGAACATCTACGACAAAATATCATGATTAGATATGAAAATTACACTAACAGGAACAATGTTTCATCTATAAAAAAATATGTCCGAAACATTGACTTAAAAATTGGCAATTACTAGGAATTTACATTAGTATAAAGTACTGAAGACTTTTGCACAGTACGATGTATATATATATATATATATATATATATATATATATATACTAAAACTAAGGTGCGTTAAACAAGGTCAGGAGAGTGAAAAGACTGAAGTAAAACTATTTGCAATCTCTCTCTCTCTCTCTCTTATATATATATATATATATATATACGTTTGTGTGTGTGTGTGTGTGTGTGTGCGCGTGTGTGCATTTGTATGTGTGACAGTGGAAAGGGCATCTGATATCTTAATATCTTCCTCATTTAATGTCTATTTGTATTTCTACCCATGGTATTTATAGATGCTATGGTTGATATTATTCAGCTTTGCTTAGTCAGTAACACAAGATTCATATTGCTAAGCGAAAGGGTTGTCGTCATCGAAAATGGAATTGGGGACCCGTGTTCAAATCTTGGTTGAGACTTTTGTGTTTCACTACAAACTAATGCCCTTGGTAAAATTATGAATTGCTCACTTCTCCCTTTTGCCATGGGGGAATAATAAGGCAGATAGGAATCCTTGTGTAATATAATTGCGGATGGATTTTTTTATATTACCATTTTTCGTTTTATATATCTTGCCTTTCGGTTTAGTTAGCCTGAGAATCTTTTGGCTTTGTGCATGGGTTAGTTAGGTGCATATACTAACTAAGTGCAGGTGTTCACGCGCGCGCGGCGGATGTAACAATCAGAGATGTCACAGTAAAAACCCCAGATGGGAAATGGACCGGGGACGTGATTGACGTCATACCCGGAAGCGCTGGGGACATTGGAATTTGAAGAAAAAAACCCAGTTAATTGAGATTTAAACTCCGAACGAGAGTGTTGAGATTCGAGTCTTGAGGAAGGTAGTCGATTTTTGGTCTCGCCGAAGCGAGACCAGTTGGGGTCTACGAAATGTGCCGCGCGTTTGTTGAAGAAATTGTTTCTCTCTCTCCTCATGTCGAAAAACCTTAAACTCAAAAAGGTAAATAAAAGTTTCGTACCAGAACCAATTTCGTGTTTTTCGGATTCCCTATGTCTATTTCACGTATTCATATCTTGGTCGATCTCGTGGACCTATATGATATTACATATGTTATTTGGTGCCGGAGGCCAAGGCATGCCGTTCATGGCATGGTTACGAGTCTGGGTCCACACGACCAGGGAAACGGCTAAGAACAATTCGGAATCAATTTCGAACGGCTAGTTCAGGTGATGGAAGGAGAGAGAGAAAACACAAAAGAATCAACAGAAAAAGAAGAAAAAAACTCAACTCCGAAAACAAGAAAAAAAAAAAAATTTGGCGCCCCAAGATCGAGAAAAAGAAGAAAGAGAACTTTCGACATAAGGCCCGAGACGAAAAGAAGAATGCATGAAAAGAAAAAAAAAAAAAGAAAAAAAAGGAATTTGCTCATTCGAATAAGTTTTCTCTGTCTGTCATAGTTGGAAAAAAATTACAATGATTATGATAAAGGAAAAAATTAGTATTAATACAAGTGGGTAGTAAAATGAATCTTGATGGCTTATATTCTAAAAGATAAAATTGGAAATAATTTAGAATAATGACAATTGCTGCTATGTGTAATTTTGTATCGTAGTGAGGGGGAGAGAAAGAAAGAGAGTGAGGGGGAAACATGCAGGCAGGTTGGTGTGAAGGGAAAGGAAAGGAAGGTGGCCCTGGGACATGATTGACGTTCATAGTAAAAAAATTTTTATGAATGAAATTTTGTAGTAACTTGTCAGTACTGTCTTGGCGGATAGTAATGAGAGATTAGGATTTCAATCCAAGATCTGGAATTTCGAACATCAGTGGTTTGTCAGAAGAATGCGCATATACTTTTGCATGTCTGTAGCTAGGACTTTTGGGGCAGGTTTTCATGTTTGTGAAGTTGTGGATATTGGAAGCGTTATGGAATCGATTTTGGGTGCTGATGGAAGGCATGTCGGTTTTTGCGGAAGTTTGTTGATACCAACCATTGGGGGCACAGGTGATGTCTCGGGCTCTCTTTTGGCCCGTATCAACCATAATTGTCTCGAATAATCTCGCTATTGGGGCAGAGCAACTAAGAGACAGATATTTTTTTGGTGTCTGACAAGGCAGACGGATATTTTGTGAATTCCCCCTGGAGTGGGGCTTTGGGGGTTTTGTTGAGGAGGATATTCGGAAACAAGGGGTTGGGAGATTAGATAATCAAGTATATGTGCGAAATTTTGACAATCTCAATGTTTGTTTTTGAGGGGGAAATGTTGTTGGCTGAATGAATAGAAGTTTGGGTGGTTTAGGAAAGAACACCCGGGATATTTTAAAGCAAAAAAAGAAAGAAGAAAAGAAAGAAGGATACTCGTAAGCTATTGAAAAAGATGCGAGATAGACCGTTTGACGGGGGTCAAAAGTTGAAGAAAAAGGGAAAACATTTATCTTGGTTTGATTATGAGCTATGCTTAGTTGTAAAGGACGGAGAATGACAGCGTGCGTTATTAAAAAATATATATTAATTAATGACAGTGATTACTAAAGGAGATATAAAGTTAGAAGTAATGAGTACAGATGTAGGAGGAAAGCAAAAGAGTAAAAGACAGATAATGAGCAACTGACCTGGTAGAAGAAACAAAAAAAAAAAAAATAATTGAAGACTGACAAAAATATACATGCCGAACCAGTGACTGTAGGAAAAAAAATTTGGAAAAAAAAAGAGAAAAGAAGAACCAGAAAAAGAAAATGAAGAACGATACGAACACTTTTTTTGTTTTTACTGACTTTTGAGTTATAGGACTGTTACATGTTTTATTGTCTTGTTGTTATATTTTATTACTGTAATTTTGTTAATCAATTCGATATGAGGAAGAGTGGTACATTAGTTTAAGAAAATAATTTGTTATCTTCTCTAACAAATGATTTTATTTTGTAGGGAGGATAGGTATGTAATATAATTGCGGAGGGATTTTTTTTATATTATCATTTTTCGTTTTATATATCCTGCCTTTCGGTTTAGTTAGGCTGAGAACCTTTCGGCTTAGTGCATGGGTTTATTAGGTGCACATATTGAGTGCAGGTGTTCACGCGCGCGCGGGGCGGATGTAACAATCAGAGATGTCACAATAAAAAACCCAGATGGGAAATAAGACCAGGGACGTGAATGACGTCACGCCCGGAGGCGACGAGCAGGGGATTTTGGGATTTGAAAAAAAAGCAGTTAGTTGAGATTCGAGTCTAGAGGAAAGAAGTCGATTTTCGGAGCTCGCCGAGGCCAGACCAGTAGTTTGCGGTGGGGGTGCCGCACGTGGTGGAGTTAGATGGAAAAATCAGCATAGGAAAAAATTGTGTCTCTCTCTCCTCATGTCGAAAAAACTTAAACTCAAAAAAGTAAATAAAAGTTTCGTACCTAAACCAATTTCGTGTGTTTTTCGGATTCCTATATGCGAATGAACATTATGAACGTTTTATGCATGTGTGTATCTTGGTCGTATGTTTTGGACGTGGACCTGGATGTGCTACATTTGGACTGAGTTTGACCACGGCCAACTTGTAAATAAATAAATACAATATACAATCTATATATATATATATATACGTCACGGCGAACTTGTAAATACGGCCCCGCATGTTACATTAACAGGCTGACTTCTAACAAAGTAAAGTAAGCAAAAATAATAATCCATTCGTGGCCGCGTATGTAATTAACCTAAAAAGCGAATTAAGTTTAAAATTGAATAGAGAAAATAATATAATCATATTGGTAGAATTCATCCAACGTTTTTTGAATTCCTTTCAACATTAAAATGAATATTTACACTTTGTCTTTTACTAATCCACGAATTATAAACGGCTGTGAGTTATCTTGCTTTTATGATTTCAAATTAAAATCATATAAATTCTACCAACATGATTATATTATTTTCTCTATTTATTTTTAAAAGTTAATTCCCTTTTTAGATCAATTTCATATGCGGCAATGAATGGATTATTATTATTATTATTTTTGTCTGCATAACTTCGGCCTGTTAGAAGTCAGCCTGTTAATGTAATATGCAGGGCCGCATTTACTAGTTAGCCGTGGTTAGGCAACCAATCTAAAAGAAGGAAAAATTTGAATTCAAACCAGCTTTTTTCCGTTAAAAAATTGACCTTGTGTCACATTTTGTTTGTAGTGGAAGGGTTAGGTAAATACATACACAGCCACGAGGCCCGAAATCCTATCCCAAATATGAAGGGATTTGGAGAAAATTTTTAAAAAAGCACACCTACTTTCCACTGTTTCTTTGGAAGCGATCTGCTTTGTGCTATCTATCTATCTATCTATCTCATTTCAATATTGA
>OY757943.1:38203621-38221121 GCA_963585895.1 Sepioteuthis lessoniana
TGAATTATTTGAAATAGAACTGTTTTGTCATCTAATGTGGGTAAACAAAAAAATGTACCTATACTAAATTGAATTGTTTGAAATAGAATTGCTTATATGTATAAAAATGGATTTGGCATTAAATAACCAACAATGGTTGATGTGCCACCAAACCAAACCAAAATTATCTGTTTAAAGATATTCGTATTTGATCGGATTCTTTTTTTTTTTTTTTTTTTTGCAAGCCACGAGTTTCTGATGAACAAACTGAAGAACTACCTTATAAACAACTCAACTTGTAGGAGCTGGTGTCACATCTCAAAATTGTGGAAAGCAGGATAAATACTACTCATACTGTCTTTAAGGGTCAGCTGTCAAGTTCTTTTCTCCTTGTTAACCATAACAAGGTACGGTCTTCGGACTAAGATTGGATGATGATTTCAAAATCCCAGAGAAATTCTCAGACTGATTCCTGTCTGTCCCAAGATTATTTGTCTGTTCCATCAAAATTATTATAATTATTATTGTGAGTTTTTCACACCAGCAGTTGCTGATGACCTTTCACTGGAGTCTGAGTGACAGAAAGTCTCCTCAAGTCTCCAGGACACTTCTTAGTATTCTGGCCGATCTTACTTGTGCTGTAGTTTGGATGGTCCCCACTCGTCCTCCGATTTGCAACTCTTCCAGACCCCTTATAAAGCCTTGGGAGATCGTTCCGAGCGCATCAATTACAACTGGTATTACCGTCACTTTCATGTTCCATAGCTTTTTTTAGTTGGTAGTGAGGATAGAAAAGAAAAAGAAAAAGAAATAGCTTTTTTAGTTCTCAAAGACATGTCATTGAGCATTAAAATCTCGCATTCACTTTGAAATGTTCTTTATAAAGAAAACTATGAAATTTAGTTTTTGATTTTTACTGATTAAATGATATATTTTAATAATTAAAAATCAGTTGATTTGTGGAAGCTTTTACAGTTCTTTAAAAGTAAATACACAATAAGGGGAACTTTTTCGTCTCCTCACCCCATCATGCTTAAATGCCAGAGACACCACAGGCGAAATTTGCCTTTAAGGTTTTTTTCAAAAATTATTGTTTTGTAATCTTGTATTAATTGTAAAATAAATAAATAAATATTTTGAGAACTTAAAAATAAATCTTGAAAATGTTTCAAACCAAGATGTACATTTTATAAAAATACTATTTTAAATATAAACTAAAAAGAAAAAGAAATTATGACAGAAACATTTTAAACTTTTAATTTTTTTCTTCTCTTTATGGTATCTTTCTGTAATGTTACATTTTTTAAATAATAACAAAAATTAAACGAAACATTGTTTATCAGTAACTCAAAAACGGATTTTTTAAAAATGAATATTAATATTTCTTAGAACAAAATATATAAATTTTGAATTAGCCTGACTCAAAAACTTAAAAAACAAAAACAAAAACAAAAAACTATGTATAGAATGAATAATTACTTCTCATTTGAATTAAGATACGAAATTTTCCACTTAAGAAAAAGGACATTTTTAATTCTTAGCTTCTTTTTATTGTTAGATTTTTATATTGTAAAACGTGAATTTTTAGATTCTTTTATCGTTAAACTTTTTGTGGGTAAATAAAAATTTGAATAAAAACGATATTATTTTTTCGAAAATTATTCACTAAAAATTGTTCAGTAACTGAGTACTAATTTTAGAAAATTAAAGTTTATTGGAGGAAAAAAATCATGGAAATGTTTTAAAATTTTCACCAATATAGGGTTGTGTATTCTTATATATTATTTTAAATGTAAAAAAAAAAAAAAAAAAAGAATAGAAAAAGAAAAAATTATTGATAAAATAAAAGAATGCTTTTTATTTGAATTAATTGGCGGAATATTCTAATTACAATTAAGGACATGTTTTTAATTCTTGGCTTATTCCTCCCATAGCCCTTTCAATCATTCTCACTGGTGTTTATAAAATCCTTTTACTCCGGTCTTTGTCAGCGTATATATATATATATATATATATATATATATATATATATATATATATACGAGCGTCATTCAATGAATAAGATGAATTTTGTCAAAAGAATTGGCTATAAGAAATATTTTTTTACAGTTGCACAGTTTTGAAGGGTGAAGGGTTCTTTTTAGTCCTAGAAGACTGTCAGCATGAATGGTGAAGGGTTCTATCCAGTCCTAGAAGACTGTCATCATGAACGTTTTAACTGACGGCTGAGTTCTGAACTTTTTCTTTGGCGAAGAGTATCATTCCGACTCAGTGGCAAACCTATGTTTAGCTCATTTGTTGGCTAAAAAATGCTTCTCCGTACACGTCACCTATTTTTCTATAAATTTCACATGGTTTGCACTTCTTAACCTCCAAAAATTTGATGACAGACCTCTGTTCAAGCCTGGAACACTCTGATTTGCCATTATTTTGAATCGCCTTCAAAGAAAAATTTTTGCGTGATTGAAATCATTTTGACATAAACTAATTTCTATTAAAGTAGTGTTTACATTGCTGGAAAAAAGATATGACAAAAAAGAATGAAAAAAGAAATAAAATGATTTTTTAAAGCTCCTAATTTATTGAATGATCCTCGTATATATAATAGGTCCCACCTCGGTAAAAAAAAATCCCATTATTTATACATAATTGGTCACTCCAGAGTAAAAAAAGATGTCCACTTATTTATTGAAGTATCCTCGTAGATATAATAGGTTCGTCCCCAGTTAAAAATTAGTGCCCTTATTTATTGAAATATCTTCGTATATATAATAGGTTTGTCCGCGGTAAAAAAAAAAATACATGCCCTTATTCATTGAATGATTCTCGTTTTTTTTCTCATAGTTGATGACGCATCGGCTTTTAAAGGATTTTAAAAATCATTTTTGCTTTTACCGTTTCTCCTTTTTCTTTCTTGTTAACGTCAAAAACATTTGATGCCCAACATATCGTTTCGTTTGGGTTCTTTGTTTAATGGCATACATACATTCGTGGATTATTTGATGCCAAATCCATCTTTTTAGAAAGACAGTGGTGATACTATTTAACCCTTGTTGGGGGGATAAGGTGCGGGGTCATACTTTTCCCAGGGTTATTTGTCCGAAAGTGAACATAATAGCGCGACTGGAGTTCGAACTCGTTTACTATGAACTCACTGTCCAATACATTAGCCACTACACCATGGGGACTCCCCGTCCCTCAGTGGATAGATTTATAGTTATAAGCGTACTGATTGATAGATTTTATTTCTTTAATTAACAGCATATCAATTTTCATGGGATATTTAATTCCAAAGGCGTCCTTGTAGAAAGACAGTAGTAGTTGTAGATGTAGTAGTAGTACTATTTAACCCTTGAGTGAGGCGGTTAAAGGGGTTTATACCTTTCCGATGATTATTAACCCGAGAATGAACTTAATAGGGTGTCTAGAGTTTGAACTTGTCTATGGTGTCGCTGTCCAGTACATTAACCCTTATGCCACAGGAACTTCCTTCTATATTATCGCTGGTGGCATAAAAATTTCTTGTTGTTTTTAGTAATTAAACGTTATCATTAGTTAAACATTCGTTGATAAGTTTATGTGCTGCCATATAGAAATTTATTTGGCTCTCAACGAGGGCAAAATGTGACACAAGGTTAGTGAAGGATACCCCGCATGTACCAACAACTTTCTTCAGCAAAGGTGACAGAACACCCACTACGTATCAAATGGAAATAATATTTTATTAAGACACATAAACGCCATATTTCGCTTTACAGTAAGAACAACATCGCTACTGTAACTCTTACTTTAACCTACACCTCCCATTTCGCTGGGACAATATAGATTACTTTAGTTCTATCAAATATACTAAATGTAATCTACTTAAAACGAAAACATTATATATCTTCGTCTTCGTACGGAAATTTTATATTCTACTGATTTCGCCGTTGGTTCTTGGATCGGCAAAAAGTATTTTTTTATTATCCAACCAGATAATATTTGTCAGTCGGCATCGATAATGATCATTTGACAAAATGTAGCTTACCAACGACAACAAAGAATGGTTGGCTAGTTGGTTGGTTGGTTGGTTGGTTGGTTTTACGGACTGTCAACACTTGTTGGATCATTCAATAGTAAAATCAGACTTTTTAAAAAGCGGTTTCAAGTAATAATCTTTAATAGCTTCAAGTATCTATTCTTAATTAGAATAATTCACAGTTGTATGCCATCAAGTATATCTTTTGAATGCTAATAACTTAATATGGTTTCAAGTAACTATTCTCACTTAATGATTATTATTCTTATTTGTTTCTATATGGTTATGTGGTTTCAAGTAACTAATGATAATCTTTTGTTGGATGGTTGGTTGGGTTTTATGGCATATCAACCTTTGTAGGTTATTTAACGCCAAATCCATTTTTATGTAAATAATCAGTTCTATTTAAAACAATTCCGTTTAGCATGAGTACACAGTTTAATAGTCAAAAACATTTCTATTTCAAACTATTCAGTTTATTCAAACAGTTATATAAAACAACTCAGTTTAGTGTAAGTATAGTTTCAATGTCAAAAACAGTTCAATTTCAAATAATTCAGTTTAGCATAAGCACGCAGTTTAAATGTAAGTACAGTTTAATGGTGAAAAACAATTCTATTTCTAGCTATTCAGTCTAGTCAATCAGTTCTAATTCAGCTAATTCAGTTTAGTATAAGTACAGATTTTGTTTATACACAGTTAAATGTCTGAACAGTTGTATTTTAAACAATTCAGTTTAGCGTAAATACAGTTTCAATGTCAAAAACAGTTCTATTTCAAATAATTCAGTTTAGCATAAACACGCAGTTTAAATGTAAGTACGGTTTAATTATCAAATAAATTTCTATGTCAAGCTATTCAGTTTAATCAAACAATTCAGTTTCGCACAAGTATGCCATTTAAACCATAGATAGGGCCTTATGACGTGCTACCACGCGGGGCCAGAGTGGATCTTGGAGCAATGGCAATCAAGGGGTGTTCTGTTTTCCCCAAAGCCCCAGCATTATTGGGACCTCACCATCAGACTGTTTAGTGTCATATCCAGGAAATTCATTGGGGGGGTGTTACCACTCTGCAGAGGTGCACTCAGTATATTCTACTACCCCAGCCGACTGGGCAATACACAAAGTTAAATGTCAAACAGTTTTATTTCAGATAATTCAGTTTAGCATAACTACACATTTTAGACATCAAAACAGTTCTATTACGAGCAATTCAGTCTAGCATTAGTACGCAGTTTAAATGCCAAAACAGTTCTATTTTAAACAATTCAGTTTAGCATAAATAGGCAGTTTAAAGGCAAAAATTAGTATAATGAAGGAAGCACGGTTTAGTTCTATTTAACCCATAGATAGGACCCTTATCAGGTGCTACCACTCCGAGGTCAGAGTGGATCTGAGAGCCATAGCAATAAAGGGGTGCTCCGCATTCCCCAATGCTCCAGCATTACTGGAACCTCAGCATCAGATTGTTTAGTGTCATATCCAGGAAACTCGTTGGTGGTGATGGGGGTCTTACCCCTTCTGCAGAGGTGAAGTCGGTGTATTCTACAGTCCCAGCCGATTGGGCAATAATCTTTTGTAAATAATTGTAGCATCAAGCATCGTATTACTGATGACGGCGGGAGGAGTCTCTGTACAGTTATGGCTAAAGTGGCAGATTGCAGCTTCGACGTAAACGAGTTCGAACTCCAGTCACGCTTTTACGTTCACTTTCGGATTAATAAACTTGGGAAAGGCCAGGAATCTTCTTATCCCCTCAGCTATGGATTAAATAGTATCACTACTGTCCTACAAGGATGGCTTTGGCATTAAATAACCCACGAATGTTGATATGCAAAGAAACCAAACTAAACCAAGCACAAAACTTATAATTTACGCACAATTATATGGTTTTAACCGGCTCATTGGCCTAGTGGGTAGAGTGTTTGCCAGTGGCCTAGGAGACCAGGGTTCAGCCCCTGGTCACGTCATACTACAGACTCAAAAATGGTACTTGATACCTCCTTGCTTAACACTCAGCATTATAAGGTAAGGATCAAGGGTAAAGTGGAGTATTCCGGGGAAAGAATAGCGCCCTCCCCTACACCTCGGTGTTGTAGCTATTGAAAAGGGAGCCTCCGGGTAGCTCTCGACTACGGTCGCCATCTTTATTTCATTTATATGGTTTTAAGTAACAATTCTTATCTTAGTGTTCGCCAATGGCCCGGGTGACTTGGGTTCAATCCCAGGTCGAGTCATACCAAAGACTTTAAAAATGGTACTTGATGCCTCCTTGCTTAACACTCAGCATTATAAGGTACGGATCAAGGGTAAAGTGGAGCAATCCAGGGAAAGGAGTAGCGCCCTCCCCTACACCTTGGTGTAGTAGCTATCGAAAAGGGAACCTTCGGGTCACCCTCGACTATGGTGGCCAACTTTACTTTCCTTACTACTACTACTACTACTACAAATATCAATTATAATAATAATAATGATAATACCTATTGCAATGCAATAGAATATAATGCCATAAGGACCAGTTATGCAAAAGCAAAAATTGATAATACGCGACAGAATTGCGAGTGTAGGTTTTGTGGAGATAGAGATGAAATGGTTTATCACATAATAAACGAATGTAACAAACTTGCACCAAAAGAGGATAAGACTATTATGCTCGGATAGGTGGGAAAGGTAATCCACTAGAAATTGTGCAAGAGATTAAAATTTGACCACGCTATCAAATGTGATACGTACAAACCAGAATCGATCCCCAAAAATGATATGCATAAAATTTTATGAGATTTTGAGATACAAACAGAAGACCAGACGTAGTTTTGATTATCATAAAAAAAACTTGTCATTAATTGGTTTTTACTGTTCCAGTTGGCCCAGAAGTGAAAATAAAAGAAAACGAAAAGAGAGACAAGTACTTAGACTTTACCAAAAAACTAAAAAGAAGTTGTGGAACTCAGGATGACGTTGGCACCAATTGAAATGAGACTGGAAAGGCTTAGAATAGAGACTGGCTGAATTGGAAATCAGAGGGAAAATGGTGACTATTGTTAAGATCGTCGACAACATTCAGAGGAGTCCTGGAGATCTGGGGAGACATGCTGTCACTGAGACTCCAGTGAAAGACGACCAGCTAGAACTGATGTGGAAAACACTCAAGGAGTGAAATAATAATAAGACTGGTTACAGCCACATCGTTTCAAGTATTCTCAATTAATACGAATAATTTGCACACTATCATATAATTTCAAGTATTTCAAGCAATTACGTTTTCATGTAAAGAGAAACTGAAACTAAAAAGCTTTGGAATATGAAGGTGATACCAGTTGTAATTGGTGCGCTTGGGGGAATTCCTAAAAGCTTGCCAAAGAGAGTGGAAGACTTGGAAATCAGAGGGCGGGTGGAGACCATTCAGGCTACAGTATTGTTAAGAGCGAGCTGAATTCTGATAAAAGTCGAGGAGACTTGCTGTCACTTAGACTCTAGGGAAAGACCATCAGCTAAAACTAGTGTGAAAAACTCGCAGTGTCAAGAAAAGAAGGAGGAAGAAGAATTGGCAGCATTGAGGGCAGTGTTAATCCATCGATACAACGACTCGAAGACTACATAGGAATAAAACTGATTACAGTCACCAGAAATAATACAGACAACACGAGGATCAACAGACCGAATATAACTAGAAAACAAAAATGAGAAGAAAAACAACTATATGGATATTTCAAGCGACAAACAAGCAACATCTTACACTTGGATGTGGCTAAGAAAGGTAAACCTTAAGAAAGAAACTGAATCTCTTCTGACAGCAGGACAAAACAACGCTATAAGAAGCAATTATATCAAAACAAAAATAGATAAGACGCAACAAAATAGCAAATGTAGGTTATGTGGCGATGGAGACGAAACAATCAATAACCGAATGCAGCAAATGAGCTCAGAAAGCGTATGAGACTAGGCACGACTTGATGGCCAAGGTGATCCACTGGGAATTGTGCAAGAAATTTGACCATCCGAACAAATGGTATATGCACAACCCAGAATCTGTGATGGAGAATTAGACGCACAAACCACTTTGAGATTTTGAGATACAAACGGATCACCTAATCTCGCCCAGAGGACCAGACCTAGTGACAGTCAAGAAGAAAAGAGAACCTGCTGAATTGTGGACTTAGCTGCCCCGGCTAACTACAGAGTAAAATCGAAAGAAAGCGAAAAGAAGGATAAGTACATGGACCGTGCGAGGGAATGAAAAAAAACTGTGGAACATGAAAGAAGGCAGTTATACCAATTGTAATTGTTGCTCTTGGTACAGTCACCAAAGGACTGGTGGAAGGACGAAAGGACTTGGAAATAACAGGAAGATTGAAGACCATCCAAACGACAGATTTATTAAGATCGCCCTGAATACTCAGAAGAGTCCTGGAGATTTGAGGAGACGTGCTGTCATTCAAACTACAGTGGGGAAACTATCCGCTAACGCTGGTGTGAAAAACTCTTAAAGAGTATAATAATAATAATAATAATAATTCTTTACAAATAATTATAGCTTTTAATAATAATTCTCAATATGAATAATTTGAACACAGTTGTATGGTTTCGAGTATACCTATCTAATACTTGTAATTGATTGTTTCAAGTAATTTAATATTTATTTAATGATAATCGTTTGTTTACATACAATTATGTGGTCTCAAGTATTTCAATTTAACACGAATAATTTACAAGTAATTTTATGGTTTAAAGTAACTAACAATAATAATCCTTCGTAAAAAATATATTCAAGTAATTTAATACAAATAATTTGCACAGTTATATTAAGTAATTTTATTTTACACGAATGATTTTCAAACAAAACTACTTAATCGATAAATAGGACTATCGGTTGTACCATTCTGGGTTTGAGTGGATCTGGGACTAATGGCAATGAAGGAATTATGCAAATTTCTCAGAGCTCCAAAAATGGGTCCTCATTACTGGATGCAGTTTAGTGTCATAACCAGAACACCTTTTTTGGTCGGGGGCGGTTGTACTCTCTGCCGGAGATACTGTCGGCCAACAGGGCCAGATTATATAGGGTAATTGTTTATAGCCGTGAGATTTTGTGTAGAACCAGCCATATTTTTTGGATGAGCAGATAACAGAAGAATGGTGCACATGTGTGCCACAGATTCTTCAAACAACATTTGAATTCAAAATCTTTCCTTCTAAACTGATTGCTCTATCAAAGTTTGAGAGCCTAGTCTGCTGTACTATTAAAGCATAACAGTCATCAATTACGTACCTTTGGATCTTAAAATTTGGTCAAAGAGCCCTATAAAAATGTGGCATATTTTAATGCAAATAAAATTGTATAACCTATACTCTTCCATGGTGCTTCATTCAGGACTTGAGTCCGTTTTCTTTGATGATAATGACCTTCTGCACCTCGACTCATGTCCCCAACTGGATATTACAGATATAAACTGATTTTTTATTGATTTAGTTTGATTTGGTTTGGTTCGGTTTAATGGCATATCAAACATTACAGATTATTTAATGCCAAATCCATTTTTATACCCATAAACAGTTCTATTTAAAACAATTCAGTTTAACATAAGTACACTGTCTAGTTCTATTTGACCTATAGATAGGACCCTATCAGGTACTACCACTCTGGGCTTGGGTGGACTTGGGAGCGATGGCTATAAAGCGGTACTCTGCATTGCCAAAGCTCCAGCATTACGGGAGCCTCACCACCAGTTTGCAAAAACTTTGTGACAAAAAATAAAATTGCATAAATATCTCAGGGGCGTACTTATTTTATAGGTTCCAGTGTTATAAAGTATGATTGTAAATAATACCTAATGATATGTATTTTGATGTTATGACGTTCCATTAGCAATTATTAAATCTTATTCAAATTAAATTAAATTATATATATATATATATATAATTCCATGGAAGTTTATCTGCGAACTCTAGTTTCATGGAATTTTAGGGTGTAAAACTCCATAAAACCAAAGGTCGCAGACAAACTTCCATGGCATTAAATATATAAATCTAATATATATTTATTTAATATTATTATAAAATAGCTCTATCTTAGATATTGAGCACTCTCCAAATCATAACGCACTTGGTTCGTCACAAACCTATAAAGTGAATATGTGACAACCAATACTGTTACTATATATATATATATATATATATATATATATGTGTGTGTGTGTGTGTGTGTGAAAAACGTGAATTAATCCGACGGTAAGTAAAGATGAAATATGAAAAAAATGTTCAGAGGTTTTATTCATCAATATATGAATAATATGCCACGTTCCACGTTTTGTTTTTTTCTAAATTTTTAATCTAATTTTTCAGGTGTAACATAACTTCACATAATCATTTCACCCAGAAAATGGTAACAAAAAAAACAAAAAAAAAAAAACAAAAAAAAAAAAACAAATTGTAAGACTTTCAATTTTTATTCATATAAAAACAATTACTATGAATTGATATTTTTCTTGATATATATATATATATATATATATATATATATATAAGTATAAAAAAACATGAAAGTGAAAGTCCGCTCACTGGGTGGAGACACATCACCTTTATCATCTGTCAAGATTACCTGCTTAGAACGTCTATTGATAAAATGAAAGATAAAAGTTTCAAGCTGGCAAAGGAAAGAAGCAGAAGATACCCCGCACAAACAATTACAGACGCGGACTACGTTGATGGCATAGCACTTCTGGCAAATACACCCGCCCAAGCCGAAACCCTGCAACATAGTCTGGAACTTGCAGCTGGTGGTATAGGCTCCCATGTCAACGCAGACAAGACGAAATACATGTGCTTTAATGAAAGAGGTGACATCTACACACTAAGGAATGGTCCTTTGAAACTGGTGGACAGGTTCACCTAACTCGGAAGCAGCGTCTCATCAACCGAGAATGACGTCGACACGCGACTACCAAAGGCATGGAAAGCTATCGATAGAATATCGGTTATATGGAAATAAAATAAAACAGTTTTTTTGCAAACAGCGATCGTGTCGATACTGCTATATGGATGCACTACATGGACACTATAAAAACGTATGGAGAAAAAGCTTGACGACAATTACACAAAAATGCTGCGAGCTGTACTGAATAAGTCTTGGAGGCAACACCCCACAAAACAGCAGCTGTACGCCTACCAACCACCCATCACGAAAACTATCATGCAGGACATAGCTGGAGAAGTAAGGACGAACTCATAAAGCTATATACACCTGTGGACCCCTTCACATGGACGAGCAAAGGTTGGACGACCAGCTCGAACCTATATACAACAGCGCTATGCCGATACAGGATATAGCCTGGAAGACCTCCCGGGAGCGATGGACGATAGTGACGGGTGGAGAGAGGGGCTCCGGGAGATTCTTGCTGACAGCACGACATGATATATATATATATATATAAGCAAGTTTTGTTAAAGACGATGGAACACTTAATTATTTTTAATTTTATTTTTTCAAGATTCCTTGTTATTTTTCTAGTGTCGGGATCGAGATGGTAAAGGAATTATCCCATATCTTCTGGCCAAGCGCTTATGGTCTTCATCAGGGTTAGTGAAATTTTGATTTGACTGTTAAGTTTTTACTGTTTTAATTATTTGTAGCGTTTTGTTTTGAAGTTGCCGGTTGGAACGTTTTCAGCGTTTTGTTTTAAAACGTTCGGTTAGAAAAAGGTTTACTAATAGAGGGATTTTTAGTTATTAAAGTATTTAATATGTTGGTGCTTGTGTTAAATGCTATTTTATTTATATATGTATTTTCCATTCCTTTTGAATGTTTTCGATTGCTTTTAATTGGGCTCTGTTAAAGCATTGTTTAAATCAGGTTGAATACACATAGAAGAGTTTTGGAGGTCTGAAGAGATGGTTGTCACTCAGACTCCCGAGAAAAACCACCAGTTAAGATTGGCATGAAAAACTCGTAAGAGAAGAGAAAAGGAGAAGATACCAATCAGTCGTTTTAAAGCTGTGGGCTATTTCCGGTAGAACGAGAAGAATGTCAAAGAGAAACAAGAAGAATAGATGACCTATTATATGGATAGACCAGCACATTTTCAAGGAGGGAAAAATAAGATGTAGCCATGGCATGGATAAGACTACAAAAAGACATATAATATTGTTCCACAAATTTGGATAATAGAATGTATGAAAAAGTTAAGACTTCAGTGCAAGTCATAAACTTCACTATGAAAACAATGGATATTGGAAACTGGAATTTGCAGCTGGTGGACAAACCAAAACAGATATCAAAATCCAAAGAGGCATCTCACTGGGAGACTCGCTCTCATCACTATTATTCATTACAGCATATATTGGAGGTGTTTGTGGTGTAATGGTTATCGTCGTAGGAAATGGACACGACGACACGAGTTCAAATCCTGGACGGGACTGATTGCATTTCACATAGTATTAATACCCTTGGGAAAGGTATGAATCCAATTATTCTCTCTCCAGCTATGGGTAAATAGTAGGATAGACTGAGTTCTTCAGCCTTGGTGAGGCAACTAGTCTAGGAGAAGGAAAAACTCTGAATTCAAACCTGTCAAACTCCGCTTAAAAATTGACCTTGTGTGATATCCTGCCCGGGTGGAGGGGTTGGTAAATAGGATTATTCATTATAGCAATGATTCCATTCTTGCTTAACACTCAGCATTATAAGATAAGGATCAAGGGTAAAGCGGAGCAATCCAAGGAATGGAGTAGCGCCCTCCCCTACACCTCGATGTAGTAACTATTGAAAAGGGAGCCTTACTTTTAAAAGGCTCCCCTTTTTTGGTCTTTACTTTTAATGGGCTTGCCTTTTTGGTCTTTACTTTTAATTGGCTTACTTTTTTTGCACGTGAACAACGCTCCCACCACCAAGTTTACTACAAAGAAAATGCAAAGAGGGTACAGATTTACAAAGTCGCTGGAAAAGATAAAGCACCACATATACATATTTACCAACCCCTCCGCTCGGGCAGGATATGACACAAGGTCAATTTTTAAGCTGACTTTAACAGGTTTGAATTCAGAGTTGTCCTTCTCCTAGACTAGTTGCCTCACCAAAGCTGAAGAACCTAGTCTGTTCTACTATTTACCCATAGCTGGAGGGAGAATAATTGGATTCATACCTTTCCCAAGGGTATTAATGCTATGTGAAATGCAATCAGTCTCGTTCAAGATTTGAACTCGTGTCACCGTGTCCATTTCCAACGACGATAAACATTACACCACGGGCACCTCCAAAATGCACCGCATATATATGGACGATTTTAAGATTTTTGTCAAAATAGTTTGGTTTGGTTTCTTTGTTTAATCGCATATCAACCTTCGCAGGTCATTTAATGCCAAAGCCATTCTTGTAGAACGGTCATCATCATCATCATCATCAAGTCACACTGACAGCTCGGAGTTCATTGACTCTCTCACCATCCGTCCCTATCATCAATCGCTCCGAACAGGTTTTTTAGGTTGTATACTGTGTCCGTATCAAGTTTATTCGTTTTACTTGAATGATTTGTGAGATGGGAGGCAGGTAACCGTACAGCTGTTGTCTTGTGATGTGTTGTTTCCAGAATTTTTTTGAGACAGTACGCTGCATATTTTTGTAGTTCCCATATAGCGTTTTCTTTATGCGTTTTGTTTGTGCCCATGTGGTGCATCCATATAATAGTAAGGACACAGTTACAGCTTAGAAGAAATCCTGTTTTATTCTATCGGACATATCAGATTTCTATATGATCGATAACCTGTCAATTGCATTCCACGCCTTCACAGAAGTATGTCGACATCATTTTCGGTAGATTTGATATTGCTGCTGAGGTATGTGAACTCATGGTATTCTTTCGTTGGCTGTTTTTTTTTTTCCTCAATAGACTCCCACCATTCGAGATAAGTTGCAGAAGTTACCTAACCATTGACCAAAGAAGTTCTTCCGCCCAGCATCTGGTGAAGCGTGCCATATATATCCAACTTTGGATTCATCTGATTTATTTAACATCTCCTATGTCGCATCACATAGTTCCCATTGCTAAATGCTTGTGTGTTTCGTAAAATGCACTCCTTTCACAGAGACTTTTATCTAGAGCAAAGATATATCAATAGTTATGGAGGCGAGAAAGTTTTAACTAAATTAAGTCCAACTCTTTATTGCCCAGTCGGCTGGGGCTGCTGAATACACTGACTGGATCTCTTCAGAGGGATAAGACTACCCCAAAAGAGTGTCATGAATTTGACACTAAACAATCTGATAGTGAGGCTTCAGCAATGCTAGAGTTTTGGGAAATGCTGAGTACCCTTTCATTGCCATCACTCCCAGGTCCACTCTAGCCCGAAGTGGTAGCACCTGATAGGGTCCCATCTATGAGTCAAATAGAACTAAACAGTGTACTTATGCTTAATTGAATTGTTTGAATTAGAACTGTTTATATGTATAAAAATGGATTTGGCAGTAAATAACCTACAATAGTCGATATGCCATAAAACCAAACCAAATCCAAACCCAAATTCAACTCTTTAACCCATAGCTGTGGGGATAAGAGAGTTCATGCCTTTCCTAAAGCTATTAGTCCGAAAGTGAACACAATAGCGCGACTGGACCTTGAACTCTTTTACTACAACACTTTAGCTACAACGCGACGGAGACTCCCTCTGAGAAGAGTGAAAATGAACTAGAAACCCTTATATAGACCAGAAACCCAGATATAAACTACTAGAATCTAGAGTCAAGAAAAAGGAATGGAACTTGGAATCGAAAATGTACCATATTTTTAATGAAAAAGGAAAAAAAGAAACAATGAAAGGAATAGAACTGCCGAATCAATAAATCATTAGAACACTCGGTGAAAAGAAAAAGCGAAAAAGTAAAAAAATTCTTTGAGAACTGAAAAACTGGAGCGTGAAGTTGGCAGTCCCCTTTAACAATCTCGAATGACATGGAACATCCAGACATCAACTGTCGGGAGATCGTCTAAAATACTGCTCAAAGTTCAGGGGAGCTGAGGAAACTTTCTCTCTGTAGAACTTCATTGAAAGCCAATAGAAAAACACAAGTTTGAAAACATGCATCAGTTGTCAATGTATTATAACAATACGAAGTCATTGGATGTGTATGTAGAATCAGTGAAAAAGGAAAATATATTTCATACAACCAAATATATAAATCTTTATAAGAATTTTGCTCGTGAAACCACACTAAAGAATGAGGATTAATAGATTAGTAATTTTAACTGCATGTTAACTCATCCAGGATTATTCTATGCCTAAAGATTATGAATCGCGTTTATTGTACGTTTATATTCATATTTTTGCATTGTTTCTTAAGAGTTTTTATTTTATTTTATTGACACAGTTATATCAAATATTCCCACTGAATATAAATAATTTGCACACAGTTTTATGGTTTCACACATTCTTATCCAATGCTAATAATTTTCAAACAAATCTATTTGACCCATAGATGGGACCCTAACCGGTACTTCTACTCTGAGTCTTAGTGGACCTGGGAGTAATGGCATTACTCCAGAACTAGAGTCTCATCATCAGGTAAAATTTAGTGTCATGCACAATCTTTCAAGTTAAGGTCTGTGGAAAACGAAAATAGTTTTGATAAAACAAAATTGGCAAATATTTATAAGAATTTTCCTCGTTAGACAACATCAAAATGGGGAATACGGCTCAATGGTGATGTACGAAAACTTATTATGAGGACTCAGCAAATTTAAATTTGTTCCACTTAGGTTTCTTCCTCATCGTACAGATGTTTTATAGGAAGTAAAAGCATCTTGCCTTCGTGTAATGATGAGCAAACTAGTCTCATATATCCATTACTACTTAACAATGAGGTTGCTCATCACTGGTTGCTCCATACTTACTGCCTTGTGCCACATCTATGCTAAACTTAGTTTTTTTTTTAAGAGGAGATTGTTTCCCCCCCCTTTTTAGCCTTGCTTAGGCAACCAGTCTTGGAGAAGGAAAAACAATTCACCTTGTATCACATCCCATCAGTGACGAAGGGGTTGGGTTACACATTTCTACAGACGCACACCCACACGTATAACCTATGCAATTAGATGGTGTGTCGCTGTATTACAGTGATTGAAAAGAAGGTATCCACTCAACAAAAACTCATAGTAGCACGCACCTTTTCCGCCAAGCGACCTCCACGTCGCTACTCTTTCCCGCTTCTCCCGGGTCATTACCTCACCTCCGTCTAACTCTTTCTTAGCCCTTTTTGCAAGTCGATGCGGCTCCTCCTGATGACGACCTCACAACTCTTTCTCACTTCCACAAAAGTAGTCGGGGCATCGCGTGATACTTACAACAACAAAAAAGGATCTTTTTTTTTTTCATTTTTTTTTTTACAGAACCAGGTCATGGGTACTGTCTGGAGGTAAAAGAGATGGAGGTTTTGGTTTGGATGCGGCCTTGATGGAGAAAGGGGAAAATGAAAATAAAATAAAATAAAAAAGAAAATGTTGGATGCGAATGGGAGGGAGACGAGATTCCCGTTGGAGAGAGCGATATATAGAGAAAAACAGATAAAGGAATACAGAGAGAGAGAGAAAGAGAGAGAGAGAGAGAGAGAGAGAGAGAGAGAGGGGGGTGGGACAGGCTATATTTGTGGAGGGGTTGAGTGAGTGGTGTCGGCATAAAAGGGGTGAGTTTCTCTTTCTAGACCCCAACCCCATTCCCCACCCACCAAGGTCTGATAATCGTTTTGTGCTTTTCCTTTTATCCTTTTTGGTCTTTACTTTAAAATGGGCTTGCTTTTTTTGGTCTTTATTGGCTTAATGAGTAGAGTGTTACTCAGTGGTCCGGGAGACTGGTGTTCAATCCCAGGTCGAGCAATACTTAAGACTCAAAAATGGTACTTAATGTCGCCTTGCTTAACACTCAGTAATATAAAGTAAGGATCAAGGGTAAAGCGGAGCAGTCCAAGGAATGAAGTAGCGCCCTCCCCAACACCTCGGTGTAGTAGCTAATGAAAAGAGAGCCCTCGGGTCACCTTCGACTATGGTCGCCAACTTTACTTACTTTTAATGGGCTTGTTTTTTTGTTTTTTTGTGGGGAGGGGTCTATACATTTAATGGGCTTGCTTTTTTTACACGTGAACAACGAGAAAACTTCAGTAGCGCCCACTCGTCCACCACACCCCCACCAAGCTCCCACCACTACTCAAAGTTTTGTTGTACGTCTCGATATATATATATGTATATATATATATATATATATAGATAGATAGATAGATAGATAGAAAGGTATGTTTGTGTAAGTGTAAATACTTATATATGTACGTTTGTGTATACGTGTGATACTATGGACAAAAATGGAATGTAACATGATAGATAAATATGTGTGTGTATGTGTGCGTGCGTATGTGTGCGTGTGTGTGATAGTGTGTGTGTAGAAATATGAGTGTATAGATATACATATCTTCATTTGTGTATGACGCTTGAGAGAAAAAAGCAATTGAAAGTGAAGAATAAGCATGTAC
>OY757943.1:38226121-38228621 GCA_963585895.1 Sepioteuthis lessoniana
TAATGAAAAAATAAAGAAATATGGAATAGAAAGAAAGAAAGAAAGAAAGAAAGATGAATCAAAGAAAAAAGAAGGAAACAAAAAGATGTATATGGACAAGGAATAAAGAAAAACAAAACAAAGGATAATATAGCAAAGATGAACAAAAGCATTTACTTTAAAGAAAGACACAGGAAAGAAAGAAAAAAAAATTGACAAAAAAGAAAAGAAAAAAGAAAAAAAAACAATGAAGAATGTATCAAGAAAGAAAGAAAGAAAGAAAGAAAGAAAGAAAGAAATAGAAAATAGAAAATAGAATACAAAGAGTCAATGTTTTAGTGTCAGAATTATCAGTGTTTTGCAGCAAGCAATCAACTGGTTATTTGTACCTTTGAAGTGAACTCATTTAACTCTAATCTATCCGCTCTCTCTCTCTCTCCACCCCCTCTATCTCTCCCTTATTATTATTTACATCTTGGCACAACGGGTGTTTGATGGTCATTACTGAGGACAGAACGATAGCGAATCTTGCCCAAATGTGAGAAAACTGAAAAGATTTTAACAATACTAATGTTTGAAGAATTCGAAATTTTTCCGTCTTTCAGCTTCTGCTGGAACGGCAAAATCCACTAGATGCCATTTTTTTTTTTGTTAATTAATACTTAGCTTGGTCTTCTGGCCTGTATAAGGCAATCCGTTTGAATCTCAAAGTTTCTGAGAATTTTATACGTTTCTTTTTCCCGGACTGACGATGGTTTGTCCAAATACGATTTGCATGATCAAATTCAAATTCTGATTTCCAGGTCTTCAAGTCTATTCGAGAGTTCCAACTACAATTGGCATCACCGTCACCTTCATGTCTCAGATTATTATCAATATTTCTCACCAGCTTTAGCTTGTATTCTTTCAATGGAGTCTGAGTGACAGCAAGTCTCCTCAGAACTCTTTTAAGTATTCAAACCGATCTTAGCAATACTGTGATTTTGATTCTTCCAATGATTTCCGATTCCATCAGTCTATCTTTCCAAGAACTTGGGGATTGTTCTGAGCCAAATTTTATTGCAATCACTCATCTATATTTCACAGCTTTTCAGGTCGCTGGCAAGGTCCAAGTTTTGTCACGAGTATATAATTATTATTATTATTAATATTAATATTATTGTTATTATTATTATTTACTCTTTGAGAGCTTTTCACATCAGTGTTAGCTGATGGTCTTTCATTGAAGTTTGAGTGACAGCAAGTCTCCTTAAGTCTCCAGGACTCTTCTCAGTATTCTGGCCGTTCTCAAGAATGTAGTAGTTTGGGTGATCTCCACTCGTCCTATTATTTCTAAGTTCTCCTGTCCCTTTTATAATCCTTCGGTGACGGTACCAAGAGCAACAATTACAATTGGTATAATCGTCACTTTCATGTTCCATAGTTTTTTCAATTCCCTCGCAAGGTTGAGGTATTAGTCCTTCGTTTATTTTCTTTTACTTTTACTCCATCGTCAGTCGGGAATTGCTTGCAAATTATTCGTATTGGACAGGATTTTTTAAAACTGTGTGCAGGCAACTATTAGTAACATCAATTTGAAATAGTGACTTTATTATTTTAATTATGATTGTGTATAGATTATTTGCGTTAAGTAGGAATATTGATACTATATAACTGCAGATATTTGATTATTAAAGTAAATCAAAAAGTGATATTAAAAAAATGATTGCAATGGAATTATAGCAATGAATTAAATTTCATGATCAAACTAGGAGTCTGTAGCATCTTTTAAACTTGCTTTGTTTTCAGTGTGAATAAAGCCAGGAAACAAACTGAATCATGTTGACTGCAAGATCCAGTTCATAATAGTTCAATCAAACCTGCCAGTGTATTGAACAATTTCGCAAAGTTTTGGAAGACAATTATAATTGGTTTTAAATGACTCAAGTTACCGTAGCTTGTGTCAAATCCCAACACTGAGAATGAGGGTGGATAAATGCTACATGTACACTCTTCAGGGATCAGCTAACAACGTATGGTCTTCCGACCGAGTTTCAGTAATCGGATTTTATGAGAAAATCCCCGAGAATTTCTAGAACAGATTCTCGTCTATGTATATGTCATTTGTCTGTTCTATCAAAATTATTATTATCATTATTATTATTTTACTCCTTTTAGAGTTTTTCGCACCAGCGTTAGTTGATGATCTTTCACAAAAGTTTAAGTGACAGCAAGTCTCCTCAAGTCTCCAGTGCTCTTCTCAGTATTCTAGCCATTCTCACTAATGTAGTTTAAATGGTCTCCAATCGTCTTCTTATTTCCAAGTCCTCTAGTCCTTTTAATCATCTTTTGGTAACTGTACCAAAAACACCAATCACAATTGGTATAATTGTCACCTGCATGTTCCATAGTTTTTTTCAATTCCCTGGCATGATCCAGGTACTTATCCTTCTTTTTACTTTCTTTCGGTTTTATTCTGTGGTCAGCTGGGACGGCAAAGTCCACAATTTGGCAAATTCTCTTTTTTGTTTTTGTTGATTAT
>OY757943.1:38233621-38303621 GCA_963585895.1 Sepioteuthis lessoniana
AGTTGACAACTTTGCAGGTTTTCTTTTTTTTTGTTGATTATTATAGGATCAGGTCTTCTGGTCGAGATTAGGTGATCCGTTTGCATGTCAAAGTCCCATAGGAGTTTGTGCGTGTAATTTTCTTGGACAGGTGCAGGGTTGTGCATATACCATTTGTTGGCATGGTCAAATTTAAATTTCCTGCACATTTCCCAGTGGATCACCTTCCCCACCCAGTCGTTTCTAGCCTCGTACTCCTTCTGTGCCAATTTGCTGCATTCGCTTATTATGTGATTGATGGTATTATTATTATTATTATTTCTCCTTTTAGAGTTTTTTACACCAATGGTTTCTCTTGGAGTGACAGCAAATCTCCTTAAGTCTCCAGGACTCTTCATATTCTGGCTGATATCAACAATGCTGCTGTTTGTATGGTCTCCACTAGTCCTGTTCATTTCCAAGTCCTCTTGTCCTTGTATCAATCTTTTGGTGACTGTACCAAGAGTACCAATTACAATTGGTATAATTGTCACTTTCATGTTCCACAGTTTTTTTTTAACTCCCTAGCAAGGTCCACGTACTTATCCTTCTTTTTGCTTTCTTTCAATTTTACTCTGTGGTCAGCCGGGACAGCAAAATCCATAATTCGGCAAGTTCTCTTTTTTCTTGTTGATTATTACAAGAACTGGTCATCTGGCCGAGATGAATCGTATGCATTTCAGAGGAGTTTGCGCGTCTCATTCTCCAGGACAGATTCTGGGTTGTACATATAACATTTGTTCGTATGGTTAAACTTTAGTTTCTTGCTCAATTCCAATGGATCACCTTGACCATCTCGTCGTTTTACACTCTTTCTGTGCTAATTTGCTGTATTCGCTAATCATGTGATTGATTGTTTCGTCTCTGTCTCCACATAATCCACATCTGCTATTTTGTTGCGTCTTATCTATTCTTGCTTTGATATGATTAGTCCTTATGGCGTTTTTGTGTTGCTTTTCGAAGAGATTCAGTTTCTCTCTTAAGGTTTCACTTTTTTTAGCTACATCCACATTTCCTCGTGTGAGATGTCACTTGTTCGTTGTTTAAAATGTCCTTAGAGTTGTTTTTCTTCCCATTTTTGTTTTTCCGTTCTATTGATCCTCGTGTTGTCAGTATTGTTTCTGGTGGCTGTAATCAGTCTCCCTCCGCGCTTTTCTATGTTGTCTTCAAGTCGTTGTATCGATGTGTCAACGCTGTCTTCAATGCAGGTGAGTCCTCTTCCCTCTTCATTTATTGACATATCTATAACGTCATCTCTGGGATGTAAAGCCTTTTGCATGGTCATTAGTTTTCTTGTTCTTTGGTCTATTTGTTTAAGTTCTTCTCAGATCCACTTTAAGAATGGTCCCGGGTATCTTACGAGGAAGACAGCCCAAGTATTTATCCATTTGATAAGGTTCCTGCTATATAGTTTCGTTTCGAGTAGCTTTCTCGTTCTACTGAGATTCTCTTTTTTAATTTTTCCTTTCGTCTTGTTTGATGGTGTCTGCTTCCCAAGTATTTGGAGATTTCCTTTTCTCCGAGCGTTCTGATTTTTTCCTGGTTTGGTAGTTCCATTCTTGCCGCTTTTCATTATTAGCATGTGGCATTTTTCTATGCCAAATTCCATCCTGACTGTATATTCTCACTGCCGGTATTAGAGTTTCCATTTTATTTTGTTTTTTGGCAAACAGTTTGATGTCGTCCATACTCATTAGGTGACTGATCTTTTTCTGCGATTTATTGAGTTTGTATCCGGCTATGAATTTTCTGAGTATGTAGCTGAGTGGCGTCAAATATTAGTGATGATTGCGCATTTCCCTGGAATATACTTCTCTGGATCTTCACTTCAGCTAAGCTTTTCCCTATTATTATTAGTAGTAGTTGTAATAGTAGTATCATTTTCGTGAAACCATAGAACTGTGTGCAAATTATTTGTATTTGGAATACTTGATATTATACTTAAGAATACTTGATATCATGTAACTATGTAGAAAAAAAATTCTTTAGAAACATCTACACAAAAAATGAAACTATAAATATTCAATGCAAACGATTCACTAACTTGGTAGGCGTTTAATAGCCCCAGACGGGTTGACATGCCGCTAAGATCAATCGCTCTGTTTCTATGTCTTCTGTTGGGTATGAAAAATACTCTTTCTTCTGTGTAATCATTGTAATTTCTCTATACTTAAAACTTTCTGCTTGCAACAGACATCGTCTTTAGAAATAGATTCGTTGGGCTAAGTTCGAACCCTGGACGAAGCTGCATTACTGCACGCGAAGAGAGAATACATAAGTAGATAATACATAAATTCATCTCTCTTTCGTTCCACCTGCTATGAGTAAATACTACGGCGACCAGTCTGGGAGAAGAAAAGCTTTGAATTTAAATCAACTATAGTCCGCTTTAAAAGATGGCCTTGTGCTGAATTCTTCTCATAGAAGAGTCAGTGGTTGGACATACAGTGTCAAGCAACTTTAAATGTTACAGAATTTAAAAAGTTGTCATTTACTAAGTTGAGGTTAGCATAGAGTTAGAAGTATTGGGCACCCAGTGAGAATCAAACTCACTAAAGATGATCTGTTAACCTTGCTCACTAACCGATGTTGTCACTTATTAGGTTAGGTTAGGTTATTTTGTTTAATGGTATAACCCTTGAGGGTTATTTAATTCCAAATCTTGTTTTATATATATATATATATAATCCATAAGCAATTAGTTTGTCGGTAACTTTTTTAAACGCATTGGAATACATTTATTTCCTCACAATTAAATGGTTTCAACAATTTAAAATTAGTAGTTCTATTAACAAATTTGCTTGTTTTGTTGTTTAATGACATATCAACCTTCTTGGGTTATTTAAAGCCAAATCCATCCTTCTAGAGAAACAATAGTGGTACTATTTAACCCATAGCTGGGAGGATAAGGGGGTTCATACCTTTTCCAAGGGTATTTGCTCGAAAGTGAACTTAATCCTATTTACACCTCCGCTCGGTCAGGATATGACACAAGGTCAATTTTAAAGCGGAGTTTAACAGGTTTGAATTCAGAGTTTTCCTTCTCCTAGACTAGTTGCCTCACTAAGGCTGAAGAACCCAGTCTACCCTACTATTTACCCATAGCTGGAGGGAGAATAATTGGATTCATACCTTTCCCAAGGGTATTAGTGCTATATGAAATGCAATCAGTCTCGTCCAGGATTTGAACTCGTGTCACCGTGTCCATGTCCTACGAGGATAGCCATTACACCACGGGCACCTCCTAAAAGTGAACATAATAGCGCAACTGGAGTTCGAACTCGCTTACTACCATTCTGCAGTCTAGCGCTTTAACCACGAGGACATAGTCTGCCCTACTGTTTACCCATTGCTGGAATGAGAATAATTAGATTCATACCTATTAGTACTATGCAAAAGGCAATCAGCCTCGTCCAGGATTTGAACACGTGCCGTCGTGTCTATTTCCTATGACCATCACACCACGGCCACCTCATTAACCAATGTTTATCATTTATAAAGCACGGCTAAGTTTAGCAGACAGACATTGATATTAATTTTATTTTAATCATTTAATTTCTATTTTGTTTCTATCTAATTATTCATCAATTTTTTTTCATCGAGGGCGTAATTAGCGTAACGGTTATCAATCATTAAAAACTAAAGCTCAGCTAAAAAGTCAGAGTTTTAACGTTCGCGGCTAAAAATTCAAAAACCAGTCATAAAATAAATTATATATATTACCCATTTATTCAATGGTCAAAAGATTTTTATCTTCTTTTAAATAGCACATCTAATACTATCATTATTTGTGTAGAAGACGCTGTTGTTTTACATTTTTCTGCATAGTTGTATCATTTGTCCAAACTAATATCAAACAGATATTTTTGTTTTAAGCCACCCCCAGAGAAATAGCCACTAGGATGGGTGTTTGTTAATAATTTTGTTTCTTTTATGGTGAGTTTATTTTCCTGTTACGTTTGCGTTTTGAAACATAAACTCTATTAATTCTTATTTTTTCTCAATACAAACCGGATATAAAGTTGAAGAAAATATTGAATTTAGTTTAAATTTTGCTGTGACAAATTTTAAAAAGTCAAAGCATTAAATACACAGGAGGCGATTTTTCCAAAATTTTGCAGCTGAAAAATAGGGGTGCACATTATACACAACTAAATACAGTAATTGAATTTGAGATTTGTGACTCCCCTACCCATTACAATCGTTCTCGTAATCTGTCCATAATGAGACCACTTGATTGACCTGCCATGAAAAAAAAGCCACACTATCAGTAATAACAACATGGTCATGTCTACTCCAAGAGAAGGCAGTTTATCGTAAACGGAACCGTTTAGAAACAAAGACACGTTTCATTGAGTTAAAGAAAAACGGATGCAGTTTCTCCTTGCTGAATAAAATCTTCTCTTTTTCTTCTCTGTCTTTTATTTTTAAGCAGGATGTTTTCTTGAAGATGAGAAATGATATCAACCTGATTGAAAGTCAATGTTAAGAATAGTTGAACAAAGACTCAGCTTGATGGTTAATGGAGCAGATAGTTGACAAAGAGGTCTGTGGTTTGGGGGAAAAAAAGATTTGCTTAACCAATAGAAATTACACTCTTTAATTCAGGGGTCTCAAAGTTAAGGACTCAAAAGGGTCGTTACGTCTTAGGGAAGAGACACAGTGGTGGTCTTTTTACCATTTATAATTCGTTTAATGGCATATCAACCTTCGTGATTTATGTAATGCCAAAACCGTCCTCGCAGAAGAACAGCAGTGGTTCTTTTTAATCCATAACTTGGGTAATAAGAGGATTCATATCTTCTCTTAGGTTAATAGTCCGAACGTGACCGCAATAGTTTAACTGGAGTTTGAACTCGCTTACTACGATGTCGCAGTTCAAAACGTTAGCCACAAGGCCATATAATACAAATTGCAATACATTGAGAGGCCGCTATTTATTTTTCTGCCATCAAAATGAATATGCATACGATTGATTGATTGATATTAATATCCTATAAACTTGTTTATGGTTATTTTATGCCTTAAGGTTAGGGAATAATGTGCATTGTACATTCATATAAACATTTTTTATGTACTGGTTTATTAATTTTTTCATTTGCTCGCAGTTATATATCAACTATTCCTATTGAATAAAGATAATTTGCGCATGGTTGTATGGCTTCAAGTATTCCTATCTAATACTAATATTTCATACACATATTTCATATACATTTCATACACATATTTCACATACATATTTTCAAGGAATTATTTCTATTCAGTAAGTCATTTGCGAACAGTTCTATGGTTTCAAGTATTTCTATTTAATACAAATAGTTATATAGTTTAAAGTGATTATTCCTATTTAATGATAGTTAAATTCAAATTTGTATCATGTAGTTAGCAGCGTTCCATGATGATACTTATAGTTCTATTTAGGAAGAAGTGAAAGATTTTTATTAACATTTCATAGTTTTCAGTATGTTTTGATAATTTGTGAGTTTAAAAAAAATGACGATCAGCGAATGCATTCAATTAGACTGGAAACTGCTTTATTCCTTAAGATCATTCTTATTATTAGGTATTATTTATGACCAAACTCTACATCATTGAAACACTATTATCAAAAATATTATCGCTCTACCTCTGCATCCATATAACCGAAAATATTATTGCTTATGTAAAAATGTTTGTAGTGTTGAAAAGTTTAGTAATAAATAATAACTAACAATATCTGTTTTGATTTTATAGTATTCATCCAGAAATAATAAAATCCTGATATCTTTTATTAAAAAGAAAATTAACTTTTTCTTCCTTTTTAAATTGTTAAGAATATTAATAATTTTGGGGTGAGACCGTATGCATGTGTGTACGTTATATATGTACTCGTAGTTCAGCAAAAAATGGCCCATCATGGAGACGTTTTTATTAGAGCAATATTCTAAAAATGTTCTTGTCATTTTCAATCTAATTTGCTGTTGAATGATCCTTTGTTAAATCAAAATTCACGTTGAACTTCATTTTCTTAAACATACAAATCATCAATATCAATTTCAAAGAAAATTAACTTTTTATTAAAAAAAAGTCTGTTAGGGGTGTACTTATTTATGGTATCATATTTTGATTTTTATATAAGTTAATAGTTCTTTTTTTTTGGTGGGGAGGGGTGAAAGGAGGGACAGCCGATGATAAAAAAATGGCTGTTATCCAATAAATGCAAGGACATATTGAAATCTTGAGCTAACAGGTTGAGTTAATATTCGCCCACACAAACGGTTTTCACTGCAGACGATCCTTCTGAAATAGAGAGAGAGAGAGAGAGAGAGAGAGAGAGAGAGAGAGAGAGAGAGAGAGGGTCTCGTTTTCGTTTAATTAGCATTTGGGCAGAGCAAGCGTTCATCTGCATGACGTCAATCGGATGATGAGAGAAAAGGCGGGAAAAAAAAGAAACGGAAAAATCACACGCACAAAAACAAAACAAATAGAAAATAGAAAATACAAGAGTGTTAAGGAGTGTATTTTCTAAGATGTCTACCATGATGTCCTCGGCCTTGGCCCATTATATGTATATAATTTCCTAAGAAAGGAACTGTTTTCTTCATTGTAGACAACGACTAAGCAGCATGTCACTCTTATAGAACTGGTAAAAAGATTTATAAAATATTGAAAAATGCTGATTGCTAGAAATCAGAGAGAATTCCATGGTGAGTCTGTATGAATTATGATGAAAGTGCATCCCGAAAAAAAAAGACCTTCTTAATTTAAACACCATAATATCTACTATGAAAAATCTTCACATGTTTATACATTTTTACTTTTTGTCTGTGATGCCATAAATCAGCGATTTAATTAAACAACAGTAAGAAAAGCAATAATTATTATAATAATATGAGATGAAACACAATCCTTCTTGAAGCGATAGATTAAGAAAATATCACACGGGGTGACCTGGAGATGGTTAAGAAGAAGAAACCTTAAAAGTGAATTTGAATCTCTTAAGAGCGGCACAAATAATGATATTAGGGCCAATTATATCAGAGCGAAAATTGATAATACGCAACAAAACAGCAAGTTATGTTTGTCTCTACCTCCCACCAGACAGGACTTGACACAAGGTCAATAATCCGAAGGTCCATCACAGTGGGGATTAGGGGAGGGGAAGATCAGGCACGAGCCGAGGCTCGAGCCCTGCTGGCTTATGCTGGTCATCGGCCCACTTAGTGCAATGCGGGTCTGATGAGCCTAGCTGGACATGGATCCAAGTCTGGGTCCAGGCACGTATGCCTGATTATAGCTTAAACTGGACAGCAAGGTCCAGTGCTATACGCAACAAAACAGCAAGTAATGAAATGGTTAGCCACATAACAAGTAAACAAACCCAAAAAGAGTACAAAACGAGGCACGGCTGAGTGGAGAAGGTGATCCAGTGAGAATTGTGCAAGAGATTAAAATTTGATCATACAAACAAATAGAATATGCACAAAACAGAATCAGTCAAAGTAAATGAAACGCATAAAATTCTCTCCGACTTTGCGATACAAACTGATCATCTCAGTCCAAGATAACAAGAAAAAAATTAAATTGTCATCGATTTGGTTTTGCTGTTTCAGTGACAAATAAAAGAAAGCGAGAAAATAGACAAATACTTGGATCTTGCCAGAGAGCTGAAAAAACTGTGGAACATGAAGATGACGGTGATACCAGTTGTAGATGGAGCTCCTTTTGAACGGTTCTCAAATATCTTGAAAAGAGACTGAGAGAACTGGAGATTTTAAAAAAAATTGAGATCCTCCAGACCACAGCACTTAACAGTGTCAGAATATTGACAAGAAAGTCCTTGAGACCTGAGGAGACTTGCCATCCCGAAGACTTCTGTGAAAAAAATAAATTCTTAAATAAGTAAACAATTAAAAATAGTAACGAATAAATAAGAATAATCATTTGTAAACATTTTAGCTTTAATTTGGTTTGGCTTTATGGCATATCAACCTTTACTGGTTATTCAATGCCAAATCCTCTTTATACATATATATTAAATATATATGAATAGTAAACACATTTGGTTAACATTTTTAAACGAGCCTAAGCTCATTCTTTTACACACAGTTAAACGGTTGCAAGTATTGCTATGTATCACTAACAATTCAATTAAACATCAGTCATTTGTTTACACACAGTTAATTAATCAAACAGTTTTATTTCAAACAATTCAGTTTAGCATAAATCATTTGCTTGCTCTCAGTTTAAATGTCAAACAGTTCTATTTGACCCAAGATAAGACCCTATTCAGGGGACCTGGGAACGATGGTAATGACAGGGTACTCTGCATTTCACAACGCTCATGCATTACTGGAGCCTCACCATCAAATGTTTTAGGACACACGTTGTTGGTGGGGGTTACCCCCTCTGCAGAGATACACTTGGTGTATTCTACAACCCCAGACAAGTGGGTTCTTTTGGCTTTAAGTAGCTACTCTTAATATAGTAGTATACAAGTTATTTGTATTGGATAGGAATACTTGATACAAAGTAACTGTGTGCAAACAAATGACTTGTTATAAACAGATCAAAACCTGCCAAAATCAAACATTTACAAATGAATCAAATTTTTGCGTAAAATAACACTTTAGGAGCTGATATGTAGTTATACAAACGTAGACAAAATATAATTGTGATGAGGCGCCTCGGGTTGTGTAATGGTTAACAAGCTAGACAAGCAAACCTTCACGAGTGAGTTGAGTTTTACTAGGTGTCCCATTTATACGGCCTTGTGCCACATCTATGCCACAAAGTTTAGTAAATTACTAAATGATTTGAGTAGGGGTGCTTCGGCTGGTGTTATGGTTATCAAGCTAGACAAGTAAACCTTCACGAGTGAATTCGAGTCCCACTGGGTGCCTCTTTTATACGGTCTTGTGCCACATCTAAACAAAAATGCTGAGTAAATTACTAAATTGTGATATATTAATATTTTGGGGGTTGGGAGATATGAGAAAGCGTGTGACGTGGAGTGGGAAAGAAAAAGAATCTGTGAATGTTGGGGAAATGGAAAAAGTGTTTATTTTAGACCGATATTGCGGTATAATTTCAACGATCTATGGGATATAAATCTTATTTCAGTGAACGCTATACGACAATCTTGCGCAAAACCAATACTGTTGGAAGGGTAGGCGCAGAGTGGTAATTGTTATCAGGCGTTGGAAACGCGCCATAGTTTGTTCCCCAAGAGTCAGTTAATTTTAAAAAAAGAAAAATCAATTGCAAAAAAAAAAAAAAAAAAAGAAAGAAAAGAGAAAACCTTTAAGTTCTTTTTGCGTTAATGGGAATGTATGTTAACGAAACTCCGTGGAATTCGATTATGGGTGTTTGTAATTGTTGGTTGGTTGGTTGGTTGGTTTATTGCATATCAACCCCTGTAGGTTATTTAACGCCAAATTCATTTTTATACAAATAATGGTTGAGGTTGGTTGGGTTTTATGGCATATCAACCTTTGTAGGTTATTTAACGCCAAATCCATTTTTTTGCAAATAATCAGTTCTATTTCAAACAATTCAGTTTAGCATGAGTACACAGTTTAAATGTCAAATACATTTCCATTTGAAGCTATTCAGTTTATTCAAACAGTTCTAATTCAGCAAATTCAGTTCAGTATAAGTGCAGATTTGTTTACACACAGTTAGATGTCAAAACATTTCTATATTAAACAATTCAGTTTAGTGTAAGTAGAATTTCAATGTCAAAAACAGTTCCATTTCAGACAATCCAGTTTAGCATAAACACGCAATTTAAATGTAAGTACAGTTTAATTATCAAAAACATTTCTATTTCAACCAATTCAGTTTTGTCAAACAGTTCTAATTCAAACAATTTAGTTTAGCATAAGTATGCAGTTTAGTTCTATTTAACCCGTAGAAAGGACCCTATCAGGTTCTACCATTCCGGGTCAGTGTAGATCTAGGAGCAATGGCAACGAAAGGGTGCTCCGCATTCCCCAAAGCTCCAGCATCACTGGAAGCTCCCCATCAGATTGTCTAGTGTCATATTCAAGACACTCATGGGGGGAGTCTTACCTCTCTGCATGGGGGGGGTCTTACCCCTCTGAAGAGGTGCAGTCGGTGTATTCTACAGCCCCAGCCGACTAGGCAACTGAGTATTTTGATGGAGGTTGTTAGCCGGCACGTAAATCGGAAGAATTGATTGAAATCATACATTTTTCTTTTATGTATATAATTTTGTAAAGAAATAAAAAAATAATTATCTCCCTTAGATAATTTACATGTCTATTAAGAGCCCCCGTAGAGTGTCATATGACAGCCCAGACGTGATTTTGCTTTTGGTCTTTAACCAGTACGGACGTTATCTTTAACTCTGCTAAGAAACAGTAAAGCCATATGGCTATATTACCAACACACATCAAGTAAGCTTTTTTTCTATTTTGGACCCTTTGAACATATTATTTGTTCATGGTAAAATATGAGTATAATTCTAGTTATTGGGACACTTTTGTGTACATTATTCTTTAAGTAATACTTGTATGTATATTGTTTATATTAAATGTTCCTTTATGTGTAACTACATTCATCTTGTTTATTCTTTCCGTTTCCTTAGTATATCATTGATATACGAATGCCAATATTGGACCTCGTTGACTTTGGACTTGACTAAATATCTTCCCTACAATCAAGCATACCAATAATTTGATAGCTTTAGTGCTGGAGGAAGGAGCTAAATGTAATCAATGGTTATAGACTATTTAACCCTTCTCATAATACCACTCATTACATACAAATATATCCAATCTTAACCAGGCGTTTGTTTCTAGATCGCAAAAATATTAAGTAATTTATCGGTGTGCTTTATCCGTTACAAACTCATTAATAAAAATCAGTTCTTCCCCTGGGGGTTAATGAAATTTTGGCTGGTGGGAATAAAACATAGGGGCTCACGGGAGTGTTTTTGCTACTTTGCATTTATAAATCTCTTTACAAAAAGCGAACAAAAATTGCTGCATAATGTAGACTAGTTGCCAGATATTGTACACCTAGCACAGGGATTCTAAAAGTGGTCCGTATAGACCCCTGGGGGTAAATGAAATTTTGGCCGGGTGAATAAAAGTATAGGAGTCTATGGGGGTGAATTTACTACTTTGCATCCATAAATCCCATTTATGATTGAAGAAAGATCGCTGGATCGTGTAGACTAGTTGCCAGATATTGTATGCTGAGCACAGAGCTTTTCAAAGTGGTCCAATAGATCCCTGGGATGAATGAAATTTTAGCAGGGTAAATAAAAGCATAAGAGGGGTCACGGGGGTGAATTTACAAGTTTGCATTTAAAAATCGTTGAATCATGTCGAGTAGTAGCCAGATATCATACTCCAAGCAGAATGATTGGGTTGGATGGCCACGACTGGTGCATCGTTCATATACGACTTGTTTAAAACGTACGGGTCATTTAATTGAACTAATAAGAACCGGATCTTCTCAGCATTCTTATCGATTCACATAATCATATTTTCACGAATGAAAACATTTAAAAACAATAATATTTTGAATGAATAATTTAATAAAAATACTCAATTCTAAAACATTCCTTTTTTGAAATGGGTCATAAGATATCGTTCATTTGGTTTGGTTTGGTTTTACGGCATATCAACCATTATAGGTTATTTAATACCAAATCCATTCTTATTTATAAAAACAGTTCTATTTCAAACAATTCAGTGTAGCATAAGTACTCAGTTTAGATCTCAAAAACAGTTCTATTTCCTGCTATTCAGTTTAGTTAACTAAGTTAAATGGTTCCAAGTTTTGTTATGTATCACTAACAATTATTTAAACATCAGACATTTATTTACACACAGTTAAATGTCATAACAGTTCTATTTCAAACAATTCCGTTCAGCATAAGTACACAGTTTAAATGTGAAAACAGCTCCTTTAAAAGCAATTCTGTTCAGCGTAAATACACAGTTTAAATGTAAAAACAGTTCTATTTCAAACAATTCAGCTAAGTATAAGCACGCCGTTTAGTTCTATTTAACTCATAGATAGGACCCTATCAGGTGCTACTAATCCGGGCCAGAGAGGACCTGGGAGCGAAAGCAGTGAAGGGATACTCTGCATTCCCCAAAACTCCAGCATTACTGGAGCCTCAGCATCAGATTGTTTAGTGTCATATTTAGGACACTCGTTATGGGAGTCTTACCCCTCTGCAGAGATGCAGTCGGTGTATTCTATGACCCTAGCCGACTGGGCTAGATATCATTGAGAAAAAAGAAGATTATTTAATAAGAAAGATAAAATTTAAAAAACAAACATAAAATGATGAAAAAATGATATTAAAATTTCAGGGACTGAAGTTTTAATTCTTATCCATGGCAACAAATTTTTAATGAACAAATTTAGAATTAAATAATCATTTACGAAAAATCCAGCTCTTACCGAAGAGATCCAGATTTTTACTTATTAAGTCAATTTGGTCCTGCTGGGTATTTGTTGGTTTGGATGTTATTATATGATTCAATATTTCATTTTTAAGAGCTTTTATGTTGATAATATTCAGTTAAATAATTTGGATCTGAATAGAAATTAAAATTGGTTACAAGAAGTGTATCAAGTAAAAAGTTTGTAAACCCCTCATACAATAGCAGAGTTTTCTTGCATGAAAACTTAGAAGCTATCATACAACTCGACTCATTTGAGACTACTTAAAAAAAAGAAAGATATTTCCCACTTGAGCCTCTCGGAACGTTTTGCCCTACGGATACTACCCGATTGCCCGACCCCTTAATCCTCCTCTGCTAATAAAACATGACTAAGATTTTTTTTTCAACTAGGGTGTCTTGGGGCCATATATGTGATTGACTGTAATTAGCGTGAAACTGTTTTTTTTTTTTATTATGGAAACAGCAATATATATATATGGAAATAATAATTGGAAAAGAATTTGACAGTATGGAGAAAAATTGAAAAACGAAGTAATCCAAAGTGAAGAATTTAATGTGAAAGAAAGTCGACGCAATAACGTTTCGGTTTTAAAATACCATCATCAGGATTTTAGAAAAGATCATATCGAGTGTTGTTAGATCAACGATAAATGTTTAATGATCTTTTTTTCAATTTTCCTATATATATATATATATATATATATATATATATATATATATATATATATATATATATCATTAAGGCACGCCAAAAGCACAGATTTCTTCTCTCTCTCTCTCTCTCTCTCTCTCTCTCTATATATATATATATATATATATATATATATATATATATATAAGTTTCCATACTTTTTTGTACAGGCATTTAAAATTGTCGTAGGCTCTTGAAAAATTCAGTATGTTATTGCTATACATCTTATGAGATGACAGACCATTTTTTATGATTTCAGCTTCAAAAGAACAGCTACAGCAGCAATTGGAATACTCTCTACTAAAGCCTAATTGTCACAGATGGTGAATTTCAATAATGCAATCTGGACGTGAGGACACTTTAGAAGAACGATATGCAATAAAATTCTGTTTTAAACTTGGAGAAACGTATGGAATACTTCAGACTGCTTCTGGACCATTTTGCATGAGTCGAGCATCAGTTTTTGAGTGGCATAAGAGATTCAAGGAAGGCAGGGAGTCTGTGAGGGATGATGAGAGGTGTGAGAGGAGTAAAGAAGTCAATACACCAGAGTTGATTAGCCAAAGGGTTAGGGTTGGGGTTAAGATTACTATGTTGAGGTTTTAAGGGAGTTCGGGAAGAGATTCCATCGGAAGAGGCCAGCACTCTTCAAATTGGGTCTGTGACATTTCCACCAGGACAATAAATGCACCAGTCCACAACTCCATCCTTGTCACAGACTATTTAACCAAGATGGGTATCAACACAGTTGCTCACCGTCCCTATAGTCCAGACCTTGCTCCCTGTGACTTTTGGTTATTCCCTAAGCTCACAGGCTGTCGTTATGAGACAATTGAGGAGATGAAAGAGGCTGTGACGAAGGTCATTGATACGCTCACACAAGAAGACTTCCATGGGACCTTCCAGAAGTTGTCTCCATCAGTCCCAACCGACTATCGCTCTTGGTAAGTCCTCTAAACGGTATCCAATGTCTGCACAGATCTAACAAAATGTCAGTTTTTGTTGGTCGATCAACGTTGGATAATCCAAGGGAGAACGTCACTCATGAAGAGGCATATGTGGTGTATTACATGAACACAGCAACAAGAGTTCAAATACTGGACGAGACTGTTTGCATTTCACAGAGCACTAATACTCTTGAGAACGGTATGAATCCAGTTATTCCCTCTCCAGTTTTGGGTAATTAGTAGGGCAGACAAGGCTCTTCAACTTTCTTAAAGAAAGAAAAATTAACTTAACTCCTCTTAAAAATTGACCTTGTGACGCATCCTGCTCGTGTGGTGGGATAGGTGAATAAAAACTTAACCAGCATGATGGTTTATGAGATGGGTGGTAAGTGCTGTATAACTGATGTTTCGAAGGTTTTGCTCCCAGGATTGGTTCGAAACGACACGTAGCATTCTTTCTAGTTACGATTTAGGTTTTTCTGCATGCGTTTTCTAAACATTCAGGAGGTGCAGCCATATAATAGTACAGACACAGCTACAGCTTGGAGGAATTCGTATTTTATTTTATCAGAAAGGTCAGTTTCACCTAATTGTTAATCTCTCAATAGCAGTCCATGTCATTACCAATGCATGAGTTGACATCACTTCAATAAATGAGATATTGCTACCGAGGTATGTGAACTAATTTCAAAGGCTTGCCATTTAGTGAGGATATGGCACCATCTTGTTTAAAATACATGGAGTCTATGTATTCCAATGAAAGTTTGTGATTTGACAGAAAATCTTTAAGATTTTTTGACGTCACTAAACACAAATTTCCCGCTAAAAGCGACACAGATTTACAGTTGTGCAGGCTATTGTTTGTAAGTTTGATTCTCACCAGTGTTCTATATATTCTATGCTAAATTGAGCAAACCTTTCCAATTCTGAATTCCTTCTCTGTTAAACCCACCAGTTTAGGAGAAGGGAAACTCTGAATACCAGCTGTACTCCGCTTATCTTGTGTCATATCCTACTTATGGTGGAGGGCTTGGTTAAATACATTGAAATGGCTATTATATCTATCATAGTTGAGTCTTTCAAAATATGCAACAATGTTTCACGAAGCCTATTTCTATGGAGAAGTCTTCACGACACAGTGGTTAACGAACTGGACTGTGACATCATAGCAAACGAGTTCGAACTTGAGTCACGCCATTACATTCACTTTTAGATTAATACCCTTGGGAAAGTTATGAGCCCTCCATACCCCCAGCTATGTGTTAAATAGTATCACTTCTGTTCTTCTTCAAGGATGGCTTTGGCATTAGATTACCCCCGAAGGTTGATATGGCATTAAACAAAGAAACAAAACCTATTTTCCCACACCATAACTTGGTACACAGTCCCCAGGTTGATTACATGATTTTGTCAACTAGGCTAAGAATATACTGAAAGTTAAGATACCCCCCAGAAAAATAGGGTCCTGGATATGACTCAGTTGCCTCCGATAGTGATAAATTTATCTCTTCCTCCCACCAGACAGGACTTGAAGCAAAGTCTTTTTTATTGTGGAGGGGGGGAGAGAAGGAGGAGGTCGGACACAAACCGAGAAGCGTGTCCTTCAGGACTATGCTGGTCACGAGGTGCAATGTGAGCCAGGTGACCCAGCTGGACTTGAAGTCACATGATGTTACATGAGTCCGACACGTATGCCCGTTCATAGCTTAAACTAGACCAGCTGCAATTTACAAAGATTTTTGCTTAGATGAGACACAAGGTCATATAAATGGGCACCCAATGAGATTCGAACTCACTTGTGAAGGTTTGCTCGTCTAGCTTGCTAACCATTACACCACCAGCTGGTCTAGTACTATGCTGAGCTATCAATGCAGTTCGTCCACCTGAAGATGACCCAGCCGAAGCCGGGGACCATTTGCCCTCGAATTGCTTCTGCTTGTGAGACTCCTGTTCTAAAGATCCAGCGAGTGTGGCTTTCCCCTTTGTTGCCATTTTTCACAGATCCTATCTGACTCGAGCTGTACTACTTGTAAGAGTTTAATCTATTGGTTAAGTAAATTTGTTTAGAAATTATTCCTCTTCGATGCCCCCCCAAAAGCTCTTAAAAAAAAAATAACAGAAAAGATGTACAAATAAATGTACAATGAATGCGTTTCTCTAGCGTCTAGACGTAAAATAACCCAAGACGTGTTGACATACTGTAAATATCAATCATGTCTATCAGATTGATCACAGGATCTGCTTTTCTTAAATAGTCACCCATCTGAATACAGAACAAGGTCATCACTGCCTTAACTTCAGTGAACTGATACTTTCTTTGTTAGCCGGATGAGATCAGCAAAACGTTTACAGGATATTAAATAACAGGATATTAAAAAAAACTCTTCGAAGCTACATAAAAATGTTCACCTGTATTTTTGACGTCGCCTACAGAAAATGGTCAATTAACTGCTGCTCTGTTCAACTTTCTGGTGCACTGGTCAGGCGCACTTCTCTAAATCAAGTGCATGAAAAAACAAAACAAAACAAAACAGACCGATGTAAGGTTGGTGGGGGAGATGATCTGATCAACCAATTGATAATAAAGACATTCACCACGTGATATTTAGCACGGACGCCCACCCAACAAGACGCCTACACCCTTAACTGAAACAGAGAATGAGTTGATTTCTTTTTTCTTTTTTTTTTTTTGTTTGTTTTTTGGTTTGGCGTTGATGGGGAAAACTTTTTTTTAGATTTATTTGTTTGTTTACTTTATTCTGATCTGATCGTTTTCGTAGGCTATCGTTTTTTTTTTTTGTTTTTTTTTTTTTTGTTTTGCTGGTAGTCTTTCTTTCTTTCATTGTTTGTTCATTCATATATATATATATATATATATATATATATATATATATATATATATATATATATATATGTGTGTGTGTGTGTGTGTATGTGTGTGTGTGTGTGTGTACTGACGTACAAACATACATACATACATATGAACAGCCATATATATATATATATATATATATATATATATATATGTCTGTTTTTCAATCTGGCTATTCATAAGTGTGTACGTATGTATGTATCTCAGTATATATAACATGGCAGTGTCTGTGATCCTGAGTTTACTGCTTTACGCATTCGTCAGACAGTATATCACTGACGACCCATCCTGAAGCATCAACTAAGATGTATGGTATATATATATATATATATATGCTCACAGACACATTTGTATATGCAGATATATGTCTTTTTGTCGGTTCTTATGTATGTATGTATGTATGTATGTATGTATGTATGTATCTATCTATCTATCTATCTATCTCCACACACACATATACATATATTTATTAGTCTGTCCATATCTATCTATCTATCTATCTATCTATCGATAGATAGATAGATAGATAGATAGATAGATAGTAAAAAAATGTCATTGTATATATAACGATGAACATTATTTCAACATAATTTCTTCCTTGTCAATGCACTTAATCTATTAATCATGCTTATGAAGCATTATACTGCGACCATTTTCAATCCAAAATTCTCCTTACGACTAAGTATCAAAATATGTATTTTTTATCACCCCTGTGGAAGCTCGAACCCACGATTCATTTATTAGTTTATCTTTTTTGAATGATTGAAAGACTGTTTTAATTTAACGGCACGACAATCCGTTTTGGGTTATTTTATGTCTGTTGGTTCGAGAATTGTAATCATTATACGTTCATATTTAAATTTTTGTGTCGTTTTTTATTTTTGTTCCAATAGGAATAATTTTTAAACAGATCTCTTTTACCGTTCGATGGAATCTTAACAGGCACAACCATTCCGGGTCAGAGAGAACTTGGGAATAATGGTAAAGAAGGCTTACTCCACACTCTGCAAATCTTCAAAGCTGGATCCTTACCGCTATTGTTATACCCAGGACACCGTTTTTTTTTCTTTTTTTTTTTGTGTGTGTGTGTGTGTTGGGGGTTGAAGAGAGTGGAGTTCTGTCCCTCAGGAGGAGATATAATCAGCATATTCTACACCTCGAAGATAAATATTTTTTCTGCCCGAAAAAAACCCTAATTGATAAATACTTTTCTGTCTGAAGACACCCTAATTGATAATTAAAAAAGTTTATGTAAATCGTGTGTAACACCGGTAATATATCTTGGAAACAAAATATGATAAAAAAAAAGATAAATCATTCGAAATTTGGATTTGATCGTCTCTTTAAAAGGTAATTAAACCACGATAAAACGAACATTTTCAAACTCAACGTTCACTTGGAGAATCCGGGCATCGATCCCGGTACCTCTCGCATGCTAAGCGAGCGCTCTACCATCTGAGCTAATTCCCCACTGATAGAGATGAGGCAGCAAGTTTGTACTATCAAATATAGTTACGTGAATTACACTTTTTTTAAAATTTGAAATTTGTTGATTCTTGCTGCTTGATTTTTCTCTTAAATCTTAAATGTCACGAACGAATAGTAATAAGCAGATATGACGCAATAATGAAATGGTATAAATTATTTAATCTTTTTCATTTGAAATATGTAATGTTATTTTATTTGTATTAATCTTATTCACCACACACGTACGCACACACACACACGCACACAAACACACACAAGCACATTCACACAAACACACACACACACACACACACACACACACACACACACACACACACATACGCGCGTGTGCACGCACACACATATACATATATATGTATACATCTAGGATTACTCTGTATTTCTCATTCTAGAAGGAAAACTCTGAATTCAAACCTGTTAAACTCTGCTTAAAAATTGACCTTGTGTCAGATCCGGCTCGTACGAAGCGCTTGATAAATACATAGTCTGAATATCTCTGCCATCCATCTCTATCGTCCACCGATCTAGGCATGTCCTCTAGACTGCATCCAGTGTCCGCACAGAGCTGATGTGTGTATGTCGGTCAACACTGACGCATCTATGTGTGGGAGTTCATAAAAGTTTGTCCCTGTCATTCTAGCAGTGTCCCACACCTCTTGTTCGTCTTACTTGTACGTTTTGTGAGATGGGAGGTAGGTGACTGTTCAGATGTTAGTTCTTGGAGTACTGGTCCCAGAATTTATTCAAAGCAGCACGTTATATTATTGCTCAGTTCCCATCTAGCTTTTTATTTAAGAGTCCAGTTAGTGCATCCATACTGTAGTCCTGACACAGCCACAGCTTGGAAGAAATCACGTTTTATTTCTATAAGGGCGATCCGATTTCCATATGATTACCAGCCAGTCAATAGCAGAGCACGCGTTTCTTATGCGTATGTTGACATCACTTTCAGTAGATGTGATATTGCTACCGAGATATGTGAACTGGTCAATTAATATTTATATATATATACACACATACACACACATATATATGTGTATGCGTGAGTGTGTACATATACATACCTAGATATATTGTTTTATATATATGTGTGTATTTATAGATCTGTGTATTTATCCATACACACATTTATATGTGAATGTGTGTTTATATATATATATATATATATATATATATATGGTATTTATAAATATATGTGCATTTATATATATATATTCATACAGACATACATATGTGTATGTGTGTTTATATACATATATATATGTGTATGTGTGTGTATATACATATGTATACGTGCGTGTGTGTGTATATACATATATATACGTGCGTGTATGTGTATATATATATATACATATCTATGTATGTGTGTATATATATATATATATATATATTGATTGATTGATCAGCTCACATACCTGAGCAGCAATATCACATCTACTGAAAGTGATGTCAACACACACACACACACACACACACACACACACACACACACACACACACACACACACACACACACGTGTGAGTGGGATTACTATATCTATAAATAAAAATATCGCAATGCATATGTAGTTTTACTTGCGTCGACACAGAATAATTGATTTTAATGGCATTTTAACCCGTCTTGGGTTACTTTATGCTTAGAGGTTAGGGAATTACACAAATATACAAATTTTGTACAGTTTTCTTAAGGAATACACTAGACTGTTATTTTGGAGGAGTAACCAATCCAAAATATTCGACAGCGGAGAGGTCTTGAAGAAAATACAACTAAACAAACCAAATAACTACCACGTTATTTTATTCTTTATTTTATATATATATATATATATATATATATATATATATATATATATATATATATATATATATATATATATATATATATCTTTCCCATAAATTAAGTCCAAAATTGATTTATCGGGAATAATTCATTTATAGAATATGCAAAGTTTTATATAATTCTGACAGAATGCTTAATGTATGGCTATTGATATATAAAACTATATAGAAAATCTCACATACAGAACAAATATTTATCTAATATCAAAGAAATCTCAACAAATACTTGCCATTCTTGTGTCAGAGAAAGCAGGATTTAAAACCATGACTATATACATCAAAACGCTTTCGGTTTTTTCTTTCGTTGAACACACACACACACACATATCTATATCTATCTTTCTATCTATCTCTCTCTCTCTCTCTCTCTCTCTCTATATATATATATATATATATATATATATATATATATATATAATGTGTGTGTGTGTGTGTGTGTGTGTGTATGTATTTCTCTGTCTTTATCCACATTTACACGCATACATATAGATTTGAATATGTGTGTGTGTGTGAATGTATTTATATATGTGTATGCGGGTGTATATGCATGTGTATGGGTGTATGTGTGTATGCGTGTCTCGTTGTTTCTTTCTTTGTGAGTATGTTTTTGCGTTCAAAGATATCTCAGTTGCGCAGACAATTTTTAAAAATTATTTCGAAGGTTTTAAGAAAGAGAAAGAGAAAGGCAAATGACTGAGGATACACCTGTATCTCTTTGTATTTTATATATATATATATATATATATATATATATATATATATATATATACACGTGTACGTACATATATGCGTGCGTGCGTATAAAGTGTATTAAAGTTTTCCTTACTTTAGTTGTTGGAAAGAATTATTAAAAGCAATAACTCAATACAATAAACATATAATCCTTTTTGACAAGAAATATTCTATTGTTGCTTTAAGAAGATCCTTGAAATAAATGATTAAATAAATTGATACAATTTAAAACGTTAAAAAGTTAGCTATTTTGCAGTACAGCTAGAGGAGTGTTTATTCCTTTTCAATTCCGTTTTTTGTTTATTTGTCCGTTATTGTTTTCGTTTTTTTTTTAATAATCGACAAAACTGTTTATGCCTTTTAAAATATTTAATTCTTTTCATTTGTTTCTCTATTTATTTTATTTATTTATTGACCTCAACAGCATGTCAAATAGTCTAGTGGTATTTTATGCCAGGAGGTTAGGGAATCGCTTCATTGTACGTTCATTTAATTTTTTTGTTTTGTTTTTGTTTTTGTACACAGTTATAGTAATTCATTTATCTTATTGCTTAGATGTGGTACAAGGCCGTGTGAATGGGGTACCCTATGAAACACGAACTCTCTCGTGAAGGTTTGCTAGTCTAGCTTACTAACCATTACACGCAAGTGGGTAGAGTGTTCGCCAATGGTCCGGGAGACCTGGGTTTAATCCCAGGTCACGTCATACCAAAGACTTTAAAAATGGTACTTGATACCTCCTTGCTTAACACTCAGCAATATAAGGTACGTATCGAGGGCAAAGTGGAGCAATCGAGGGAAAGGAGTAGCGTCCTACCCTACATCTCGCTGTAGTAGCTATTGAAAAGGGAGCCTTATGGTCGCCCTCGACTTCGGTCACCAACTTTTATATATCAAGTATTCCTTTGAAATATGAATATACAACCAGTTTTATGGTTTCAGCAAACACAAAATAATAATCCTTATAGATTGATTTTAAGGGCATCTCAACACGCCAAGAGTTAATTCATACCAAGCAGTTAGAGAATCGCGTTCACTGTACAATCGTATTACCTTTCTATTTTTTTTTTTTTTTTTTTTTCGTAGTTGTTTAGAAGGTTTGCTTGTGCTCATGATTCTATTGAATTGGAATGATTTCTAAACAGATCTATTTTACCCATCGAAGGAACATTAACAGGTTCTACCACCCCGGGTCAGAATGGAACTGGGAGAAATATCATTATTTTCTTTTTTTTTTTTTTTTTTGCTCCACGATAATGTTGTTGATACGTGTGTTAATACTAAAACAAACAAAGTAAATGAAAAAAGAATGAATTTAATATTTGGAACAAAGATTTTTTTTTAAAGTACGAACATAATTCGAACTTCTAACATAAAAACATGTTATCTTCATCCAATTCATTGGGAAAAGAAGATGGGAAGAGAGAAAAAGGAAAGTAACCAGAAAAAATGTCAGGAATACGAAGCTGTGAATAGAAAGAAAGAAAGAAAGAAAGAAAGAAAGAAAGAAAGAAAGAAAGAAAGAAAGGGTGCGAAGAAAAGAAGGTATGAAGAATTATTGATCGGATAATTGATTCAACGGTATGTCAACTGGTCTAGGGTTATTTTATATTAAGAAATTCGGGGTTGTTTATATTGAATATTTATATTCACATCTTTGTTAGATTCTGTTTTCGCACACTGTTAAATGAAGTTAATTATTCCAATCTTATACAAATAAGTTGCACACAAATGTATGGTTTCACGTCTACCTCTCTAATATTAATAATGATTATTGGTCACAATTCATTATCAGATGTGGAAGTTTTTATTCTTTTCTAGAATAGTAAATTGATGGCTGAGAGGTGGATAGATCAATTGTTTAATCTTAACTGCATATCAAACAGTCTAGGGTTATTTTCTGTCTAGATATTAGAAAATCACGTTCGTTTTACGTTTATATTTACTTTTTTGTGTTGTTGTTTTTAAGAGAGTTTTTTTCTTTTCTTTTTTTTTTTGTACACGTTGCTAAAGAGATTTAAAAAGTCTATATGAGAATGGGAAATTACAAGAGTCAGAACTGTATTTACAGCATAATAAATAAATAAATAAATAAGCAAATAAGAATATTTTCATTCTATGATATTTACAATATAAGGTCAGGTAAAAAAAAATACTGTCACAACTCCGCGAAAAGAAAGAAAGGAAGTAATGAAATACACAGCAAAAGTTAGTGAAAAGTACAAAAAAAAAAAAAAATAATGAGAGAAAATGAAGTACAATTCCTTTGTACTTCATTTTCTCACATTTTCTCTCACATTTTCTCTCATTTTCTCTCAGGTGACGGAAAGAAAACAAGGGATAAAAAAGAAATATATAACAAGTACATGAGGCTAGATAAAAAAAGAAAAACATTGTGTGGCCCCGTAAAACGAAAGAAAGAAAGTACAAAGCAAAAGTGAGAGAAAATGAAGTACAAAAAAAAATTGCCGAGAAAACAAAGTACAAAGGAAATGTGATGAGAAAATGAAGTAGAAAAAAATTGACGAAAAAACGAAGTACAAAGCAAAAGTGAGAGAAAATGAAGTACAAAGAAAATGTGATGAGAAAATGAAGTACAAAGGAAAACTGACAAGAAAACCCAGAACCAAAACAAGGGATGAAGAAAATTTTTGAGAACGATTGGTAAAAACATCAAAAAACAGTGTTACACACCAGCGAAATGAAAGAAAAAAGGGAAGGAAGGGATTACAAAGAAAAAGTAACGAGAAAACCAAAGAAGAAAATAAGGGATGAAGAAGAAATATTTGAGATAGGGAACTGCAAAAATTAGAAATATATTTCCAACAAAATAAATGAATAAATAAAATATTTTTCTTCTGTAATATTCACAATATGAGTCCAGGTAAAAACATGAGTCACAGACCCGCGAATCATGGACATGTGTACTCAAATAAATATATATATATATATATATATATATATATATATATATATATATATATATATATATATATATATATATATATATATAACAACAATAACAGCAACAATATCTTTCTTTTGTTGATTCTTCTTTTCTACTTTGACAATAAAATAATTCAAACAATAAAATAAACAATAAAACTCATAATTTCAAAGCCTGTCTAGATAAAGGGAACTTGAAGTTGTTCGGGAGGTAGGTAGGTAGATAAAAATGCAGAGTTTGACATTTATGTTTATTACAAGGTAAAAATCCCCCCCCCTTCAAAAAAAGGAAAAAAATAAGTGTCTCCCACCAAATTGGGGAAAGTGCAGAGCTCCATGAGAGAGAGATGGGGGGGGGCTTTATATAGAGAGTATCTTGCGCGTCGACTACAATGACCTGACTCACATTTATCCATTCGTTGAGGGTGACAGGATGAGTCGGTGGTGTTTAATATCGTTGCGGCTGCTGCTGCCGCTGCTGTCGATGATGATGATGATGATGGCTTGAAGGGTAAAAAACATTGTTGTTGATAGTTAGCTCGTATTGTCCTGGTTTATTTTATTTCATTTTATTTTAGTATTTTAAAAAAAAAATTTTCATTTACTTTTTTTTTTCAATTTTCCAAACTGTTGTTGTGCAACTCTGACATTTTAAATGGCAGTCTGTTTGAAAGGATAGATGTGGAACAGGCCTAGATAGATAGATAGATAGATAGATAGATAGATAGATAGATAGATAGATAGATAAAAGAGAAAGAGAGAGAGGGGGAGGGGGAGAGAGAGACATACATAAACAGATTGATAGATAGATTGATCAGCAGACTGGCAGATAGAGACAGAGATGAAGATAGATAGATAGATAGATAGATAGATCAGTAGAGAGAGAGAAAGAGATGAACATAGATAGATAGATAGATAGATAAAAAAAGAAAGAAAGAGAGATTAGGAAGAGAGAGCTGGATGGGGATAGATAATAAAGTAATATTGTAAAAGACAGACAGACGGATTGACGGATTGACAGATTGTGATCGATGCGAATAGAAATAGTTAGATAGAACCAGATAGATAGATAGATAGACAGACAGATAGATAGATTGAGGGAAAGAGAGAGAGAGAGAGAGAGAGATTGAGAGAGAAAGAGACGAACATAGATAGATAGATAGATGGATAGAAACAAGTAGTGTTGATTCAGGGAGAGAAATTTTACATAAAATTTTGATCCATGATGCTAAACTTTTAATGCAATTTTTTGTTGATTTAGTTCATATAGGCATCTGCGCGTGTGTATGTGTATGCATGCACATACGTGTGTATGTGTGTCGAAGAAAATATGTATATATAATATATATATATATATATATATATATATATATATATATATATATATCCATAACTTCTGATTGGATGTGTACAGCTTCAATCCGGCTCACTTCAGATCAAAATGACCAAGAAATCTAATTCAATTTTATTATATTCTTATTGTTTAAATTTATTTTAGAGGAAAAATTAAATTTCATTCTCTTCAAAATTTTCCCTGATCTGCATTTTTTTCTTTTAGTTTTTTTTTTTTTTTTTTTTGTCAATCTGAAAGTGATGTTCGGTTGAAGTGCCGATGCTCAAATAAATAATCCATTCATTTGTGTTAAAAAGTCTGCTAATAAAGATTAAAAATAACCTACCACTGGAGAATCCGGGCATCGATCCCGGTACCTCTCGCATGCTAAGCGAGCGCTCTACCATCTGAGCTAATTCCCCAACCTGTCAGAATCTGTTGTCCCAAATATTAAATTGCTTGTTGGGGTGAGGAAATAAAGAGATTTGAATTGGATGATATATTTCAGTGAACGCACATACATACATACATACATACATACATGTACACTCGTACACATAGTTATTTATTGACTTTTGTTAGAAGTAGCACAAGGCCACCTTTAGAGGGCACACAGTCCCAAATCAAACTCACTAGCCTGCTAACCATTACACCACATGAGATGAACATGGTAGATCAGGAGTATGGGTACCCAATGAGAATCGAACTCATTGTCACTGTTCTGCTCTTAGTTTACTTGTGGTATAAGGCCAGGAGAATAGGGAGCCCACTGAGAATTAAACTCATTAACCCGAAAGTCTAGTTTATTAACCATTACACTACCGGGAGACCTGGGTTCAATCCCAGGTCGAGTCATACCAAAGACTCAAAAAATGGTACTTGATGCCTCCTTGCTTAACACTCACCATTATAAGGTACGGATCAAGGGTAAAGTGGAGCAATCCAGGGAAAGGAGTAGCGCCCTCCCCTACACCTTGGTGTAGTAAGCTATCGAAAAGGGAGCCTTCGGGTCACCCTCGACTATGGTCGCCAACTTTGCTTTTTTTGCTTTTACACTACGTGCGGCACTCAACGGTGTTTAAAAGGTTAACTTAAAAGAGAAGTATAATTTATTTGCTAAGCTTTTCTTAGTGATGGCACAAGGCCAACTGTGTGGGGGCGTTCATTGGGAATCGAACTTACTCCTAATGCTCTGCTAATCTAGCTTGCTATCACACCTGATGAGTTGTCCCAACACACATGCACATGCACGTTAAATAGATATTCATCCTCCATTGTCAAGACTAGTAATGGATATCGCAGCCATTTTGCCTTTATTGTATACCTAAGATAATTATGAGAGAACAATAAAATTGTAACCGTATCCTCAAGGTAAGAGACGGTGACAGGAGAGAGCACAAAGAAAAATTGGTTTCATGCCTTTTTCTAAAACACTGAAGAGTAAATCAACCATTAGAAATCGAAACCAGTTTGTTATTTCTATTTTCAATTGCTGTAATGTTATTACTGTTATATGTGTAGATTAACCCGGTTGGTTGGTTGGTTGGTTTTACTACATATTAACTCTTTTGGGGTCATTTTATGTCGAAATTAGTTTTATAATTATGGTTTTCACTTGTATACGTCACAAAAATGTATTTTCATAATCATTTTAAACGAGTGAACGGTTTATTATCTTAAATAGATCTGGTTGACCCACACACCTATTTGACCCCATCGATCTCATTTTCTCATTAGACCCTAACCAGTACTACCATTCAAAATCTGAGTCGGCCTGGGATTATTTAAAAATGGAATAGAGATTCTATACTTTCTAAAGTTCCACAAGTAGAGCCTCGCCATCGGATTCAGTTTCTTGTCTTACCCAGGACATTGTGTAGGCAATGCAACCAATGAAATGTATATACATTGTATATGTTACATGCAATTGCGGGCTAAGTTAAGAATTTCTCTCGGAAAAACTTGTAAAATAGTTTGGTTGGGTCTGGTTTATTAAACGGCATATCAACCCCTTAAAGGTTATTCAATGACACAATTTGATTTATTTCTTGATGAGGATTATAATCATAACTTTTTTTATATTTCCAATGTTCCATCGCAAATATTTTTTATAACACTTGTTTTATTTGTCAGTAATCAATTGCATTATTTTGTAGCGGAAAGAACTTCGTATTTTTGTTTGGCGCAAAAATTCATTTGACCGTTATGGTCGTCGTATATTTTCACCCAAGGAAGATGACTTATCCTATTCTGCCCGGACCATTTCTTCCCGGGCAACATAAAAATGACGAAAGACCGCCAGACTTTCTCATCCTCAGAATCTCTCGAGCGGGACGGACGTCTTTCTCTCCGCTCCCTTCCTAGCAGCAGAATCACAACACCATGAGGAGAGCCATCTAGTTTATGGACCCTTGAGTCTATTCTCCTTGACCAAAGGTTCCCAGTTAAACATATATTAGATGTAATAATTCTGCCACCTACAGGAACACTTTTATGTCGCCTCTAACTTTTGCTATGTCTACAGTGACGCGTAACTTCGCTCAGACATTAAGCTACTTCATTCCTGGACAACCTTTTCTGGAGATCTTCATGCCTCTCTCCTATAGCAACCAGGACCACGCATTTAGAGCTGACTACATCATTCCTGCCTTTAATCAGCAACACGACTTTGCTCTGACTGTAGCGATGCAAATATCGCACAGACACTAAGTTGCCTAATTCCATTTCAATTCGGCTTATCTATTTTGGAGACATTTATTCCTCACTCCAAAATCTACGGGACTTCAAAAAACTGGCAACACGTCAAATGCCTGCTTATCACCTTCTAACTGTTTTCTCCCCACTACGACGACCAGCACAAATGCTACCTCTCAACTCAAGGCATTTTTAACTTATAATTGAAAACCTTCAGTATCTTCGTTTGACTCATATATTTTTACTTTAAATATAACGGAGAGGGTAACTTAATCACCTTCTTCATTATAATTTTATGCAAATAATATGCACGTAGTTGTCTAAATTTCTGAGCCGAAGCTTGATTTTTATCATTAAGGTTTTTCGGACTATTGCCTTCATCTTTATTGTTATTTCCACAACGTTTCGGCCGATATGTCCTCCAGCCTTCTCCAGGTGTTTGTCAAACTCGGGAACCTTAACGGAACTTCGAACTACGTCCTTTATTGAATCCACAGGGGTCGCCTGTTCTAATTCCGTTTGCCATATCTGGGCACAAGTGTTAAGTATTCCTGTATTGTTACTCGCCTGCAGTCAGGATTGAACCTGCAACCTCCAGATGATTATCTCCTTAGAAGCTTAGGGAACCAGCGCCTATAACCGTTACGCTATGTCAAGGTTCCTGAGTTCGACAAACACCTGAAGAAGGCTGGAGGACATATCGGTCGAAACGTTGTGGAAATAACAATAAAGATGAAGGCAATAGTCCGAAAACCCTTAATGATAAAAATATGCCCGTAGTTGTAAGTTTTCAAGTATTCTTATCCGATGTTAATAATTTAATGTAACTATTTCTAAATAATAATAATAATCATTTGTTTGCAGGCAGGATTATGGTTTCAAATATTCCTATCAAATACTAATCATTTTAAACATCTATTTGACCTATAGATGGAGGCCTAACAAGTACTACCACTCCGAAGTGGACATGGGAGTAATGACAATGAACGAGTATTCCACGCTATCAAAAGATTCACCACCGAATTAAGTTTAGTGCCATATCCAGATTACCCCCTTTTATGTGTGTGTGAGGGGGGATCTTAACAGTCTTCAGAGGAAGCAGTCGGTGTATTCTATTCACAATAGACAATATAGTGACCTAAAAATTTCTCTTCATCCTTAACTTTAGTCGAAGGAATCAAAGCTGTTTTAAGTAAATAAATGATTTATTTATTTATTTATTTATTTATTAATGATCGATTGATTTTAACTGCATCTCAACCCATCTTCGATTTTTAGAGGTTAGGGAATCACATTCATTGTACGTTCATATTTACATTTTGTTGTCATAGTTTTTTCTTTTTATATTGTATTCAGTTATTTTTATTTTTAATTTTTGCTCGCGGTCCAATCTAATACGAGTAATTTTCCAACAGATTTATTTGAATCACAGAGAGGACGCTAACTGAAGCAACCAACCCTGGTCAGAGTGGACCTGGGAGTAATGGCAATGAATAAGGGACTTTACATTCTCCAGACCCCCAGAGCTAGAGTTTTATCATCAGAGGCAATTTAGTACCATACTTAAGACGTCTTTTTTGGGTGGTTGGATGGACTTACCGGGCTGCAGGATACAGGCAGTATACTCAAAGCCAGAGTATATATTTATTTAATAATGTATTTATTCGTATACAAAAGCTAGAAATATTCTTTAGATCATACATTTTTCTCTTTTTTGGTGGACACCAGTAGACTATATCATTCCACAATTTCTTTCACCAATATTGGCTTATTCTATAGTATTGTCATTTGCAAGATATGTAAAAAAAATTATACCATTAATTTTAAATCCTTTAATTTAGTTTTTGTTTTTTTTAAAATATTTTAGGAAGCTATAATGTTAGCTATTAGATAGAAATGTCTTGTATCTTAACTGTTATAAGTTTATTTACTGCTAAATAAAAAGTGAAAGTAAACATTCTCCAAATGTGCCAGTTTCATGAAATTTACCTCGGATAGTAGATTGAAACATCATTAAAATTGTGAAGACAACTTGCAAACCAGTAACTTCTAGTTCACTTTGAATTTGTGATCCTAAGATATCAACCAGTAAAGCATGTAAAATAACCCATAAAAAAGGACCCATTCAGAAGTCTCCACTGAAAAGAACCCACTCAGAAAGTCCTCGCCAAAAAGACCAACGCAAAAGAGCCACTCAAAAGAACCCCTTCAAAAGGACCCACAAAAAACGAACCAATGAAAAAGACCTACACCAAAGGATCCACTCAAAAGGACATACTAAAAAGGACCTACTAAAATGTCACTGAAAAGGATCTATTAAAAAGAATCACTCAAAAGGACCCAATCAAAAGGATCTACGCAAAAGTATCCACTAAAAAGGACCCACCCAAGTGACCCACTGATAAAGACCTCATAGAATATCCCCAGAAATATCTATTAAAAAGAAACATTCAAAAGGATCTACTCAAAATAATCTACTTGGTAATACTTTCCTCAAAAAGTTCTACTTAATCTTAAAACTTAGAGAAAGAAATCAAATGAAAACATTTTTAAGTAAATGAAATGTTAAATTTATTTAATCTTGTATTTACGTTAATGCATACATAATACATAAACTTGAAACACTTCAGATCATCCATTTTCTATTTATTTGTAGCAAGTAGCCGACTTTGAATAAATAAAATCATATACCTATTCAATAGTTTTATATTGATGCCAATGCATAAATAACACAAACTCGTGAATATTTTGTTATAATAAAAATCTCAATTCTAAAACAACGAATTTACGTTTTTATTTCACTTTGCGCCAATGCCCTTGGGAAAGACATGAATTAATTTCTTCTCTCCTTATTATGGCAAAACAAGAGGGCAGACTGGGCTCTTTAGCATTGGTTTGGTGACTACTCTAAGAGAAGGAAAACAATGACTTCAAACTAGTTGCAGTTTGCTTTAAAATTGACCTTGTATCGCACCTTGCCCGCAGCGTAAGGCTCGGATATATATATATACATTGGACATATAAGTAATTTAGCCGACCGTTGTCGAAGGCGTCCCGAAAGCTCCCTTTTTAATAGCTACAACACCAAAGTGTAGGGGGGCGCTACTCCTTTACGTGGATTGCTCCACATTCATCGTTACCTTATAGATGCTGAGTGTTAAGAAAGGAGGCATCAAGTACCATTTTTTGAGTCTTTCCTACGAGTCGACCTTGGATAGAACCCCGGTCTTCCGGACCATTGGCGAACACTAACACTTTATCCTCATAGGCCTATATATATATATATATATATATATAAGGCAATGGTTATAATCACACTGACATGCTTCACATGAATTCTTGCGTCATCAGAATGTAAGCTCTGGCAACATATGTCGATCTGATATTCCAAAATTTCATTTTCTTTTTTATTTTTTCTCAGATTTAATTCCAAGATTTACTGATATATATATATATATATATATATATATATATATATATATATATATATATATATATATATATATATATTGTGTGTGTGTGTGTGCTATTATGATTGAAATTTAATGATGGAAGCGTTTATCAGTCGTAAAATATTCACAGTGTATTCACGAAAATCCAGAGCCATACTGGAACATTTTTAAATATAAAATGATTTAATAATAATCGAATTCATATTTTTCACTCAAATCTAAAAGAAGCCAATGGTTGTAAGTTAAACAAATTTACGATGCATAAATTCTAATCGCACTCACACACACACACACATACACACACACATACACACACACACACACACACACACATATATATATATATATATATACATATTCAGCAGCAGACTTCTGAAATTAGTAGACCAGTTCATATACCTCGGTAGCAATATTTCTTCAAATGAATGCGATGTCAACTTACACATCGGTAGATCATGAATCGCTATTGAAAGATTACAGGGTATATGTAAATATGATCTCTTCGATGGAATCAAACGGGAATTTTTTCAAGCAGTGGCCGTGTTTGTGCTACTGTATAGTTGCACCACTCTAACAAAACACCTAGAGAAAAAGCTAAATGTAAACTACACAAGTAAGCTCCGTGCTGTTTTGAACAAATCTAAGAAGCAATACCCTCCAAAACAGCAGTTGTGTGGCCACTTACCTCCCATCTGGGGAAATAAAGAGGGACTCAAAACCAACGTTTTCATCTAGACTCCGACACAGGAACATATCAATGTTAGGTGATCAGCAAAAAATTACATTCATCAATTCTCTGTAGACACTGGGTGCTCTCTAGAGGGCTCACCAAGTGTGATGGCTGATAGTGACAGTTGGGGAGAGTGAATCAAGGAAATTCATGCTGTCAACACGCTTTGCTGCTGCTGTTGCTGATGATGATGATGATGACATATAATTTTAATTTAATGAATAGATATGCAAAATCATTTTTTCTTAAAGCATAACACATTTTTAAAAGATTAGTTTCAACAATTTCCAAAAGAACTTTTCTTCTCTTGGCGTTGGCAATAGGTTTCGTTTGGTTGTATTTTATAGCATATTAACCCTTGTGGGTTAATTAAAGCAAAATTCTGTTTATATATATATTAGTTTTTACATATATTTGATAGCATGGATGCTTATCCGCGACCACGTGTAAACACGGTATGAAAGCAGTGGTCGCAGATCAGCTTCCATGCTATTAAATATATATAAAAAATATATATTTATTTATTATTATATTACATAATAGCTCTATCACAGATATTGAGCACTCGCTAAATTATATATATATATATATATATGTCCAAAGAAGATGAGTCGGGAATGATTCAAATTGACAATATATAAGAGGGTTCTTATAAATTTCTAGGAGTGCTCAATGTATGAGTATTAATATATAAATTTATAAATATCATACAGAGTAAATGTCCTTTTGGTTACCTCCCCTTTGAATTGTTTACTTTTATTCTTTTTTTTATTAACGAGTATTTTTCTAACCTTTTCTCTCTATTATGTGATGGTTATCTGAAGAGGTTGGTTGTCTTTATCAGTGGCCAGCTGAAATGAATTCAGAATTGCCAAATGACGGTCAGTTGAATTTTTCTTTCAATTATATATATATATGTACGAGGATCATTAAATAAGTTTGCAGACTTTTATTCGTATGGGCACTTTTATTGATAGTACACTCATGAAACTCTAGTCCCCTTCAGAGTAATCTCCCCCGGCAGCAATGCTCTTGTTGTACCGTTCCAACAACTTCTCGAAGGCCCCATGGAAGTTCTCTTGTGTGAGCCTGTCAATGACCTTCGTCACAACTTCTTTCATCTCCTCAATTGTCTCATAACGACAGCCTGTGAGCTTAGGGAATAACCAAAAGTCACAGGGAGCAAGGTCTGGACTATAGGGAGGTTGAGGAAACGTCTTAATACCCATCTTGGTCAAATAGTCTGTGACAAGGATGGAGTTGTGGACTGGTGTATTGACCTGGTGGAAATGTCACTGACCCGATTTGAAGAGTGCTGGCCTCTTCCGACGGAATCTCTCCCTGAACTCCCTTAAAACCTCAACATAGTAACCCTAACCCTAACCCTTTGGCTAATCAACTCTGGTATATTGACTTCCTTACTCCTCCCACATCTCTCATAATCTCTCACAGACTCCTTGCCTTCCTTGAATCTCTTAGGCCACTCAAAAACTGATGCTCGACTCATGCAAGATGGTCGAAAAGCAGTCTGAAGCATTCCATATGTTTCTGTAGCATTTTTTCCTAGTTTAAAACAGAATTTTATTGCATATCGTTCTTCTAAAGTCCTGATTGCATTATTGAAATTCACCGGCTGTGACAATGAGGCTTTAGTAGGGTATATTCTAATTGCTGCTGTAGCTGTTCATTTGAAGCTAAAATCATAAAAATTGGCCTGTCATCTCATAGCAATAGCATACTGAATCCAAGAGTCTACGACACTTTTAAATGCCTGTACAAAAAAAGTCTGGAAACTTATTGAAAGCACCACATATATATACGATTCATAAGAGCATCGTCTGTCAGTTCCATTTTTAAACGAGTCATAGCTCATTTATTTACTCACAGTTTAATATTTTCAAGTATTCTTAACTAACACAAATAATTCAATTTACCCTCATTCCTCCGTTTGCACAAAGTTAAATGGTTTCAAGTATAGAAAATGGTTATATATTTCTATTTGACCCCTAGATGAGAACTTAACAGGTACTACCACGCCAAGTAAGAGTTGACCTAGGAGTAATGCCAATGAAGAAGTATTCCAAACCTCCCAAAGCTAGACGTGTTATCTAACCACACAACCATTTCGGCGATATACATTAGCTCAGAAATTATAACGCATTTGTATTAGCTTTGTTTACATTTGGCGCTATTTATATATTAGACCGGCTCATTGGCCAAGTGGGTAGAGTGTTCGCCAATGGTCCGGGAGACCTGGGTTCTATCCTAGGTCGTGTTATACAAAAAAATTTTAGAATGGTACTTGATACCTCCTTGCTTAACACCCGGCAATGTAAGGTACTATCAAGGGTAAAGTGGAGCAATCCAGGGAAAGGAGTAGCGCCCTCCTCAATAACTCGGTGTAGTAGCTATTGAAAAAAAGGAGCCTTCTGGTCGCCCTTTACCCTGGTCGCCAACTTTACTTATATATACATATATATATATATCATCGTCATGCTGATAGAACGAAGTCTCTTGACTCCCTCTTTCTTCATCTGTCCTTATCGTTCATCCTCCTTACAAGTCCTTTTGACTACATCTCGTGTTCGTGCAGAGCTGATGTTCGTAAGTCTTTGTTTGTCGGCCAAAACTGGTGTTTCCATGCGTAGAAGTCCATGAAATCCTGTCGCTAACGAGTTCCTCTTTATTTCATCAGCAGTGCCTGGAATGTCTCATTCTTCCCACTTGGATGGCCTGTGAGATGAGAAGTAGGTGGCTGTACAGATGCTGTTTTTCGAAGTGCTACTTTCATGATTTATTCAAAGCAGCACGTAGTAGTTTTCTGTAGTTCCCATGTATCTCTGTCTGTCTGTCTTCCCCTCTTTATAACTATATTAGAAATGTTGTTTGCTATATTTATCAATAAAGTATTCTGGATATCTTTGATAGAGCATATGTCCATCAAATTTAGAATAAGATACACATGGTTAACGGCTTTTGGTGACTCCCAGTTTCTCGGCTAAATGATCATCAGACAAAGAGGTTCCCATGCAGTGGGTATTAATTTATATCTATTCTGTGGGATATGATGGGAAGGGTGACCTAGATTGTTGGTCGTTCTAAGAAAAACGATCTTATTTATACCTCTCTCTCTCTCTCTCTCTCTCTCTCTCTCTCTCTCTCTCTCTTTATATATATATATATATATATATATATTGTGTCTCACAATGGCAAGGTATTCTTGCAGGTCATTGTTAGTGAGTTTCATTCTCAGTTGTTTTCCATATTCTTAGACTGGTATAAATACTTTGTAGTTTATTCTATAAACAGTCCGAATTTCTACATTGAAATATTGTTCTATTTCGTTTCTACTGAGACAATTCAAAGACAAAAGATGCTTATTGAGGCTTTACTTGGTTGTTGTCTTTTAATTTAAAGGATGGTTGTGTTTTATGGCATATCAACCCTTGTTGATTATCTTAAAGCAAACACACACACACACACACACACACACACACACACATATATATATATATATACGTGCAAAGTATCTCAAAATAGATGCAACCCATTCATAACATAATTCATATTGCATCAAGTCATCTTTCATCTGAGTCTTGAAAAACAATCATATCACTTTTGAAAGGTCAAATTAGATGACGACAGAAAATGGTTGACTTTATACTACAGTGCATGTGAAAGACTAAGATTCTTGAGAACGTCTTTGGAGGGACTTTTTCGGACTCCTTCCGACAGAATCTTTCAGTGTATCCACAATGTCAGAACATCCTGCCAGATCTAGGATTTTCTGCTTTCTTGTTGGGGTTGTTTATTAACCTTGTAGCTTGAAACTTGTGTACTCAACGATAAATTTGGCTTTTCTGAATGATTTTGTCTCCATATAAGTAGTGACGTAAATCATTTTTTCTCTCTTGTCCAAGTTCATTGTCATCAAGCATTAATAGTTGTTACTGTATACTATTTTCAAATCTGAAACAAAAAAGAACATAACATTATTATTATCTTGTCCAAGGCATTGTCATCAAGGATTAATAGTTGTTACTGTATACTATTTTCAAATCTGAAACAAAAAAGAACATAACATTATTATTATCTTGTCCAAGGCATTGTCATCAAGGATTAATAGTTGTTACTGTATACTATTTTCAAATCTAAAACAAAAAAGAACATAACATTATTATTAGTGGAATTATTAGCAGTCATATGGGTCCCATGTATATTGAGACACTCTGTATGATTTAAAAAGAGTGTATAGACAGCATTTTTAAGCAAGCAATTGCTCAGTTGTTTGCTCATAGTTAAATGGTTTCTAGAATTAATATTTAACTTTAATAATTATATTCAACATTATTTGTTCATTTGTACCTAGTTAAATGTTTTTAAGTATACTAAATGATGAAGTAGTTCCATTTGACCCATAAAGGGGATATGAAAAGATATTGACTCTCAACGTCAAAGTTGACCTGGGAGTAATTGCAATGAAGGAGTTCTCCACATTCCCTAAAACTCCAGGAATAGAGCCTAAACATCAGATATTGTTTTGTGTCATATCAGGACATTCGTTTTTGTTTTGTTTTGTTTTTTGAGATGCAGTCAACCTATTCTTCAGACGCATTAATAAAATGTCTACAAGAAAATTTGCTTCTTAAAATCTCTCTCTCTCTCTCTCTCTCTCTCTCTCTCTCAACACTCACATACGTGCATGAACAGTGAAACAAACAAATCGTTCTACAAACATTTTTCATGACTCAGAAAATTCTTCAATATCGGCCAGTAAAAAGAAAGTTAATCCCTACCCTATTTTGGTCATTTTCGTTTTCCTGGGTCGGTTGCCATACCAAGCTTAAAAAGCATTGTCTGCCTTACTATTTACCCATACATAGAAGGATAATAATCGGATGCATAGCTTTCCCAGGGATATTTGGGCTATGTGAAATTCAAACAGCATCATTCAGGATTCGAACTCGAGTAGCCAAGTCCGGTGCCAACATCGATAACCATTTCGCCATGATCGCCTCCACAAAACTGGACCGTCGAGCTGGGTAATGCTTATAATAAAAGAATGTTTAATCCCCTTCTCAGAAGTCCCAGTATCTGTTGGTGTCCCATCAATGGGTTAAATAGATTTCTATAAGAACTATTCCTATTTGAGATGACTGTGTGCAAAAATAAAATTGAATAAAATTTAAGAAACAACTATACGATAAATTCAAACATAGGAACATAAACAAGATGTGATTCCTTTTGGATATGAAATAACCCGTAAACGAATTGAAATGCCATTAAAATCAATCTATACATTAATAAATGTTTGCTCAACCCCTAAACAATTACACATCAATAGTAAAGCTCTTTTTTCTTGATAATCAGTGCACTACATAGAGATTTACTGCCACATTAGCAACAACAAAATTGTAAAAAGTTATGGTTGCTTCCCAGAATATTTTTACTCTCTAAAATATTGGGGCAGAAGAATACACTGATTGCATATCTGCAGAGTGGTAAGACCCCTAAAGAGTATCCTAGATATGACATTAAACCATCTGATGGTGAGGCACCTGATATGTTGGAGCTTTAGTGAATGTTGAGTATCCCTTCATTGTCATTGCTTCCAGGTCAACTCTGACCCGGAGTGGTACCACCAGATAGGGTCCTATCTATGGGTCAAATAAAACAAACTATACGTGCAAACAAAAGACTGGTGTTAAATTGTAACTGTTATATAGCAATACTTGAAACTATTAAACTTTGTGTAAAAAAAGGGGTGAGGCTCGTAAAGGAATGTTATCTACAAAATGTGTTTACGAATTATATATATATATATATATATGGTGTGTGTGTGTGTGTGTGTGTGTGTGTGTGAGTGAGTGAGTGAGTGAGAGAGAGAGAGAGAGAGAGAGAGAGTATAAAGAGAATTTGGCATAAAATAACCTGCAATGGGTGATATGCCATAAAACCCAACCCAACCAAATCATATATATATTTAATATGTATAAAGAGGATTTGGCATTAAATAACCAACAATAGTTGATATGCCATAAAACCTAACCCAACCAAACCCGAAAATATTAAGTTGATCAATGTTGAAAATGACGACATCAAAGAGGTCGACTGAAGGAGTAGATGCAAAGTCAGTGGGCATTGATAAAAGAAAATGCATGAAGATATATCACTGGCTAACTTCCTTGTCCAGAAAGAAAATCTGTTACGCTGCGTCATTTAAACGCGCCACTTGCTCATTGAACCGTTACATAGTATTAGTCGACAATTTAACAAATATCAACAAACTCACAAAGGTATTTTGCTTTTAGTGTTCCTCAGCATAGTGTTATAGTTTACAAGCAAGTCTCGCAGGTCAGTTACTACTGTGTAGTAAGTTCGATTCTCCCTGAGTGCTTCCTATGAGACAAATCTAAGCTATTTTAACGTGTATATGTATATGTATATATCCAAGTCCTAGGCACGAGTTGGATGCGACGTAAGGTCAATTTTAAGCGGAGTTTAACAGGTTTGAATCCTGCTTTCCTTCTCCTAGACTGGTTGCCATGTCATGGTTAAAAAGCTCAGTCTGCACGAATTTTTACTTGTAGCTGGAGAGAGAATTTCTGGATTCATACTTTTCCTAAGAGTATTAGCGCAATATGAAATACAAACAGCCTCGTCTAGGTTTTAAACTCGGATCGCCGTGTCTAATTCCTACGGCGATAACCATTACACCACGAGCGCCTCCATATTTTGATATAGTCAAGTTGTTTTAATGTTACCTTTTCATAATGTAATATCAAGCAAACAACTCACGCAGATCAATCATTACTGTCTAGTGAGTACAATTCCTTCAGGGGGCTCCATACTTGTGGGCTTGTGCCACAGCGAAGCTGAGTTTAGTTAATAAATGGATGCAATTTTATTTTTTTTACTGCAGAGTTATAATGCTGCAGAATTTAGTAAAAACATATTACCAAATAATATTAATACTGTGTAGTGAAGTTGATCCGAACTGAGTGCCTCATACATGAGGTCTTCTACCAAACCTTAGCTACTTCTTTTCCTCCTTGATTCTTTTTTTCTTCTGTTTTCTTTTTTACTTTCTCTTTTTCTTTTCCACTTTCGTATTTTTTCATTAACCTTTTCTTATTCTTGCTTTTCTATCACTCTTTATCGCGTCTTCTTTCCTCTCATCCATTTTCCTTCTTTCTATTCTCCTCCTTTCTATCCTCTTATTCTCCCTCCATTTTTTTTTTTCGCTTATCACATCTTCTTTATTCTTTCTTTTTGGCGTCTTCTTCTTTTTCTTCTTCTTGTCTTTATCCCCCACCACTCTTCGTTGTTTTTCAAGATTAATCCATTTTTTCCTTTCTCTACTTCAACTTTCTTAACGTGATTAATCATGGGGGAGGGGTTGCACAGTTGTGGTGTTGTTGTCTTCTCTTGATTTAGAGCTTTCTTTTTAATTGTTGCCTCCACTCATATTCCTTTTTAACCTCCCCTTTTCTCTGCTCCCTCTCCTCCTGTATCTTTTTTTTCTTTTTCTTCCTGTTTTTTCAATATAACTAGTCACACTACAACTATTATTTCCTCGTTTTTGGGCTTTCTTTCTTTTCTTGTAAGAAAAAAATGTCTCCCAGAAATCCAGGCACGCCCAATGGAATCCCGGGAATGTGCCTCTTTATCACGTGGCGTTCCACTGGGAAAAGAAAGGGGGAGAGTAAAAATGAACTAAAAACAAAAACAAAACAAAAACCTCACACGTCTCCCGCGAAAATTTAGACCGCCGTCGACGTTTCTTCTATCTAACTAAACAACAAACAAATAAAAAAGCTACAACTCCGCAAAATCCTCGGACAGAATTAGAAAATGGTCGCACAAATAACACCCACTCCTCTTAACCTCACTTTTTTTTTTACTGTAGGTAAGACGCATAATATAGAAAGCGTTTCAGAAATAATCGCTCATGCGTGGCCTGGTTTTCTTTATATCAGCGCACTGAAAAATAGATTTGGTTTAGTTTGGTTTGGTTTGGTTTGGTTTATATGTTTAACGGCATCTCAACTTTTTATGGATTATTTACTGCTAAAATTTGATTCATTCACAATGTTTGATTATAATCATAACTATATTTTAAATGTTTCACAGTATTTTTTCAATTGATCTTTTTTTTTTTAATTCGCCAAAAATCATTTATTTGCACATTCATATGACATTAAGAATCCCATTGAATAAAAAATTGATTACGCACAGTTATATTATTTCGTTTGGGTTTGGTTTTTTGCTTAATGGCATATCAACCTTCGTGGGTTATTTAGTGCTGATGTCATTCTTGTAGATTGATTTGGTTTGGTTTAATGGCATATCAACCATTGTAGGTTATTTGATGCCAAATCCTCTTTATACATATATATAAAAAATAAATGATTTGGTTTGGTTGGCTTTTATGGCATATCAACCATTATAGGTTATTTAATTCCAAATCTTGTTTATACAAATATATTAGATGTATATGATTTGTAAACATTACTCAGGAAAGTTAAATAGTCCCAAGTATTGCAATTTAACACTAACAATTAAACGGTTATAAGCGTTGGTTTCCTAAGCTTCTAAGGAGATAATCATCTGGAGGTTGCCGGTTCAATCCTGGCTACAGACGAGAAACCATACCGGAATACTTAACGCTTGTACCCGGTTATGACTAACGAAATCAGAACAGGTGACCACAGTGGATTCAATAAAGGACGTAGTTCGAAGTTCCGTGAAGGTTCCCGAGCTCGACAAAGAAAGCTGGCGGACATATCGACCGAAACGTTGTGGAAATAACAATAAAGATGGAGACAATAGTCCGAAAATCCTTAATGGTAAAAATCAAGCTTCGTTTCAGAAATTCTGACAAATACTAACCATTCAATAAAACATCTGTCATTTATTTACACACAGTTAAATAATCAAACAGTTCAATTTCAAACAATTCAATCAAGCATAAGTCATTTGTTTGCAATCAGTTTAAATGTGAAAAAGTTCTATTTGACGCATAAATAGGACCTTATCAGGTGCTACCACTCTGGGTTACAGTGGATCTGGGAGTGATGGCAATGAAAGGTTACTCTGCATTCCCTAAAGCTCCAGCATTACCGGAGTCTCAGCATCAGATTGTTTAGTGTCATATCCAGGAATTTTCTTGGAGGAGTGTTACCCCTCTGCTGAGATGCAGTCGGTGCATTCTTCAGCCTCAGCCGACTGGGCTGCATTCTTGTAGAAGAACAGCTCGGGGAATAAGGGAATTCTACCTTTCCCAAGGGTATTAGTCCGAAAATGTGCATAATAGCGCGACTGGGGTTCGAACTCGCTTACTACAATGTTAGAATACAATACATTAGCCATTACGCGACGGGGACTCTCCACTCTAATACAAATAATATAAACATAATTATCTGGTTTAAAGGTTGGTTGGTTGGTTGGTTGAATTTAATGGCATATCAACTCTTTCAGGTCATTTATTGCCAAATCCTGTCTAAACATATATATGAAATATGATCTATAAACGGTTAGTTTGTAGATTATAATTCTAAGCGATCCAGAGCTCATTTGTTTAAAAACAGTTAAATGTTTTCACGTATAGAAAATGATTGAATATTTCTTTTTGAACTATAGATGTGACTCTAACAAGTTATACCAGTCCGAGTCAAAGTGGACCTGAGAGTAATTGCAATGAAAGGGTACTCCATATTTTCCAAAGGGCCCGGATTAGACCCTCAACATTTGATGGTTTCGTATCATATCCAGGGCACTGGTTGGAGGGGGGGTCTTAGCCCACTGCAGGAATGCAGTCGGCGTATTCTACAGCTCCGGCAAACTGAAATGTATGGTTTGAAGTTATTAGTTCTTTAATTTGCAAGCAATTACATACTCGCAAGCAATTAATAATAATAATTCCTTCAAAACAATTATAGCTTCAAGTAACCATGATTAATGCAAATTATTTTCTTGCTAATTCTTGGTATTAGATAAGAATACTTGAAACCGTATTACTGTGCAAACAAATCATTAATATTATAGAAAAATAAAAAACGTGCGATAAATTTTATTGCATTTTGAACAATAAGTCGTTATGACTGTCATGATTCAAATTATTTAATTTTCGGCATTAAATAACCCATAAGCAGTTGATTTGCCGTTAAATAAATCAGCCAAACCAAACCACATACACACACACGTACACATACACACATACAGACACGGGAGATCTGTCGATATAAGTCAATATAGATCTCTATGGGGGAATAAAATTTTATGGTTGGTTGGTGGGTTGGTTTGTGGCATATCAATCAACTCTCGCCAAATCCTTTATATATATATATATATATATATATATATAAATGTGTGTGTGTGTGTGGGGTGTGTGTGTGTGTGTGTGTGTGTTAGAGATGTCTCAATATCTATGGTACCTATGTGACCGTTAATAACTCTACAAATAATATGTTCTTTTTGCTTCAGATTTGAAAATAGTATACCATAACAACTATTATTCCTTGATCATGATGCCTTGGATAAGAGAGGAAAATATTTTGCGTCTCTACTTATGAGGAAACAAAATCATTCAAAATTTCACAAGAAGTTTAACTTAACTATTATCGCCAGAAAAGCCAAATTTATCGTTGTGTATACAAATTTCAAGCCACAGGGTCAGTAAACAACCCCAACAAGACGGCAGAAAATCCCAGATATTGCAGGAAGTTGACTGCAAGATGTCCTGACTATGTGGATGCGATGAAAGATTCTATCGTTAATAGTCCGAAAAAGTCCCCCCGAAGACGTTCCCCAGAAGTTCGTCTTACACGTGTATTGCAAGATAAAGTCAATCAATTTCTGCCCTTGTCATCTGGTTTGACCTTTCCGAAGTGATGTGGTTTCTTTTTAAGACTCAGATGAAGATGACTTGATGCAAAATGAATTATCATATAAATCGGTTGTTTGTAAACGAATAGTTTGTCAGTAATATTTTCAAACGTAACAGAACTCATTTGTTTAAGCACAGTTGAATGGTCTCAAGTAAATAATTACAAAGTTCTGTTTGACCGATTGATAGGACCCTAACAGGTACGACCACTCTGGGTCAGAGTGGACCTGGGAGTAACGGCAACAAAGGGATACTTCATATTCCTCAAAGCTCCAAGCCTCACCATCAGATGCAGTTTGGCCAGGATACAATAATATTTTAGCAGGGTGAATTTTATTCGGGGTTAACGGGGTGAATTTACTATTTTGCATTTAAAAATCCCTTTGTGAGCAAATATCGCCGGGCCATGTAGGTTAGTTGCCAAATATCAAAAACTGCAGCCAAATATCTCCAGCTGTGTCCAATTGTAAAACCCATTTTACTAGCTTTTCCAAGTTCGTAAATGGTGGAATCTGGCATTTCGCTGAGTGCATTATTTACCAAATAAACAGAGAAACACTTTAGACACAGAACGTAGTGATTTGTGGCTCCAATTCACATACCTGAAACCTAATATTCATGATCTCTTAAGTTCTCACCAAACCCATCCTCCCCATTAAAAAAAATTATTCAAATATTGAATATGTTTGAATTTATTGTTAACTGATTCTTTTCTCGCGTAAATTGTATTAAACGCTGCTAAATTAGTTATGTTTTGTAATTCAATATTCAACTAATTTATTTGTGGCGGGGGTAAATGGAAATTAAATTAAATTTTGCGACAAGAGGTGCATCAAATCAGAAGTTTAAGAAATTCTGTTCTGGTAGTTTGAAGGCCGAGTAAGCTGAGCTTAGTAAATAACAACTACTGTACTGAGTTCGAATCTCACTCATTCTACACTTGCAATAAAAATATCGATTGGGGGTTTACTGCTAAGTGGGTGCCACAAAGAATGTCAGCAATAATCAATTTATTTATTTGGGATGATTGCAACGGAATTTAGTTACAAGGAGTGGATCAAGTAAGACATTTGAGAAGCCTTGATGTACACAGTCATGAGGCTGATGCTTTTTTTTACTCTTCAGGTTGGCAACCCTGACTAAAAATCAGCCGATTGACCTAAAAGCTGTGTGAAAACATTCACTTCATGTTTGCCTCTCTGAAGGGCGTTTCGTTAAGTGTTTCATGGAAAAAGAACACATCGTAAATAAGTTTGTGGCTCCAGAAAGTGTATCCTTGTGCTATCACAGCCTCTTTATTTCCCTCATCCGGGTCCTTGTGACTATTTCTCAGTTCCCAAAAGCGAAACACAACGCTGTAGCCACCATTTGCAAATTGTTGAGAACATGCAACAGATCGTGACGAACCATTTGAAAGCAGTGTCAGTTCAAGACTTCCCATCAAGATTTGATACTTCCTCATTGGAATTTGGCTTTCCAAAGAAAGTATTTAGAGGGCGATTTTTAATTAACATTAATAAGAAAATCTTTTACACAACAAATCTTATTAGCAACTTGGTAGAATTCATCTAGTGGGCTAGATGAGTTACCATGGCGTAACGACTAAAGTGCTGGATTGCGAGATCATAGTATGCTAGTTCGAGCTCCGGTCGCGTTATTACTTTCACTTTCTGATTAATACCCTTTGGAAAGGTATGAACTCCCTTATGCCCCCCCCCAGTTACCACAGCCTTTCTTCTACAAGGATGGTTTCGGCATTAAATAACTCTCGAAGACTGATATTCAAGTGAAAAGAAACACCAGTGTGTGCTCTGTGAGTATGACCTGTGTCGGACTAATCTCTCTCTCTCTCTCTCTCTCTATATATATATATATATATATATATATATATATCAGTCTGCTCATATCAATCTGTTCGTATCTGTCTATTTCATTCTGTTGATAATTTCTTATATGTCTGCTCTTATCTCTCTTTCTCTCTCTCTCTCTATATATATATATATATATGTCTATACATACTTTGTATTCATATCATTGAGTGTGACACATCGTTATTATTTAAATTTTGAACACAAATCCTTATTGTATAGTGTTCGATCCATGTGATTAATATTCACAACTGAATTAAGTAAGTGCATTGACAAGAGAGGCATTTATGTTGATATTTGAAAAATGTCCTTGTTTTAATTAGAATATTCCGTTTCTGAATTTGTGTAAATCTTCAATCTTTACTTTGAATTGGCAATAAAGATCTATTTTGATTTGAGTGTAATTTACTTAGTTTTTCCTATAATGGCCACCCATCTAAATACTGAGGGGCACATTACTGCTTAACTAGTTGTATATTCCTGTTTAAGGTGCTTGTAGTGTAATGTTTATAATCGTTGAAAATGAGCCTGGTGATCTGAGCTTAAACCCTGGATGAGGCTGTTTGCATTTCACACTTCGTTAAAACCTTTGGGAAATATATAAATTAAACGATTCTCACTGGGTAAATAGAAGAGCATATTGAGATCTTTGACCTTGGTATGGAAACTAGCATCGGAGAAGGAAAACTCTGAATTTAAACTTTTTAGATTCTGCTTAATAATTAACGTTGTGTTACATCCTGCTCATGAGTAGGGGTTGGGTAAGTACAAACTTCTTAAATACTAAACTTAGCATAGTCTGGTACGCAGGCCTGAGGTTGCTTAAAGTACTTGCTCTTTCTAAATGGTCACCCATCAACGAACTGAGCTGTCTTATTTTTTTTACTTGTTATCCGCTGAGCTTTGTTTAGTCTTGTACACAGGTATTTGATTGCTCCTAAGTGATCACCTAACTTAGTACTTAGGGGTTTCATCTCTGCTTAATTTGTCAACTAATAAGCTTTTCTTATTCTGATATATAGACCTAAGGTTGCTCTTCTGAAGTGATCAATTTATTTAAAGTACCTACCCTTCTTCAGCAGTCACCCATCTAAGTACTGAACAGGTTCATCTCTGCTTAACTTGTAATTTATCAAACTTTGCTTAGTCTGTACAGAGACTGGACGTTTCTCTTTCTCAGTGGTCTCTCATCTGAACAGATCCTTTGGGAAATGTGGAGTACCTCTTCACTGTGATTACTCGCAAGTCCACTGTGACCTGGAAGGGTAGTACCTGACAAGGTCCTACCTATGCGTCAAATAGAACTGTTAGATATCTATACTGCGTGCTAACAAAAGACTGATGTTAGATTGTTACTCTTACATAGCAATACGTTAAACCATTTAACTGTGTGAAAACAAATGATCACTAGTAAACAGAATTATTCGTATTAGATAGCAATACTTGAAACCGTTCAGATGTGTGTAAAAATTAGTTTAGACTCGTTTAAAAATGTTATCTACAATATGTTTACAAATCATAGATATTCAATATGTCTATATGGGCGGGATTTGGCATTAAATGACCTCGAATGGTTGATATAACATAAAACCAAACCAAACCAAACCTACGAACAATTCATTTATAAATAATACTTATAACCATTGGCATAATAGTTAGAGTGTTCGCCAATGGCCCGGGAGACCTGGGTTCAATCCCAGGTCGAGTCATACCAAAGACTCAAAAAATGGTACTTGATGCTACCTTGCTTAACACTCAGCATTATAAGGGTAAAGTGGAGCAATCCAGGGAAAAAAGTTGCGCCCTCCCCTACACCTTGGAGTAGTAGCTATCGAGAAGGCAGCCTTTGGGTCACCGTCGACTACAGACAACGGTTAGTGTTGTATAGCAATACTTAAAACCATTTTTTGTGTAAACAAATGAGCTCTGGCTTGTTTAAAATGTTATCCACAAAGCATTCGTTTTCAAATCATAGGTTTAATATATGTATTACGCAGATTTGGCATTAAATAACCTACAAAGGTTAATATGTCATAAAACCTAACCAACCAAACCTACCTACTCGTCTGAACAGGCGGCTTGTGGTGATTTGACCAAAATCAAAAATCTCCGCAACTTCATCGTTTTGGCATTGACAACAAAAGAATTTATTCACGCAAACAGATCATTCTCTTTGGAAGACTGCCGCAATACATTCTTCCCAAAACATTTTTTTAAATTCTGTTGCGTATAGGACTAAGTCAACCTTGATAAATATCTATATTTCATACTGATTTCTTTTTTTTTTGTCTCTTGATCACAGTAAGTCTAATACTAAGATTATTTTCATGACGTCATGACGTTAGCCTCAACACCCGTAATTGGATAAAAACAAGAAAAACCACGAAACTAGAAGAAAAGAGAAAAGAAAAATGTATGAACGTTCATAAGACCAACAATTTCTATAAATGGTGCATCTTCGTTATTCTTAGACTTTTCCTGTGGTAGCGTTGCTAACAGCTATGGGGCGTGGCGGTGATTACATCTGGTTGATGTCCGTATGAGGGGTGTGTGTGAAATAATGAGAGAGATAGTGTGAGGGCAGACAAGAAAGAAAGAAAGAATGAAAGAAAGAAGAAAATGTCCCAAATCGTGTTTAAGATCATGTTTGTGCTCAAAGCTCGATTTTCACTAAAAAGTTAGAAGCTTGAAAGCCGATTTTCAAAGTAAAAGAACTGCTTCCACTTGAAAGATTGACGGTACATAATCTTCCCATCTTTATTTAATCCTTCGATTTGACCATGAGTTGTATTTAGCTAGGTTTAGTTATTATTAGGGAATGGAAAGAGAAGAAAACATATAAAGAAAGAAAGAAAGAAAGAAAGAATGTCTTAAAACGATGAGTTCGAGTTTAAAAGACAGAATTCCGAAAAGCTGATTTTCGAGGCGGAAGAACCCTTCCCTTTTGGCCGTATGATTGTCATTTTCTCCTTATGTTGTATTTAGCTTGGGTTACGACCAGCAGGTTTTCTTTTTTTAACCGCCACATTTTTTTATATTTGCACCAAATTTTACACTCAGCTGATTTAGAATAACCAACCTCTTTTGATTCACTCAGCTGTCGATTGCCTTCTTCAGTTAGTTTCACAATCCTTTCCATCGTTTCTATTGACAGTTCTTTTGGTTGGAGCAAAATTTCTTTTCAATTATGTTACGTCTACATGCTTGCTGTGGTCTACAACAACAGTCTTTTAACTGTAGACCGATTTGCATAAGTAGGTTTCCGATGGTATTTGTTTTAGAAATGCACTTTACAAGATCATTCCATAATTATTTCCACGACATTCGGCTAATCCATCATTAGGCCATTCCATAATATTTTCTTTTGCATCACATGGGAAAAATACATTTGATCTAAATAATTTAATCTACTTTATTTAAGGAATATTTTATGAAACCATAATGCTCAGCTATTGAAGATTGTTTGATCGATCAATTGATTGATTTTAATGTAATATATTTTCTATTAGCGGTTTGGGAATCGTGCTCATATTTACCTTTTTTAAGTAATTGTTTCTTAAGATTTTTTTTGCACATGGTCCTATCGAGTACGAATATTTCTTAAACAGATCTATTTGACCTATTGATGGGACAGCAATTAGAGAAAAATTGTCTTGTTTGTTATTTATTTATTTGCAACTAAATGATAATAATAATAATAATAATAATAATAATAATAATAATAATAATAATAATATTAATAAAGAAAACAGAGTAGACATCCCCTCAATATGCTAGTCCTTTTTTTTTTATTTTGGGCAGTATATAAAAAATGATATAATTGTGTCTTTAAGTTTCTAGGTCTGGGAAGTGAAGAAAATTTAGCATGTCACCTCATCCACAGCATAGTCAACTAAGGCTGCATAATACACTGACTGCATCTCTGCAGAAGGGTAAGACCCCCTACTACAATGAGTGTCCTGATATATGACACTCGACTATCATATTGTGAGGTTTAAGTCTTGGGGTTCAGGGGAATGTGGAGTACCCCTTCATTTACAATTGCTCCCACATTTACTCTGACCCGGAAGGGTAGCACTTGATAGGGTCCTATTTATGGATCAAATAGAACTGTTTGACATTTAAACTGTGCGCAAACAAATGACTGATGATAAATTGTTACTGTCACATAGCAATACTTGAAACCATTTAACTGTGTACAAACAAATGATTAATTGTAAATAGAATGGTTCGTGTTTGATTGAAATGCTTTAACTGTGCGAAAAAAAACAAAAAAACTCAGGCTAGTTTAAAAATGTTATCTACAAAAATGTGTTGGCAAATCATATATTTAATGTATATGTATTTACAGGATTTGGTATTAAATAACCTACAATGGTTGATATGCCATGAAACCAGACCAAACTAAATCATTAATATCTAATATATATGTATTAACTGGATTTGGCATTGAATAACCTCGGATGTTGGATATGTCATAAAACCATCATCATCATCATCATCATCATGTGCTATCAGCACAGATATTTATGACCCTCTCTCGCCACTCCTCCCTATTGCCCATTGCTTTTGGCAGGTCTTCCGGGCTACATCTAATATCTGCATAGAGCTGCTGTATGCATGTTCGAGCTGGACGTCCTGCTTGTGCTCATCCCTGTGAAGGGGTCCACAGGAATACATCACTTCCGAGCTCGACCCTACTTCACCAGCAGTGTCCCGTATGTCTGGTTCGTCTAATTTTGACAGTTTTTGTGACTGGTGGTAGGTGGCCGTACAGTTACTGCTTTGTGGGGTGCTGTCTCCAGGACTTGTTCAATATTGCTCGCAGTATTTTTGTGTAATTGCCGTCAAGCTTTTTCTCCATACGTTTTGTTAGCGTCCACGTAGTGCATCCATATAACAGTATCGATACTACTGCTGCTTGGAAGAAACTGCGGTTCATTTTATCGGTCAAACCAAACCAAATCACCTCATCCAATAAATATTCACATTTTGATGAAATATATCCTGGGGGAAAATGTTATATTTTTTAACATCAACTTTTAATTCAATAATTAAAAAAAAAAGATTCTTTATAACAGATATATTTGCGATATAGCTAATGATTGGATTGGACAGTTGAAGTCTCTACTTAAAATTTTCTCTGTAATTGTCAGTAGTAACTCCATTCACTACATGCCTGTTTCTAGTTGCATGGCTGCCAGACCTTTTCTTCTTGTAGCCTTGCAGCATATATCCTTCCCTATGTGTATTTCCCTATGTTCCTTTACTTGGTATAACCATGGTGTGAGGATATTTACTAAGCTTAACTAAAGTCCTGTTAGCGTGGCTTAGAATATACTGACTGTAACCCCTGCAGAGGAATATGACCTTCCTAAAGGGTGTCCTGAGTGAGACTCACTGAAAAAAACTGAGAAAAAAAAATGAAAAAAAAAATTCCCAAGAAACAACACAAATAATGTAATCATCAACTTAAAATGAAAATATGATTCTCTGTCCCCCGAGGTATAAAATATCCACAGACAAGATGACATACCGTTAAAATCAATCAATTGATCAATCGATCATACTAGGATCTTGCATTAAGTTTTGTAACCTCAAGAGTCTAGTGATATCGTGAGGTATTGTAAAAGAGCTTCAAGACCTTAACTGAGTCCATCTTTTTTTATTATTGGAGATACTGTTGCTGTTTTCTCCAAAAGGTTTCCACCTTGGGCAGGTTGACATGCAGTTAAAATCAACCACTAAGCTGACGTCAATTTCTAAACTAAATTAAGCCTGTAGTATTGGGCTCCCAGTTAGAATCGAACTCCTTTACAATGATCTTCTAGGATAGCTTGTTAACCATTACACCAACTTGCGTTTGGATCTTGACGGCTCCCATGTTCTTGTCTATTAAAATGTCTTTTTTTATGCGACCACAGAGAGGCTTTTAAACTTTACGATGTTTTGTTGGTGTTACTAGATAAGAGGTGACTATTTGTAAAAAAAAAAAAAAAAAAAAAGTGGTGGATTTTCTGTCTGAACCCATGGGGACTGGGAGAATAGGTCTGAATGCAAAAGCTAAGGGGTGAGGGTGCTACGAATGTTTCAAATACTTGTTGGGTGATAGTTTAAGAGCCGAAGCCATCAGTAGACCGTTTGTTTCAGGGAAAGTAGGTGGGTGCCTTGTTTTGTTTTTTGTTTTGTTTTTCTTTTTCTCTTTGTGTATGTGTGTTTGGAATGGGGTCATCAGGGAGGCAATCGGAGGTCAGAGTTGTGTCAGTTAATGGGTCAGGAAGGAAAAGGTGGGAATCGGGTTAACTCTTTCTAAACGGTATTTTACGTGGAACAGAAACAGAAGATAGATGGATGGTACCTGGGTGTGAGAGAATATATTATATATATATATATATACTATATATATATATATATATATATATATATATATATATATAACACGTGCATTCGTCATTAAATCTGCAACATGCAATGAATTAGGATATATTTTGCTCAATAAATATGTATTTTGAACATAATTTCCTCCCTTAACTCAGTAATGAATATTAATATCACAAATTGAACAGTGTATAATATACGATAAAAACTCAACCAATAGATTAATTTGATCCCTTCTCATACACAGACACACACACATATACATACATCAAAGTATTTTTATGTGTAAGTGTGTGTATTTGTCTGTGTATGGGAGCATTTTACTTAAAAAACAAATACAGCTCTATTAAAAACTCCAACCATTCCAGCCAAAACAACACACGCATACGCACATATATATATACACACATATATGTAAGAGATTGTCTATTTATGTACCGGTGTGATTGTGTGTGAGAGGGTGTGTATGCATGTATGTGTATATAATGTATACATATGTTTAAGTATATGTATGTGTGTGTGTTAGCTTTTGCGTGCGTATGTATATTTATATGTGTGTGTTTATCAGTGTTGGTGTATATATCCATATATATGTATGCGTGTGAGTTTGTATGTATATGTGAATATATGTGTATGTTTGTGTCTGTGCCCGTATGTTTTAATGTGTGTGAGTTTATGTGCGTGTATATATATAGATGTGTGTGTGTGTGTGTGTGTATGTATGTACGTATATATACATGTGTATGCAAATATGTATGTTAGGTTTTGGTTTTGGTTTGATAGCATATCAACCTTCGGGGATTATTATTTAATATATATATATATATATATATATATATGTGTACTATTATGTTGTATGTATGCGTGTGTGTATATATATATGTGGGTGTGTGTAGTTTGAGTCATGGTAATCGTTCGATGGTATTTTTTTGCCCTCATCAAGATGACGACTCGAGTTCAAATCCTGCATGAGGCTGTTTGCATTTCACATAGCGTTAATACTCTAAGAAAAGGTATGATCCAAAATAGTTCCCACCAGCCATAGGCAAATAGTAGGCCATGCTGGGTTCTTTGACCTTGGTATGGAAACCAGTATAGGAGAAGGAAATCGCAAAATCAAAACCTGTTAAACTCCACTTAAAAATTAATCTTATATTGCCTTTTACTCATGCGAAAGGTTTGAATATATACATGGTGAGATGGTAGATTTTGGTGAATCTGACAAGATGATAAAAATAAGCGGAAAGATGGACAAATCAAAAAGTCTTGTAAAAAGAATGAAATATTACTACAAAAAACCTTGAAAAATGTCTGATTTATCCATCTTTCCACTTATTTTTACCATATATATATAACCGGGACATTGGCCCAGCGGTTAGAGTGTTCGCCAATGGCCCGGGAGACCTGGGTTCAATCCCAGGTCGAGTCATACCAAAAGACTTTTAAAATGGTACTTGATACCACCTTGCTTAATACTCAGCATTATAAGGTACGGTTCAAGGGTAAAGTGGAGCAATCCTGGGAATGGAGTAGCGCCCTCCCCTACACCTTGGTGTAGTAGCTATCGAAAATGGAGCCTTCGGGTCACCCTCGACTATGGTCGCTAACTTTACTTTACTTTTTATATATATATATATAAGTAAAGTTGGCGATCGTTGTCGAGGATGACCCGAAGGTTCCCTTTCCAATAGCTACTACACCGAGGAGTAAGGGAGCGCGACTCTTTTTTCTGGGTTGCTCCACTTTATCCTTGACCCGTACCTTATAATGCTGAGTGTTAAGCAAGGAAGTATCAGTTACCATTTTATGAATCTTTCGTATGACTCGACTTGGGATTGAACCGTGGTCTCCGGAACCATTGGCGAAGACGTTATCCATTTGGCCAATATATATATATATGTATATATCATTCCTTGCAAGTTTTTCACGCTTGAGTTAGCATGGTGGTCTTTCACTGGAGTCTAAGTGACAGCAAGTCTCCTCAAGTCACCAGGACTCTTCTCAGTATTTTGGCCGATTTCAACAATGCTTGTAGTCTGAAAGTTTTTTATTCTTCCTTTGATTTACAATTCATCCAATCTTATTTTCCCCTGTCTTTGGAGACCATAGCAACTGCACCAACTGTAATTTGTATCACGATCTCCATCATGTTCCACGGCTTTTTATAGTTTTTTGGAAAGATTCAAGTATTTGTCTATCGTTTCGCTTTCTTTCATTTTCACCCTGTGGTCCGTTGGAATGGCAAAATCCACAAGACGACAAGTTGCTTTTTTTTTGTTAATTTGCGCTTAGTCGGGTCTTCTGGCCGTATTAGGAGATATGTTTGTATCTCAAAATCTCAGAGAATTTTATCCGTCTCATTCTCTAAGATGGATTCTGTTTTTTTTCATATACCATTTGGTTGTAGGGTCAAAATTCACTCTCTTGCACAATTCCCAATGGATCACCTTTCCCACCCTGTCATGCCTAGTCCTGTACTCCTTTTGTGCTAGTTTGCTGCATTGGCTTACAATGTGATTAATCGTTTCATCTGTTTCTCCCAAATAACCTACACTTGCTATTCTATTAAGTATCATCTATGTAACATAATTGGTCCTTATGGCGTTGTTTTGTGTTACTGTTAGAAAAGATTCATTTTCTCTCTAAATATTTCCATTTTAAAGCTATACCCATGTCTTCTCGTATGAAATCTAGTTTGTCACTTGAAATATTCAAACAGTTGTTTTTCTTCCCAATTCTCTTTCCTAGTTTTCGTTGTTTTTCTCTCTGTACTTATGTTGCCACACTTGTTATTGGCTGCTGTAATTAATCTTTCTTTGCTCTTTTTAATGTCGTCCTCGAGTCCATGTAGTGATGCATCTATGAAATTCACAATGCTGGATAGTCCTCTTCCTCTTTTTCCTAACAGAAATTGTCTGTCTACATCCCCTTTCGGATATAAAACCTTGTGTTTCGTCATCAATTTTTTTGTCCTTTGATCCATTTGTCTTAGTTCCCTTTTGTTCATTTTAAGAATGGTCCACAATATCTTACAAGATGGATTGCTCAGGCGTTTATTCCTTTTCATGAAATTTTTGCTGCAGAGTTTGCTTTCGAGAAACTTTCTTGTTCTTCTGAGGTACGTTTGTCTTGGGTTTTTTCTTTCACCTCTGTTTATATGTCAGTGTACGCTTCCAATATTCTCAGGTACTTGTAATTTTCTTTTTCTCAGAGCATTCTAGTTCTAACCTCATTAGGCAGTTCTACTCTGTTTGGTCTTCTCTTTTCCCCCACTTTTCATTATGAACATGGCGAATTTTTCAATATTAAATTCCATTTCTATATACTGGCTGTATATTCTCATTGTTTGTATCAGGGTCTCCAATTCTTTTTCATTTTTTTCTGCAAATACTTTTATAACATCTATCATTATAATGATAATTATTATTATTGCTCTTTTGAGGATATTTCACTTTAGTATTAGCTGTCTGTTTTCCACTGGAGTTTGAGTGACAGCAAGTCTCCTCAAGTCTCCAGAACTCTTCTCTGTATTCTGGCCGATCACAATTATGCGGCAGCCTTGATAGTCTCTTTTTGTCTGATTTCCAAATCTTCCAGTCTCTTTACTAATCCTTTGGGGATTGTTCCGAGTGTGCCAATTGCAATTAGTATCACCGTCACCTTCACATTTGATTTTTTTTCACATACATATTCTTAAAGGCTTTGATACATTTCTCTATGCATATTGTGACACTCTGATATCTAGAATATTTTACACACACAAAATGTCCCTTTATTTCAAGCTAACGATTACTACTATACTTCATAGCACGAATCTTATCTATATCTATCAACATTATCGACGCTCTGACAAATATTATCTTTGCTTATAAGAAAAGATTTTGTACTTTTGTTTTTCAGCAAACCTTTCACTCAAATTAGAGAAATAAAAATTTAGGTCTTTGGGATTGATATGCTAAGTAATTATTCTTCTTAGCATCTCCCAGGGCTATGAGGGTTACTTAGCAGTGACCATCTCCTCTCTTTTAGGTCATTAAGGTAATCTGTTGAGTGTATAATCTTCATGGCATCTCTCAGAGCCATGGAGTTACTCCGTGGTGCCCATCTCCGCTCCAAGTAATATGTGACAGATTGTATTGAATTACATGATACCTGTAGACGTTCGTGGTGTAATGGTTACTGTCGTTGGAAATGGATACGGCGACCCAAACTCAAAATCCTGGGCGAAACTGTTTGCATTTCACATAGAATTAATACCTTTGGGAAAGGCATGAATCCAATCATTCTTCCTCTTGCTATGGGTGAATAGTAAGGCACACTGAGCTTTTCAACTTTGGTATGGCAACCAATCTCGAAGAAGGAAAACTCTAAATTCAAACCTGTTAAACTCCGCTTAAAAATTGATTTTGTGTCGTATCCTACTTATGCGGAGGGGTTAGGTAAGTAAATATAACTGGTTACTAAAACAAGATATCCTGAGGCATGGACATGGTAATATGAGCAGTCTATCCCTGTAGATTGAATAAAAAATTCGGTCCGAAATTCTTTAAAGATTACTGACTACTAAAGACTATGTTATCCCATAATGCATTCTGATGTCTATATACCATGCCGAGTAATTCCCCTTTGTGTCATCTCTGTGGGCAATGAGGGTTACTTGGGAAATACCCATCTTTATATCCAATAACTTTTTAAGCCACCGGGATCGACAAGCAGTGTAATTCCGCTTTACAGTGTCTCGCCGAGTCTATTATTTCTTACGACGATGAGTGTCACGGCACCAGCACCTCTAATAAAGTTGTGCGTATGAGGGTGGGTTCGGCCGAGTAGTAACATTTGAAAAGTTTCTGGTGCAAAAAAGTCCGTTAATTTCGTTCCAACCTGATACAACACACTACTTCATTTTATTTCGTCTTCTCTCTCTCTCTCTCTCTCTTTTCCCCCCCTCTGTATTATAGATAGTTTCTCTGTCTCTCTCTCTCTGTCTCTCTCTCGTCATCAGCGACACCCGGAAATCATCTCAGCAATGCTTGTGACAGTCGAAGCTGTCTAGCGAGTTTCACCCACACCCCACCCAGCCCCCGGGGGTGTCGTCATTTGGCCTAATTTCTGGAGTTGCTGGAATTAAATGCAGGCACACCCTATGCCCTTCAGCGTGCACAGAACGACACAACAACCACACCGACGAATGCAGCAGCAGCAGCAGCAGAAGCAGAAACAGCAGCAGCAGCAACGATAACAAATGACATTAAAACTACTACTACTACTACTTCCACTGCCACTATTACTACTAAAACTACAGCTGCTGCTAATTCTACTACTACTACTATTGTAAATGATTATGATAATATGAAGGTTGATATCAAATTTTCCCCGGCCAGGATATTAAAATGAATTGAAGCTATAATAATAATAGGGAAATTTTTCATTAATATTTGAAGAAACAAAACAGCAAAGACAAAATAGAAGAAGAAGAAGAAGAAGAAGAAGACTAATAGAAAAATAACAATAATGCTTGAGATGCAAACAGATCACCTAATAACGACCAGAACACCAGGCCTTGTAATAATTCCCCCTTAAACACACACAAAAGAAAAGTTTTTAAAAAAGAGAACTTGTCATCTAGATTTTGACGTTCCGGCGGACAACCGAGTAGAACATATAAGAAAGCAAAACGATTAACAAATACTTGGATTTTGCCCGAGAACTAAAAGCCGTGGAACATGTGGGTGATAGTGATACCAATTGTTGTTGGGGCGCTGGGAACGGTCTCCAAAGTTTTGGAAAGAGGATTTGAAGAATTGGGAAGCAGGGGAAGAATCGAGACCAATCAGACAACAACATTGTTGCAATCGGCCAGAAGACTGAGACGAGTCCTAGGGACTTGAGACTTGCTTTCACTTAGACTCCAGTGAAAGCTGGTGTGAAAAATGCACAAGAAGCCAAATAATAATTAAAATATTAATCTAAGTAAAAGAAAAAGTAAAAGAAAAAGAGAGGAAGAAGACAAAAAGATAGAAGCAAGCTTTTTGGAATATTTGTTTATTTGGGTTTTATGGCATATCAACCTTTGTAGGTTATTTAATCCCAAATACATTTTTTTTTACAAAAAACAGTTCTATTTAAAAAAAATTCAGTTTAGCATAAGTACAGTTTCAATGTCAAAAACAGTTCCATTTCAAACAATTCAGTTTAGCATAAGTACGTAGTTTAAATGTCAAAACACTTCCATTTCGAGCAATTCAGTTTTGCTTAAGTACGCAGTTTAGTTCTATTTGATTCATAGATAGGACCCAATCAGGTGCTACCACTCCAGACCAGAGTGAACTTGGGAGTGATGGCAATAAAGGGGTACTCCACATTCCCCAAAGCATTACTGAAACCTCACAATTAAATTGTTTAGTGTCATAAACAGGACACTCTTTGGGTGGGTCTTACCCCTCTGCAGAGAAGGAGTCGGTATATTCTACAGCCCCAGCCAACTGGTCAGTCTGAACAATTTTGGTGAATTTGATAAAAAAACAAACTAAAAATCAGAAATAAAAAGAAATAAAAAAAACTCTTCATATTAAATTGTATTTGAGGCTGGAGGTTTTTTTTTCTTTTAGTTCTTGCGACTCGTTTCGAATCACCCTCACTCACATTTCTCGACCAGCCAACCGAGCAAATGTAAGTGGCGGGAAGAGGTAGAGCGCAAATAATATATAGTAGCCCCAACGAGTGACCGTGGGACTCAACGATGTAACGACAAAGAGTCAATCACATGAACACTCATGATGGGGGCGAGAGGCAATCTGATAAGAAATATGGGAATTTTTAAAAAGGGCCAGTTAACTATATAGGAAGAATGACAGAACGTAAATTTCGGAGCTTAGCCAGCCCCGCTTCCATTTGGAGTGGTTTGCAATTCATTTGAGAACGAATTCTCCCTTGATAAACTGAACAAGAAACCACTTAACATCTTCCTATTTATAATTGCCTTGGTTTCTTTGTTTAATGGCATATCAATTTTCGTGGGTCATTTAGTGCTGTAAGATTTAACGAGGTATTACTTCGTGGAAAACACCTTGTTTCTTATAACGCATTAGGTTATCCGAAAGAGAGAGTAGCATAAAGAATTTCAAATCATTATTTAGTGCAGGAATCGTTTGAGTTTTGGATTTATATATTTCGTCCAGTGAGAATGACTGATGCCATTCTGCCCGGGTCACCTCCTCGGGTAACACAAAAGGCCGCGCTAACCATTCTCGCCCTATCTTCGCTTCCTCCTCTGCTAGTAGCAGGACAGACCTTTCTTTTCCCTCTCTCACCACAGAGCAGTTCACTAAGCATTATGAGGAGCGCACATCCAATTTATGGACCGTTGGTGTCTGGGAAATCATTCTTTCATCATTCGTTTTTCCTTCTAAACCAACGGATCCTCGGAGAAAAAAATTGGATATTTTCAACTCCTGCTTGGACTTCAGCATTTTAATTCCTATCCTGACGACAGCATCTCAACTCCTGCTTTGATTTCAGCGTCTTTATTCCTTCTCAACTCTACAACTGTTTTCTTCTTCCTGCGACTTACAACATAAGGGTTCCTTTCGTCTCAAGCTGTTAATAAAACTTCCAAATTGAAAACAATCAATATCTTCGTCAACTCATTTGTTCTTCCTTTTAATATAAGAAGAGGTAACACAACTCTACAACCTCAACTGCCATTTTTGTATAAATTGTAATATTATCTGCCCTCGTGTTGTAAGAGTAAGCCAACGCTGGATATTCGGTAAGAAACAGAACAAGTCAATTAATATAGTAAAAAATTTGATTGTGTACAATAGTGAGGAAAAGTTCCCCGTTTTGGCTATACAAGAGTCACATGCGTTCAAGAAACAAACAGAAAAGTCCATTCGGCAAAAAAGTGGAAACCACTTTTCTCAAGTCTGGAATATAAAAAGGGGTTGCCCTAATTGAACTGAAGCTCTGTTCGTAAAAGAGGCGGATTTCCCGGGTTACCATATCATGTGACCAAAAAAGACTCTTGACATGGGAGAGTACCTAGAACACTGTGCCAAGGGAGATAACTCCGTTTACTCTCCCAACAATGCCAAAGCTATCCTTGTAGAAGAACAGCCATGATACTAAGTCACTGATAGATGGAAGGATAAGGGGGTTCATACCTTTCTTGAAGGCATTCGTCCGAAAGTGAACCCAACGAATCAAACTCGCTTGTTTCGAGGATGCAGTTCAGCCCGTTAGCCATTACAAAATGGGAACTTCTTCTTCCAGTCAACGAACTTATAATATTCAAAATAAAGATGAGTGGAACTTTTTCGTAACCATGTGTCTGTCTTTTCGTCTCCTGATATAGACAATCTATATCGTCGTCATCTTTTCATCAGGTCTTTGTTTCCTGGTCTCCTTAATTTTATTTGTAACGCCCACTACACAACAGCAGGAAAAATTTAGATTCATGCCTTCCAAATGGAAATTAATATTAAAATTAAATTGTTCCCCAATTAATCAATTATTAGTGATTTCTCGCTTCCTTGTCATATTGATTAACTACAGCGTTAGACTATTTTTCATAATAAATTGAATAATACTCAAATACTAAATTGCGCTGTCGGCTGGAGTTGTAGAATAAACCGACTGTTTCTCTGCAGAAGAAGTGATATGACACTAAACAATCTGATGTTGAATCTTCAATAATGCTGGAGCTTTGGGGAATGAGGATTACCCCTTCATTCCCATCGCCCCAACGTTCACTCTGACCCGGAGTCGTTGCACCTGATAGAGTCTTGTCCATGGCTCAAATAGAACTAAACCGCGCACTTATGCTAAATTGAATTGTTTGAAATAGAACTGTTTATATATTAATGGATTTGGTATTAATAATCTACAATGGTTGATATGCCATAAAACCAAATCAATCCAATCAATTACCAAAATAAATAATGAGAGATTTCAGTAGTCTCTAAAATAACAGCGTTCATATTTTAGTTAAGGGGTGACAAACATACGTCCTAAGGAGCGCATGCGGCTGCTGGATATTTTATAATGGCACGCAGCAGAAAAAAAATTCGTGACTAATATTTTCTTAAAACTTGTTAATTTGTTCCCTCGCCCCGGGCCATGTTTCTGTCGTGTAGCCGTATACACGAATATGGCCATGTGCGAAATAGACATGTAATGTTCATAACGATAGAATATATAAAGAACAGGAATCTCAAAAACACGTAACTACTTCTTGTTCTGGTACGAAACCTTTTTATTAACTTTGAGTTAAAGGTTTCGACGTAAGGAGGAGAGACACAATCTTCTATGCTGTCTTATTCATTTGGCCCCCAACTCGAGCGGCCCCCATTGGGCGCACGTTCGCCTCGCGCCTGCGAGCTCCAAAATCGATCCTTCTTGTTCGGCGTCCAAAACCCGACTCTTATTTTCTTCAAATTCCCACACAAACTTCCGCGTGCTTCCGGTGCGTGACGTCACCCGCACCTTGTCACCCAGTATCGTCTCGGACTGTTATGACATCTGAGTGACACCTCCATCCGATCGCGCGCACCCGCGTTAACACCTGCTTCAATCTTACACCCAACCAACCCATGTGCTGAGCCGAAAGGTTCTCAGCCTAACTAAACTCAAAGCATGAACCGAAATCCCTCGGCTATTTCATTACATTTCTCCCTAGGGAAGGGTTGAATATACTTTAATATTTCAGTCACTTTCTCTTCAAGAGCAAAAGATAGAAAATTGAAATAATTCAAACTGGCCCATACTAGTGTTCGCAAATAGCCCGGGAGACTGGGGTTCAATCGCAGGTCGGGTCATACCAAAGACTCAAAAAAGTACTTGATACCTCACTGTTTAACACTCAGCATTTTAAGATACGTATCAAGGGTAAAGTGGAGCAATCCAGAGAAATAACTAGTGGCCTTCCCCACACCTCGTTGTAGTAGCTATTGAAAAAGGAATCTTCGGTCATCCTAGACTACGGTCGCCAACTTTACTTCTACTTCTATAAGTCTTAAAATATTCTTAATATGATCATTATTGAAATTTGCTTGTTTCAGAAGACATATTGTACTGGGAGAATGACTGAGATAACAGGAAATTAACTCACTTAAGAAAATATGAGGTTTTTTTGTCATCGTTTGTTTCATAACGTGAGGATAAGTTGATTTAACAACTTATATTGGCGTGGAGGAATTACTTGAGATGACAGACAATTAACACGTACAAGAGAGCATGAAGAAATTTGTTTTGTTTCCTTATGTAAGAAGAAATAGATTTGTCAACTCATTTTGGCATAGGGAAGGTGTACCTGAGATGGCTGACAACACACATGAATACAAAATCATCGTCTAAGAATTGATCATTAAATAAACAGAAATTATATCTGCTATTTCTGTAAATGTGATCGAAATTTGCTTTTATTTTTTGTTTTAGTAATATTCATAACAGAATTTATTGCAATTTATTCTATGAATTACAATAAAACGGAAAAAAAAAATTATCAAAAGTAAAAAGGAATTAAGGGGAATTTGTTCCCCTAAAACCATATATTCCTCTTCCCATATTCATTTTGATGAAGAAAATTAATTGCAGCTTTTCAGCTGTACTGCAGATAAGCATTATAACTGGGGGAAATCACGCCCCCCCATGCAACTTTTGGCTTGTTGTGCCTCTTCCCTCCTACCCCCGGGATATAATGGCTCTTTTGAGTCCTTAAGTTTTAGACCTCAAATTCAGATTATGCATCATGTGTAGAAAAATAAACCAAGGCTATAACATGTAAAGACCTGGCAGCCATGCAATTTGAGTCTTTGGCAGGTGGTAAGCATATGGTGGCCTTAATTATTACTTACAATTATTGAGAACCTTTTCAGCCAGAGTCTTGTTAGCGAATAGGAAACTATAAATATTTTTTTATTATTATTTCTTAAAATCCTTCAATTGAAAGTTGCATTAAAAAATATATCTTTGATTCAGGACTCAATTGCTTTAGATATGAATATTTGTTGAATGAAGTGGTATGCCAATCATTTTATCACTTACTAAACCGTAAAACTGGTATTCCCAAAGATATTAAAATGTCACTTTTTTATATAGCAGACTATGTTACATGAAAAAAAAAGAAGGGAAGGAAATATTTAATGAGACAGATCTTTATTGTTAAGTGTATATATTTACCCAACCCTTCCACCACGGGTAGGATAAGACTCAAGGTCAATTTTTAAGCGGAGTACAGTTGGTTTGAATTCAGTTTTTCTTTTCTTGAACAGGTTACTGTACTAAGGAAAAAAAAGTCTGCACTTAATACTTCTCTTAGAGAAGGAGATATTTATGACTTTTTCAAGGGCGCTCGAAGTTAACAGTAAACAGTCTCATCAAGGTTACAATTCAGTTCGGCGATTCCATTTTCTATGATAATAAACACTACACTACAAGAACCAATCAAGTGTTAAAAGATGTCTTTTTATTCAAAGAAATAAACAATTGTGACTTAAAAAATGCCATTGGATATCACAGTTTATTGATTGATTAGGTTTCTTTATTTTTAATGGTATATCAACCTTCATTGGTCATCTAATGCTGAATTCTTCCTGGTTGAAGAACACAGTTTATTGGATGTTTTTCTTTCTCACTGTGTCAAGTTAAAGGTTTTCAGAAATTCTTTAACAATTATATTACTAGAGTGAGTAATGTTGCAGCATTTCATCCCAGTCAGCAGGGACTGTAGAATAGAGTGACTGTATCTCCGCAGACGGGGTAGACTCACCCCCTCAACGAGTGTCGTAGATATGACATTGATTAATCTGATTGTGAGGTTCAAGTAATGCTGGAGCTTTGGGGAATGCGGAGTACCTCTTCATTACCATCGCCCCCTAGTCTTCTCTGGCTCTGAGTGGTAACACTTGATAGGGTCCTATCTATGGGTCAAACATTTAAACTAAGTGCAAACTAATGACTGATGCTAAATTGAATTGCATGAAATAGAACTGTTTGATTCCTTAACTGTGTGTAAACAAATGACTGATGTTTAATTGAATTGTCAATGATACATAGCAATACTTGGAACCATTTAACTTTGTTGACTTATGGTAAATTGAATTGTTAGAGATAAAACTGTTTGATTATTTAAATGTAAGTGAACAAATAACTGATGTTTAGTTGAATAGTGAGTGATATTTACAACTGTTTAACTTTGTTGACTTATATTAACAAATTATATATATATCTAATATAAATGAATATACCGTATTTGGCATTAAAAACCTGCAATGGTTGATATGCCACCAAACCAAAAAATCAAAAACCAGACCAACCGAACCAGCCAAACCTTTGTCCTATTTAAAGCTACCAGTCAAAGGTTTTTTCTAATGATTTTTGACAACTTGTATCGTTAATTTGTTACAACATATTGTATTTTGCATATTTGAAAATGTGTGTTGAAAACATTACAGTTCGAGCCATTTTACGCTACCAATAGAAAAGAAAAACAGTGTGCAAAGACAGCAGCAAAAGAAATTAACGATTTAAAAGGCTTAAGAGCTTTTAACAAACGTGTTGCACAAAACTGGTTCAAACGTTTCAAGGAATGTGACATCAACACACCAAGATTAGGGAGACCTTCTCTTATGGAAGATGAGACCTTGCTTGAAATGGTTAAAAAACAACCCAGCACTAGCATTCGTACATTGGTCGTTCAAAAAACACTACCACCTCGAAGACAAACCAAGAACAATCAGACCGTAGAAATATATATATATATATATACAATAATCTTTATGTAGTGATCGACACTTAGTGATATTTCGATTCATTTGTTCTAGAGCATATCAACATTCATGGGTTATTTATTGCCAAAGTCATCTTTGTTGAAGAATAGTAGTGGTACAATTTAACCAATGGCTGTAGGGATAAGGGTCTTCATACTCTTCCCAAGAGTATTAGCCTGAAAATGAACGTAATTGTGCAACTGGAGTGGCAGTTGAGTACGTTGGCAACTACGAAACTAGGACTCCTCCATTGTGGTGTTCTACCAGCTACGGAAAGTAACTGCATGAAATTCACGACATATCTTTTGGTAGAGTTGCTAATTCGTTAATATCACTAATATGTTCATTATTTCAGAAATGCTTAATAATCGTAGGTTGCATAGCTGCCAGGTCCTTACTTGTTATTGACTTGTTTAAACAATCAGATTTAAAGTTTTTGAAGTGGTTTTTTTATTCATATTCTGTGAAATAAAAGCAAATAATGTTATTATATACACGTAACCTTTTCATGGATATGTATCTTACATCAATTTCTTAGCCGATCTATGTTATATAGCTCTTACTCTGACAATCGTGCAGCGCCCATCTTCTCACCTCACTTCACTTTGTTCTTCAGTCGTCCTGTCAGTCACTCTTTCATGTTGCAATTTTTATTCTTGTTCGTCGTCTTCCCCCCCCCCCATCATCTTCCGTTCTCTACATGAATGATGAATAAGAAAATGATCATATTTTCATGTTCTCTTGTTACTTTTTTTCTTTGGGATCACAATTTCATTAGCTGTCAAACTAAACAAGCCATCAGTAAGCAAGATGGTGTATTCAACCGGTCACGTTGAGCGTTCTCACTAACTGACTAAATTGTGAATCAGTAATGGTTCTATTTAACCCTTAGCTGGAGGGGATAAATATATATACATAGATACACCATACTTTATTTTATAGTGATCGACACTAAGTGATGTTTCACCAGCCACGAAAATTAAGTACTTGAAATACTCAACACATGTTGACAATGACGTTATATATTTACAAATCATCTCTTGTACAATATTTTTAGTAGTATAGTCCTACATTACAAAACGGTTAACTTAATGTTGCCTATTGACCTCCGACCCAGCCAAGCTGTCAAAATAAGAAATGGACTCGTGTAAATAACAGGTGCATCCGGTCGAGGATGTCAGGAGACATGAGAACCATGTCCTAGGAGAGGTTGGTCCTCCAGGCCCTCGGTTGAGCAGCCCAGGAGAACGGGAAAGAAAGGCTGTGATAGCCAGAAGAGTGGGGGTCAATATGTTACAGTTCTGTTCAGTCTCCAACTCACCTCTCACACAATAATACCCTTCGTAACCCTTTCGAACCCTTTCAAATAAAGTGAGAGGTATATTTTTCTAAAGAACTATCTTCGCTCGTCTTTATTATTGGGGCGTCATGTTTCTGCATGAATCTTCATATGAGTATGCAACACTTAATAGGAAATGATTTTAGCGAATCGAGTTCAACCATGAACAATACTGTTTGTATTCCACATAGCGCTAAGGATTTGAACTCAGATTACCGTTTCCATTTCCTACGACAATAACCATTACTATTATATAGCGGCATAAGAAATTCAGGAATATCATTTTCTTTTTATAAAAATATATACGTCTTTATTTCTCTCAAAAGAGGTCAAACCTTGTGGTGTGAGAGAGACGGACGGAGATGAACGGAGACGGAGAGAGACGAAGACAGACTGCCTATTTAGACCCATAAATTCTTCTTAGCCGTTCTTTAGGACGCTGCCCTAGCAGGGTGTCCAGCTACTCGCTCGCGTTTTCCTTGACTGACCGAATCTCTTCTGGCTGCAAACCGAGATTGTATCTCATGTGGAAATCTGCATATAAAATTTTACAGCGCCAACCATTTCCGTTTAACCACGTGACTGCATCTACTTATTTACACAGGTACGTCCTGTGTAGAGAAATCTCTAATTGACGGCTCGGTCACGAGTGAATATGCAACATTACAAAACGAGCATCACCATATATAGGTGCATTTATTTATAGCTCTAAATCTTACTTAAAATTGTTTTTTACTTTATTACATCTTCAGCTAGTTGGTTGGTGTTACTGCATGTCAACTTTTATTGGGTTATTTCATGCCGAAGTCAATTAAACAAATATGATCTCCTGTAATGAAGAGCTTTCATACAAAGCAAAGATTGACCCATATCTTCTTAACCCACTTTGCAATATACATATTCATAGAGCCTTGTTTCTTCTTTCACAGGAGGTTTGATACAGAGCCGGTTCTCAGCCCGGGGCCTCCTGACCACTGTACGGCTGACGTGTCTGCTCGGCTGTCTGCCGACTCCGATTGTCTGACCACCTGACTGACCCAGTCATTACATATTTTCTGGACGCCCACACATCATCCTTCTGGCACAATTAACGTGATTCATTTCCGCCGTCCTTCGAGACACAGCTGCATTTCCTGTTCTGAAATCGACGATTAAGTTGGTGTCAAAGGTTAATATGTAACACTCTAATCATATACGATATAGAAATTTATCTTCACAATCATCATAAACTAGTTGGAATATCCATGATGGGGAGTCCACATGGTGTAGTGGCTAGCGAGCTCGACTCTAATAGGTTTATTGTAGAACCAGCCACACTACTTGGATGAGCTGATAAAAAAAGATGGTGCAACAATCTGCCATAGATTCCCCTGAACAATACTCCTCAGGTTTTGAATTTAGAGTTTTTCCTTCTCCTAAGCAGGTTGTCTTACTAAGATTAAAGAGCTCAATCTACACTACAATTTTACCCAGAACTAGCTTTTATACAGTCGCGTGCACACACATATTTACATGCATGCATATATGTACACACACACACACACATATATATATATGTGTGTGTGTGTGTGTGTGTGTGTGTGTGTTAATATATACTAACATACATCAGCCTAAATTTCTGCGATGAAGCTTGATAATTATTATCATTTAGAATATTCGGACCATTTTCTTCATCTTCATTGTTATTCTCGCAACGTTTAGGCTGATTCATCCTTCAGCCTTTTTTCATGACTTTCTTGTCAAACTAGGGAGGTCGCATAGAACTTCAAACTGAACCTTTTATTTAATCCATAGAGGTAGATCGTTCTAATTCCATTAACCATGACCTTTATTTAATCTACAAGGGTAGATTGTTATAATTCCATTTACCCTAACCTTTTTTAATGTACTTGGGTAGATCATTCTAATTCCATTAACCATGATTGGGTAAATGTCTTAAGCTATAATAATTGTTTTTTTTTATATACCAGTAGTAGGGATTGAACCTGTAACCGCTAGATGATTTCACTAATAAGCCCTAAATACCTATTTCTATTTAGCCATGGGTAGAGATAAATACCATATGAAAACAAACAATTAAAACAGCTTAATGAAAAAAAAAAACAAAACAAAAACAAAAAACGATGCAATTTTCAGTTGCTACCACACCAAGGTGTAGGGGAGGGCGATACCCCATTCCCTGGAATGTTCCACTTTACCCTTGATGCCTACCTTATAATGCTGAGTGTTAAGCAAGGCAGCATCAAGTAGCATTTTTTGAGTCTTTGGTATGACGCAAACTGGGATTGAAACCTAGTCTACCGGACTATTGGTGAACACTCTATAATTAGGCCAATAGTGAGATGTATCTCATGAGTTGATGGAAACATTAGCTTATTAAGTCCGAAAAATTCATTCTGAATTGCCAAGCTTAAAACATACTTACAATAACTTAACACTTGAACCCGACTATGTTAAACGGAATTAAATAAATCCACCTCCGTGGAGTTCGACATAAAATACCTGAAGGTCAAAACGTTGTGAGATAATGATTAAAGCAATAGTCCGGATATTCTAAGTTATAAAAACTAACATGCATATTTTGTTGCCTATAAATTCATTGACTCCAAAGAATTTTTAAAATCTAATGTTAACTTTCTTCTAAACAGAAAATATCGAGTTTCTTTTATTTGTGAGTGGATATTACACAGCAAAGACCGATATTATCAGGTATTGTTTATTACCTACCAGACCATTAGCCTAATGGGTTGAGTGTTCGCAAGTGGTCCAGGAGACCAGGGTTTAATCCTAGGCCGAGTCATACCAAAGACTGAAAAAATGGTACTTGATGCCGCCTTGCTTAACATTCAGCATTATAAGGTACGCATCAAGGGTAAAGTGGAGCAATCCAGGAAATGGAGTAGCGCCCTTCCCTACACATCGGTGAAGTAGCTATTGAAAAGGAAGCCTTCGGGTCGCCAACTTTACTTACTATTATGTAGGATTTTTTTTTTATCTAGGTTCATATTGCATCGTTTTTTGTTTTGTTTTTTTCATTGAGCTGTTTTAATTGTTGGTTTCCATATGGTATTTATCTCTACCCATGATTAAACAGAAATAGATATTTCGTGCTTATAAGTGAAATCATCTAGCGGTTACAGGTTCAATTCCTACTACAAGTATATAAAAAAAAAATTATTATAGCTTAACACTTTTTGAATTAAAATTATAATTAGCTGTCCCAAAATAAGTACCTACCGCATATATATATATATATATATATATATATATATATATATATATATATATTTGTGCAATTTTACTTGGTTACAAGGTTTCAATCCTGTGCAGTTTTGTTATAAATACGAGGACCGGTCAATAAATAAGGTGAAATATTGACTAAGAAATGGTCACTAGGAAGTACTGTTGCACCTTTTTCAAGGAAATCAATAGTGATGGGTCCCTTCATATTTCAGAAGACTGTGAGCATGACTTTCTTAACTGATCATTGTGCCCGGAACTTTTTCTTTACCTGATAGTCAATGGGTTTTCAATCGATCGACTGTCCTTTCGACACTGTGGGCAGATTCATGTTTAGCACATTTGTAAACAAATCTTTTTGCAAGGAAAAATGCTTCTCCGTATACATCACACATTTTGCTGTGAATTTCACATGGTTTGCACATCTCAGCCGCCAAAAATTTGATGAAAGACCTCTGTTTAAATCTGGGGCACACTTTTTGATTTGCTGCTATTTTGAATAGCCTCAAAATAAATATTTTTGCGAAATCAAACTGATTTTCGCTATAAACAGATTTATATTTATTGAAAAAATTCTGAAAAAAATTTTTTTTTTTTTTAAATTCCCTTTATTTCTTGAATGGACTTCGTATATATAATAGGTCCTTCCTTTGTCAAAAATATTTCTCTTATTTATTGAATGACCCTCGTATATATAAAAGGTCCCCCGTTACTAAAAAATACCCTTCTTAATCAAATGACCCTCGAATATATAATAGGCACCCATTTTAGTTAAAAAATTTCTCTTAATTAATTGACTCTTGTATATTTAAAAGGTCTCCCCTTAGTTTTAACAATTCCCCTTATCATTTGATTGACCCTTGAAGGTCCTCCTTCAGTCAAAACATTCACCTTATTATTTGATTGACCCTTGAATATATTTATAAAATGTCTTCAACCCAAAAATTTCTCTTATTCTTTGATTGATCCTCATAAAAGATCTTCTGTCCGTCAAAAAAAAATTCCCTTTATTTGAACGACTCTCGTATATATAAAATATCTTCACTCAAAAAATCTTCCTTATTATTTGAATGACTTGCATATATAAAAGATCTTCAACCAAAAAACCCCCCTTACTATTTTAATGACTCGTATATATTAAAGGTCTTTAACCAAAAAATTCCCCTTTATTATTTGAATGACCCTCGTATATATAAGAGGTCCTCTTTCAGTAAAAAAAATCCCTTATTATATGAATAACCCTCGAATATACAAAAGGGCTTCAACCAAAAAAGTCCTTTTATTTGAGTGACCCTTGTATATATGAAAGGTCCCCCTTCAGTTAAAAAATCCTTTTTTATTTGAATA